>CM021104.1:582716804-583061556 GCA_007115665.2 Sequoiadendron giganteum
GTTGAGAAGAATTAGGAAGAGGAAGAGGAGGTTGAAAGTCCTCCATCGTTGATAAAAAGAAGAAGAATCACCAAATTGTCATAGAAGTAGGAGGAAGCCCCTAAGTTTGACAAGGAAATTGAGCCACCAGTGGTAGAGGTGGAAAGCTTAGGGGAAAAGATATAGGTTTACATGAGGAGGTCAAGGAATCCTTCCCCAAGGGATACTGTAGCAAAAGATAATGTTTTAGTTATTATCCTTGTTGTTGAGAAAGTGAGTGTCTCTATTCCTTAGGATATCGATAACACATAGGAGGAGCCAAAGAAGGATGAAAGTCCAAAGGATTTGGGCAAGGAAGAGTTTCAAGAAGGAGACCTTTTGAATAAAGAGGAAAAAATTGATAAGGTGGTTCAATCTCCCTTGGTGGCACATGCAGATTCACCTACAAAAGAAGAAGTAGACAAATCTCCTCAAAAGGAGAAGGAGATCCCAACTGTGGACATTCCTAAAAGTTGAAGTGTTGAGAAGGATGCAACTGCCAATCAGTAGGGGCAAGAGAAAGATAAACAAGACACAGTGCTTGTTGGGTCTACTATTCTGGATTGGCTTGAGAGGGAATTGAAGAACAAAATGGTGATAGTGGAGGACGCTCCTCCTAATTGGGATGCCCTCATGGCTAATGTAGAGAAGGGAAAGACTAAAAAGTGAGCAAGGGTTATATCCTGAATTGAAAGAGATGGGTCAGGTAACAAAGTGGACCATATTGGTACCCCTTCTCCAAACAAAGATAGAGACAATGTGACTGCCTAGGACTATAATGTGCAGACTATTGACTTGGGGCATCCTATCATGGAGTAGGATATTGAATAATATGAGGGCTCTAGTGCAGTGATTGTTGGGATATTGAAGAAGGCAGTGCAAACTAGGCATGAGCTGGAGAAGGAGAATGAAAAAATAAACAAATACTTGCAAGAATTGATGAAACCTTTGCAAGCTATTGGCTCCTCCTCTTCGACTACAGGATTCCTGCCCCAGGAAATGATCTCTGAGCTAAAAAATATGAAGGGCACCTCACATGCTATAGTTACTTGGTTGCGGAGTGTCCAAGTTAAAGGAGATGATGCCATTAAGGGCATATTGTCAACTGGAGGGGATGCACTGAGATCAGTGGATTGGTTAAAGGCTGCCTTAGCTCAAGATAATGTGGATACCAACCTCCTGTTGCAGAAGACTACAATAGACATGGGATTTACTTAAGACAAATTGGTAGAATGTAGGATTCTTCCTTTTCCAAGAGTTTTCGAGCCTTGGGAATGGTTTGAAATCTTGCAAATGAGACAAAAGGCCTTGAAAAAGATCCATAAATAGGCGAAGTAGATTGAGGATGCTCTGACCAGTGTTCATGATAAGTGCATTTCATTCTTTGAGGTCATGACTGGAAGGAAGAAGTTTTCTCCAAAACATCTTAGTTTGGAGCAGCTTAGAGAATGGTGGAGGGATGTTTATTCTCCAGTTAGTGAAGGGCTAGTTATTGGACATCAATTGGATGATGCTGTAACTTATATTGCAGTCATCGACAAGTATTTGACCAACAAAGCCGATTAGGATGGTACAGTTAGGCAAGCAAGAGATGATATCAAGTCTCTTGAGAGGAAGATTAGGGTTTTTCCTGTGCCACCTATTGCTGAGCTAGATAGGGTCCTATTGGCCGTACATGGTGAAGAAGATAAATCTAAGGACAAGAATAGGGAGTGACTATATAGGGTTACACTGGTATTTGTGCTTCCCATTAATTCACATGTATTTGGTCGACCTTTTGGTATCTTGGAGGTTTTTGATTTGGTATCTTGGAGGTTTTGGATGAAACTGGTGCCAGTGGCACATTTCATGTTTTATTTCGAAGTATCTTTTAGGCCGACCTCTTGTAGGTCATGTTTTTTATTATAAATTCTTAATTTGGGCCGACCTATCTTATGGATTCTCTATAAAAATAAGCATGTTGCCTCATTTGGGGATATAGATAGAGATAAAAAAAAAAGATATGGAAGGATAGGTAGATCAGGAGAGAAATAGTTAAGTGATACTATAGCAAACTAGGGTTTATTCTCAAGCAAGTGTTGTAACATAAAACTGGAGTTGTTGCTATTTTGGATGATTTAATATAAGAAGGATATTGTGTTTGGTATCTATCTTCTAGAATTTCATCTAGAATGGTTCTTGTTATTCTATATTTCAAATTGCTTAATATTTTATGGTTAAATTGTTTGGTAATGCTTAGGGTTTCATGTTTGGAATGTTTGTAGTGATCTCTAGTCCATACTTTTCCCAGTTAGTTGATTGTTAGCTTCTTTGCAAAGTTAGCCTGGACTTATAATTGTGCTTAGTTCAGTTATAAGGGTTTATTCATCTTAATTGCAATAAAATTGGTTGACTTAATTTTTATAATTTGAAAATATTTAAATACCTTAGAAGATTACACTATTTCTATGGAATTGCAAATCCATCTGGGTCAAGTAGAAAATATTTTGTGAGAGATCAGTCCATTTTAAGCATTTTATCCTTTGACATTTTCAATCTTAGGGTTAGAAGTAGTTTTAAGATTATCTCTGAAACATTTATCTTTTGCTATTTCTTTATTATCAGGGTTCCAATTAAGTTTCAAAGTATCAATTTATTGTTTATATCTGATATATTCGAAATCCAGTGTTGCTCGTAGTAAGGTCCCATTGTGATTACCAGCATTTTCACATTTATCACTAAGTTTTTTTGCTGCATTGTCAAGACTTGACATTAGAGACCTTGGTGTTATCTCTTTTCCCATAGAGATTTACCTTTCAAGAGAGATAGGATATCATATTCTGTCTGAGTTGTTATTATGCAGGAAACACCACCAACAATTCATATTAGCCACATTTGCATTTTGTTTTGGTTGATTATTGCGATTTCTCCAATCCTCACTTGCATAATGACTGACTTTATTATAGTTGTAGCCTTCAACATTGCTTTTTTCATTCTTCTGATTTGAGTTGTTGTTCTTCTTACCTTTTTGGGAGCTACTCTGAGAGATTCTCGCTCCCTCTTGGATGCTTGTTTTTCCTAAGCTTTCTCCTCCAGCATTTCCTTGTCCAGATCTACCTCTACGATGTTAGGAGTTTTTTCTACCTCTCCCCTTGCCTCTTGCACTTGAATGAGTTGTAAAATATTTCTCTTGGGAAGAAGTAGCAGACCTATTTAGGTGTTGCCCATGGGTTTGAAGAGAACCCATCAACTCATCCATTGTCAAAGTAGAGAGCTCCTTTGTCTCTTCAATGGCAATGATGATTGCATCATACTTTGAGGGAAAAATCTTGAGGATTTTCTCCACAATCCTCTACTCTTCCATCGTTTCACCATTCATCCTTATCTCATTCAGCAAACAAGAGACTCTTGTGTGGAATTCTGAAATAGACTCGCTATCCCTCATCAGGAGAGTCTCAAAATCTCTTCGAAGCATTTGGAGCTTCACCAATCTGACTTTATCAGTCCCTTTATATCTTTTTTGGAGGATTTCCAAAGCTTCCTTTGCATACTCATTTGCTACTATTTTGATAAAAATAGCCTCTATCACGGCTGCTTCTATCAAACTCCATGCCTTAGCACCCTTCTTCCTTTGCTCCTTCAATTGGGTCTTCTACACTAACTCATTTGATTGCAAAATTCGAAAAAAGCTATATAATCAAATGTATTGTTGGGTACTTGTGATATTCAATGTGAAATTTTCATTTTTAAAAAAATTTATCCCGGACGTTCGTCGGAATTTTGATGAACCTTATTTTGCGTCGAAGTTTCGAAGAAGATTTTTTGCCAAAATTTCAATGGACTTGCAAAGTTAAATTGTGGCCGACATAAATAAAACTAAGCTCGACAATTTATTGTGATAGTGTTTTTCTTGATGATTTCCTTGGGAAAAATTAGAAAAAACTCGAGATATCACCAGGTTGAGGGTAGTCATTGTCTTTTTCCAGAATTCATTTGTGAAGTTAGCTTTGTACTTTTAGGTTTGAAAATCATATTTTAAGGCAACATCTCATCAAATTTCATTTTTAGTCTTGTGCATTTTTCAGAATTTTATTTCCAAATTCTAGACCTGACTTCACAAATTCTTTATAAGGGAATTGTTCATAACTGATGCAAATTTTTTGATGGATTTGGACAAAGATTATATTTGCAAGATTTCAATTTTAACCCTAATGATAAATTTTCAATAGATTTGGGAGCCATAACTAGATAATATCAAAGGCATAGGGATAGCTACAAAGTGAAATAGTTGTCAAGATTCAGGCCTAGAGGGTTGAACAAAGAATTGGGAATGTTTGATAGTGGATAGTTAGAGCCATTTAGCTATGATTTTTTTGAAGACTACTTCATAAAGATGTATTTTTCCCTTTGTCAAGTTTCAGAAATAGATTTTAGACCTTAGATGTCAGTGTCTTATAAAAGTTGTTATGGTATATCTGTTACCTGAAGTTCTTGAATTCATCTTAACTCTATACAAATGTATCTATTTTTGATTTGAACAAGAAATAAAGAGAGCAAAAAATTTCTAAATATTGTCAGATATTTAGAGCAACAAACTAAAAAATGAAAAAATGAAGGTCAAGGACTCTCTATTTTTCTCAGTTAACTTAAACTTTTTATATGTTGCCAAAAATCTAGCAAGCTATAACTATTATGCAGATTATATGATTTCTACTTGTTTTGTACTTTGGAATAGTTTACAAGATGAAATTGTCTCCTCACGAAGAAGTATAAGTTTGAAATTCCTTTAGAAGTTGATTCATGAATCAAAAGATGAACCTATCAAACTGGAAACCAAAATTTTTGTGGTAAGAAGAGTTAATTTTGACATGGATGGCATGTTGTAATAGCTTTATTAAGTAATACAATTTTTTTAGTTATTTGATAATTTGGTGATTTGTGTGTAGATATGCCACCATATGAAACTGAGTGGAAAAGAGCACTCCTTATCTTATCAAGTAATATCTAGGTAAGATGTTATAAAAAATAACTTGTTCTTTTAGTGAAGTTGGTCAACCTACTCATGCTTTTCCATGTTTAATTTTTTCCTTTTGGATTGAGCTACTTATGAAAAAAAATTAACTTTCCTTGCAACCTATGTATTACCCTCTCAAGTTTTCAATTGGTTAAAAGAAATCTCTTATAAATGATATAAAATTCCTTAGTACTTTATATTGACCTTTATGTTAAGGGAGGCATTTGACTATTGTTTATATAATTAAACTTTATTTGAGAGTAAGCATATTTAATCTCTATGTGGTAGATTCAAACACTAGAAGAAAGTATTTAACCTTATTACGAAAAATGAAGCAAAAAACATAAAAGTTTATCATAGGATTTATTTTTCATGGTTTTCATTGTAAAGTATGCAACTTATTTCAATATTTTCTCATGGAAATAATATGACCTTCTTCTATGGACTATATAAAATCCTTTAGTGTAATTTTTTTCCTCTCCTTCCTATTATGCAAGATCATTCAAAACCTCTACTACTTTTTGACAATGACATATGACTGTCATATCTCTGTAAGTCTTTAATAGACATAATGGGAGATCCTTTATAAACATCATAATATCTATTGAAAGGGATCCCATATCCTTTGTGATACCTACCCTCTAGCAACTTGACTATCCTTTGTCTTTTAGCTTATGCATGAGTTTATTCATTTGATTTCAATGGTCTTGCATAAATCTTGAAGAAATTAATTGTGGTATGTCCTTGAGATATTGTCCATGCACTCCTTAATACACTTTTAGGTTGTCCTCTTTTAAAACTTTGTGAGATGGAAATATTTATTAATTTACCATATTGCTATGAAGAAAATGAACCCTTGACAAGATTTATTATGTTTTAAAAGCCCTCTTGACTACTCAGTTACTTTTCTTTATGTATATTATAAATTTTGTCATACTATCCTATCATTGTTATTATTAATTTCAATGCCCCCTTCATGGTTATGACATGGACTAATCATTTTTTATTTGAATAGTCATGACTGCGATATCCTTTGGGAATCTATAGTAAAGTGTCTTGCCTTTCTTTGAAGTCCATTTCCTTAAATATTTTCTCTTTTCTCATTGCTCCTTACCTCTATAGTATCCCTATATTCCATATACATAATAATAACAATTATGGTGATAACTAGTGGACATGGGTATAACATCAAGCATCATACAAATGTAGTTTATATCTGCATATATAATAGCTAGAGATACTAATATTGTAGCACTAGTCAAAGAATCATCATCAAACTATATTTGTTGATCAAATACAATGAAAAATAAAATATATTAAAATATTAAACATTGATCTTTTCTATATACTCCACTGTAAATAATAAAGAGTTCCAACACTCAAATTGGAAGGAAATTTCTACAATCTTTATTATTTACAATGGAGTAGATAGAAAATATAATTGTTTTATATTTTACTATATTTTATTTTGCAAATAGCATTGGACAGTAAACTGGCCAATACATTGTCAAACATAATGATTGGACCCTATGAATATATAGGTTATCACTCTTTAATCAATTCACATGAGAAATCATAATGACCAATAGTATCAATGAAACTTTGATACTATATAAAAATGACTAGTCTCAGTTTGATGAAATTTCAAGACCAATGCATGAATATCATTTGGGCCTCATGGCATTGAACATTGTTTTCATTCAGCCATGATATAATGTTCTTACAAGAAGCATAATAATAGTATGATTGAATTTATCAGAGGAAATAGGAGTTAGAGAAAATAAAAAGAGAACAAAAATATTTTAGTGTAACCTTATTTTTATATAAATAAACAGAAAAATAGTAAGAATAGGAACCCCAAATATCATGTTCATTGTCTATGTGAATATGTGTGGAATATAGTGATCCCTTATCTATTTCAATTGCTGATAAGGTTATGATTTATTTTTATTCTCCTTTGCATAGTATAAGCTCTAACCAATTTTGAATATTTAGCTTAAAAGTCAAGATAGTATTCCATACTCATTCTATGTCAATAGGAGGGAGGAGGTTTTATATGGATTCTAGAATAAACATTGTGACCAAAGACATGAATTACATGGATGGAAGAAAATTCAATAAAAATGGCAATAGGTTTGACATATAAAATGAGAGGATGGCCCTATGATATTTTGAAGCACTATTGTAATGGTGAAGTCAATTTAGATAGAGGCTTGCTTCATAAGTAGATGGAAGTGTACGAGACATTTGAAGTTGCTTGTGAGAACAAGATTTAGCTTAACCTACAAAACTAGGCAAATGAAGTGTTGTCCTTACAAAACAATTTTGTTGAGAGTGTGGAAGTGAAGGTCTATACAATATTATTTGTATGTATTGTATTCAACATAAATATGCCAAGATTAATCTCAACAATCATTTTTGCCTTTCAAAATGATATCATCCTTATTTAGCCATACACTATTTTTTGTCAGATGGATCTAATCATTAAGGAAGACCCTTTCATTATTCCCTTAATGGATTGAAATTTCAAGGAGGCTATCTAATGGTGTTTCCTATTCATATCCAAAGCAAGGTTGTGAATAAGACTGATGGCTATGTAGGCTATATTATAGATAAAATTCATATATCTTTTAACTTTATCAAGGCAAATAATAGGGTGGTCCACTTCAAAAGAAACTCTTTATTATGCCATACTTATTTATTTAAAAAATTCATTTGTGAAGTAAGATTTGTACTTCCAAGTTTGAAAATCATATTTTAAAGAAACATATCATTAGATTTAACTTTTAGACTTGTGCATTTTCATAATTTCATTTCTAGATTTTTTTGTGCAAGTTTAATGTCCTAATTTTAGGAGTCTACCGGTTGGAAATCATAGTAAAATCAGAATTTAATAATTTTTGGAATTATAATTTTAAAGTGTTTTTTGGGGTCATTAACTTCAGACTATCTTCTCTTTTGCAAGGGTAGTTGCATGCCAAAAATTTTTGGTATAAAATATCAAAATTATTAGATTTTGTTACCTGTTTATGATTAAAAATTATTGGAGTGTGAGTTTGATATTTTTTGAAGATCTAAATATTCGATGCAAAAAAATTGAATACAATCTAATCTAGAAGCATCTATTGACAATAATTTTCATGGATTGTGGAAATATATTCTCATTAAGAAAAAACATGTCAGATAATATTAGTCCATAAAAAAATGAAGAGACAGTTGCTAGATTGTGGGCTAGATTGAAAATAAAGGGTGATGGGAAATGTTATTTTCCTTGCAATAATTGCAAGGGCTTAAAGATGAGAAGACTTTTAATCACAACAATTGAGAAACATTGTAGGCAACATGGTCATGTTGAAGGGGGCATGATTATTTTCCATTGGTAAGTTGTTCATTATATGTGTTTATATTGATTGAATTTGTAAATGTTTATATCGTTTTAACATTTATATATATATAAAAATCACTTGATAATGATCATGGTTTATTTGTGTCTATCATTATTATAAAGGTGGGGTTCCCTAGAGAACATGATATGGATTATCATGGCCTAGAGAATGTGGTTTTGCAAGTGGAGGAACATGGAGCTGTGAATATCGAAGATGAAGTTAATGATCCTATGGAAGAAGATGATCATGGGCTCGAAAACACAATTGAAGATGATGGTACAAATACATTGATCCATGACACATTTAGTGGCACAATTGATCATGATGATTGAGATGAATTTGATGATATTCGTGATTTACCTATACTTGAGAAGGCATATGAGCCCCTTTATGAAGGCTCCCAAATAACTCTTCTCTCTATTGTATTGTTGTTGGTGAACTTGAATGTTATGAATGGTTTATCCAACATAGAAATCTCATGGATGTTAAGGTATGTCATATATGTCATATTTTTTCATCTATTTTAATTTTTATTAGTTCATCACTAGTAAATAAAGGATGAAAATGTACCATTAATATTGTTTATATTAAAAAAATATTTTTTTGTTATAAATTGATTGGTGAATTTTTTTTACCATCATCAAATATTTTACCTCGCTCATACTGAAATTTATCTAGCATTATGAATGATATTGGAATGGATTATCAAGCAATAGATTCATGTCCCAATGATTATATTATATATCATAAACAACATAATTTTGAAACAGAATGCCTAGAGTGCCATATTAGTAGATATCGAGCAGATCAACTAACAAAAAAGGTACCTCGTAAGGTTCTTCATTATATTATCATTATTCCACGTATGCAATGATTATTTAGGTGTGCAAGCTTAGAGCAATTTATGGATTACCATGCATGAAATAGAAGTGGAGATGACAATCTTTGAATGCCTGCAGATGGCTCTGCATTTAGGGACATGGACGAAAAATGGCCACACTCTAAAGAAGAACCTCATAATCATATGATTTCATTGGCAGTGGATGGTGTCAATCCATTTGGCGAGCTGAGATCTATTTACTTTCTATGGCATATTTTTGTTATCAACAATAACATTCCTCCATGGATGCCAATAAAGAGGGAGCACATAATGTTGGAAATGATTTTTGCAAGTATTTGTTTACATCAATTTTATTTAACGTAGTAGCATCTCATTTGTCTTATTTGTTGCATAATGACTTATATTTTTTTCATTTAATAGGACCATGTACATTAATTTATATATATTGCAATAAAATGGTTATAATAATTATGTAATGTTTATGTTCATTCAACTAGGTAATTACCAAGTTAAAGATATGAATGTATATATCGAACCTCTTATCGATGAGTTACTAAAGTTATGGAATGGTGTCACTATGTATCATGTATCTCGACCAATAGGACAAAGATAATTTCAATTCCATGCAATGATTGTATGGAAAATTCATGATGCCTTAGGGCTAACAAATTTTTTTCACCGTATGTTATAACATTTGACTGCACTTTAATGATATTTAATTTTATGAAGTAGATATCATGCATTTTTTTAAAATAATCTATTCATTATATATAATTATAAAAATTGACATATTTAATCCAATTATATATGATCTTGCAAGTATTCAAACAAAGGGAAAAATTGTATGTCCAATTTGTGCTCCAAAGATGAAATCTTGTCATTCAACAAGTTTAGGAAAGCAGGTGTTTGATGAGTGTAGGCACTTCCTCCATAGAAATCATAAGTATCGAACTACTGAAAAACATCTTTTCAACGGGAAAGAAGAGACTACATAAAAACCATGAAGAATGACACCTCACCTATGGAAGTTGGAATATAATAGAATTAATCATCAAGGTTATACATCGGATCAAATTGTTTATCTATCATATATAATATGTTTGGAATTTATATTTTTTATATTATGTTGTGTTTATTCATGCTATAATTGACAATGATTTTCTTTGTTAATTTTTTTAACTTATATGCTTCATAAAGGTCGTCAAGGCATTAATAGTCGGCTTCCACAGGGACTTAAAATAATAATGAATCTGTGAAACTAGGTGGAGTCGATGTCATGTACCTGCAATCCTGCAACCAAGTAAACAACATCATACAATATATCCAGCATATTATACACACCGTGAAGAAGGAATTATGTATTCATAGGGCGCTCGCAAGCAAGTGATGCAAATTCGTCCTCTTCACCCATACACTCATCGAAACTGACACTTCCATCATAATCCAGTAATCTCATAATAACATCTCATGTCAACTCTACAACATCATTAATCCATAATGCAAGTGAAACAATAATCAGATAACTACATCCCACAATAATAGTTGTCACTCAATAGTAGTGATCAAAACATCATAACAAAATGTATCCAGTATCAAAGTAATTGCAACCAAACATAGCATAAAGCAACTTGAACAAGAATCAAAACGGAGGGGTATTACAGATTTAGGAAACCAATCATGCAATGAAATATGTCATTCAATGAAATAGCGATGGAGACCAAATTAATATAAGTTCCCTTCATTGGTTAGTAACGAACCATAAAATAAGTGCTATAAAATAAGTCATATGAAAATTTTGATTTTCCATAGGATTTGTTGCGAACATAAACAATATCATAACAAAGAAAGGTGAATTTGGGCCAGGGATTGAAACATATGATTGTAATACCTTAATTAAGGGAATTATTCTAGTATATTATATATATATTTGTATACTGTATGTTCTTTTCAGTGTATTATGTTTACTACTTTTGGAAAAACAATGAAAATATCATTTTATAATTGTTGCATTGTGTTCTACCTCTATCTCTCCTAGAAAACTTCAACAAAAATGCCAAGCAAGTTATATATTATCTTGGAAAATACATGAGGTAATTAGGGATATTTGTTCAATTCATTGTATAGATCTTATAATTGCCATTTTTTTTACTTCTTATGTAATATATTGTATATTTTTGTTAAATCTCGTTAATATATTTGTGCCTTGAATCAATTGTAGATGGCTATCATCTAAAGGAATCCATAAAGAAGATATAAATTATTGGAAGAGAAAAATTCTTCATCTAATATGGGAAATGCAAAAGTGTCTACCTTAATATTTTTCAATGCACAAGAACACTACCTCATACACCAAGTTGAGGAGATTGAATTGTGTGGACCTGTACACAAAAGGTCAATGTGGATGGTTGAGAGGCACTTGAAATTTTTGAAGGCTTTGGTTAGACAAAGAGCACATCCTAAGGGTTCTATGGTGGATGGATATATGGTATACCAGACCATGGTGTACATTACTAAATATCTTCCTAATTTTGCAACAAAGATTCATGTAGATCACATTTGGGATCCTAGCTCCATTAAAAAATTTGAAGGGGAGTACCTAATGGGGAAAGGTAGATTAAGGAAAGTGAGAGGTAATTATAAGATGGTCATGGAGATTAATTAGAATATAGTTTACATTTTTTTTTAGGTATATTGTATTTATTTAATTATTAATCTTCAACATACATCAATTATAAATTAAGGTTGTATACCATGGTAATTAACTAATTAAACGTCGTTTGTGAATTTCATTTTTTTTTATATAGTTGGTCAAGAGTGGGATGAACTACATTTGTATGTCACAAAAAATATTGATTGGATGACGGTATGGATTGAATGATGTCAACAATCTGGTCGCGCATTAACATGGGAAGGTGTGGATTCATTGGTTAAATAAGCTCATCGTAATGGAGATTCCAATTTTACACCAAGGGAAATTGATTTAGAATATGGTTTAAGAGATAAACATGTACGTATAAATATATTAATCACCAATATTATTTAATTATTTTCAATCATATTGATGTATATATATTTTGAGATTTTTTTCTTTACATACATTCATCCATGAATAAATATGTTTATCAATTGACGATATTGCAATAATTTTTAGAAGTTTGACATACTACAGGTGAAACACCACAAGGCTATGTGCTGCAATGGTCATAAATTTCGAATCAAAAAGTTGGATGACACGAAGAAAAATTGTGATTCTGGGATAACCGCAGTCGTTGAGGTGACTAATATTTCATCTAGAAGCAACATACATCAAAAAGTCTCAAAAAATTGATACTATGGGATTTTGGATGATATAATTGAGTGTGACTTTAAGTCCTTCAAATTAGTTATGTTCGTCATCCTATGGTACAAGCTATGATTGAATTTAAATGATCCCGAGAGAATTGTTATAGAACATGATAATGGATTTACCATGATTAATACAAGGTTGATCGAGTGAGCTGGAGATGAACCCAATTTTCTTCCAAGCCAATGTGAGCAGGTATTTTACTCAAAGGTTCTAGGTAAATCAGGTTGGTCATTTGTTGTTAGACATGATCCAAGAGGAAGGCTGGTAAAGTATATTATGGTGGAAGAAGAAGATACTGAATAACTAGAAGATGATGTAGATGATGATCAAGATCAACAGTTAGTTGATTATGTTCCCGACGAAGATGTCGAAGAGGAGGTACTAGATCATGATGATGTAGGAGTTAATGTTCATGAAGATGATATCTGTGTGGATGATGAAATTATCAAAACTAATATCAATGACGATGATGATGATATGACCAATCCTGAAAATGTCGAATCTGGATCAGATGATACATACAAAGAGTTGGATGAAGAATAAGATCAATGACATTGAAATGTATGAGTTATGCAATTGTATTATCTATTTGATATTAATTTCTTGATAGAATTATATTTGACTTATCTGGTTACATAATTAATTCATAATGTTTTTAATTTTTATGACATTACATAATTAATTCATGATGTGATTTTAAATGTTTAATTTTAATTCATGATGTTACAACTATTTTAGCTCTCCTAGAAATTTCCATATGATCATATAATGAATAGTCTTCTGGGAAATTTCATGAAAGATGACACATTTATCATAGTAGTGAAATAATTGCAAATTCGTTTAGATTTTTTAGACCAATCACCCTTCGCAATTTCATTTTTAGGATCATATCCAATTTGATTACTAGGAAACATAACGTATGATTTTATTGGCTTATCTTGGATGAACATAGTGGCTTTGTGCAATGTGAGAAAATTTTGGATGGGGTAGTGGTGTAGGAGCACCTACACCTCATCATCTATGCTTAATCATGTGATGATAATTAGGGAGGTCAATAGGTTGGTTTAGGAATTTAAAGAATTTTCTATTATGAATAAGGTCACTCAAGACCATTATTCATGTTCTAGGTTAAGTTTTGAGTAATGAGTTTGAGTCTTGCACTAAAGAGTTTTGTAGCCTTTTTAAGGAAAATTAGAGAATTTACATGTAAAAGGGTGCAAGTTTAGTGTCATGTCAATAATAAGGATATTATCAAGCCACTAGCATTGTCTTAGAGGTATCCTAGGAGTTTCAATACATTTGAAAGGTCAAAAAATAAAATCAATTCAATAGTGATGTTAACAACCTCGAAATTAGTGTGTTTTATGTTTCATGTGATCATAAAAGATTAAAAAGTCAGTTGTAGAGGTGGTTGAGTTGTAAAGTACTTTAAAAGGAATAAAGTGATCATTGTAAAGGTTGTTGATGGTAAAATTTATGATTAAATATATGTCTTAGAATCTTTTTTGTCCAAATTTGAAAATAATTCTATATTATAGAATACATTTTTTAAAATTTTATGATGAAAATAGCAAGGAAAGATAAAAAAAAATCTTTATGAAAGAAGTATATTGGCATGAAATTAAATATGATTTGTATTCCAATGTATAAACTACAAATAATGTGATAGCACTTCAAAGTGAGCCTTGACAAAATTATTTGCCAAATTTTTAAGGCTTAAATCATTATATTTTATGAACATATGTGATTTTAGCAAAAATCAGTTCCTCTCAGAAATTTTAAAACAACTTTGTGGGATCACCCCTTAGTGAAATAATTTTGTTTGTATCTAGTTAATCTTACTCTTTGTCAGGTTTTCATGGCTTGGGGTTTTAGGGTTTTTCCATTTGCAATCCTTTTGTGGTAAGCCTTACATCGGTTCTGTTTCATCATTAATTTTTGGGCTTTAGTGAAAATGGGTTGAGGGTTGTTATATCGTTAAAGGGAGGTCATGTTATATCCTTAGGTTTTATTTTCATGTCGGGTCGGCCTTTTATATTTTCCCTAATTTTTTCCTATCTCTGATGTCCCTGTGGTCATGTCTTTCTGAACAACTTATGGGTATCATTGTCATCCTAGGTGGGTCCCCTTTGTTGTGCCAATGATGTGTTACATGTCAGGTTTTCATAGGTCCCCACGATGCCGTGAAGCCCTTTTCTAAAATATTTTATTGATCGCAATATCATGGGAAGGCGCCATCTGTCACATTCGGAGAGGCCGAAAGAACATTATGAATGTTTTAATGTATTAATCCAACCTTAATATATTAACTGGAGAGCTACTAAAGCGAATATAAAATGCCCATGCTTAAAATCAGTGGAGATGTTTTAATCTCAACAGAAAAGATGCTTGAATTTTAAGGTCAAATTTGTCGACCGTCTGAACGAGAAAGTTCGTTGAAGATCAAGATCTACAGTTGCTCGCTATCAAGTGATAAATAGTTACAAGATGGTTAACAATCATGATATCAAGGGAATTTTGACATGTGGATTTATTTGATGACGTAGGAGATGGTGGGGCCAGAAACATGAGTTGTAAAGGTTCCTGAGCTGGAATGTTTTGATTGGAGGAATTGTGGAATATAGTTAATATATACTTAACTATATTGTAGAATATTATAACCTAGCTAAATGGCACCATAATTTTAAATTTAATTAAGATACTCTAAAAATTAATGAAACAAGGTTGTAGCTCATCAATTTGGAGAAGTGAAAGGTCAATACCAGCTCTGAGGAAGAGTTTGTAGGAGTGAAAAAATGGTCAATACCAGCACCGAGGAAGATTATGAAGGAGTGAAAGCAAGGTCAATACTAGCGCCAAAGACGAGGTTAAGGGAACTCAGGGAAAATCAATGACCAAGGGATAATGAGTACTGTAAGTTTGGCACCCCCATTCTCTTTAACGTACAATTTTCATGCCCAATTTCCAAAGATCTTCTCATACATCGGTACCCCCATTCTCGTAAAATGGTATAAGATAAGATAGAAAAAATAAAATAGCTTAGTCTTTCAAATTTTTATCGACTAGCCTTAGGTCTTGGAAAAAATCCCATAATCTACCTACATCTTGGTTGTTGGTGGGAACATCTTATTGTTTATTGTACAACCTACCTCAAATCTTATGTCCACAGTTGCTAAAAACATAGAACAATAAGAATTTTTTTGAAGGTACAACTAAAAAGGGGTTATTTCCTTTTGGCCTCCTCCACCTCTTATATTTCAACATAGCATGGAATTACGCTTACATAACATAAAATAAAACAAATGGAAGTTTATAGGGGAAAAGGAGCCCAAGTATATGCTAGGCTAAGCTAGATCTAATGAATGGAAATAGAGGCATACAATTCTTCTTGAATACCTCCACCACAAACATATGAAAGGAAAGGTATCATCCCTTCTTGGTAGTGATAACCTCCTCCACACACAACCTTTAAAAATTATGAATAGAGGAACATAATCTTTGAAGAACTCAAATTATTCATAATAGAATAATTTGATCATACTTTTCCAATGATGGCATTCTGAGAAAACCTTAGGTTAAATGAATAATTCCTAGCTAAGTTCTTTAAATCATGTTCAATCGTATAAGAGAAGATCGTTGCTATGTGTACTTGGATACCATGGATAAATTCTCTTTTGAATCTTTCATCAATCAAGTTCTTGTTCAATTTTAACACCTAAAAGTGAGAATGAAGAATCTTTCCTAGGATGGTGGCCAATTATGCTTTTCAACACCTAGATTATAAAATCTTTGTCAATATCATTGCCATCACAATTAAACCTATTGCTTGAGATATAGTCACATAGGTAAACAAATTAGAGTTCTTGATATTAGATACATTCTAGAAAATTCAATCCTTGCATCAAAGATTGTTGAATGAGCCCAACAAACTACTCACAATGCCCTTACTACTAAGTTAAAACTTTGACAAGGCATATGATTGCATCAAATGTCCTTTCATTTATAAAAGGCTCAAATGGATTTATTTTTAACCCTAAATTATTATCACACATTCATCTCTTTGTTAATTAGTGATTGCACAATAGTGTTTCCCACTTGTGGAATGAGGCAAAAAAATAATCCCCAAATTTCAAAATTACAAAATACTAGTTGAATGAAGAACCTTCATTTGAAGGTGATGTCATCATGACCTTTGAATGAATAACCTTCATTCAAAAATGATACCATGTCAAGAATTTCAAATGAAGGTATTTTTATTTTAAATATTTCATGTCCAAAATTCTTTATAAAAGGAACATTTGTATGAAGGACCTTCAAATGAAGACCTTAATTCAAAGGCCCTTCATTAGAAGATCCTTAATATGAAGGTTCCTTTAATGCCATCCCATTATAACTCTTAGATTTGTTAGAGATTTTTTTTTTTTGAAGTAGATATTGGACCATAAAATAGTGTCAACTTGACTCTACCAAGATATCCATCAAATTGATAAACTCTGACTTAACAACCACAAATTCATAAGAAAATTGCCCCTGGCAGCCCTAGGGCATCAATTCAATGCCAATTTTCTTGCTTTAACAGATCCCTAAATGCAATAAACCTCTATCATACCATGTTATACACCAATCCATTGAGTTACGGTTCCAAGATAGTGGGTGAGTTGGTGGATTTCATTTCTATTTAGCCCTCAAACCCTTACATAGGCAAAATAGGGCAGTCTCTGTATTTGATTGTTTTCTCCCACAAAATAGTGATTTAGCACTTCAAAGCAAATGCAAATGAAAGGGAAAACATATATTTATCTACAACAATGATCTCAGAGAATTTCAAGCTTGTACAAACCCATACAACACAAAATAACTTCAAAAAAATAGTAAAAACATAGAAAATTGCTTCAAGAACATGGTATTTGATATGAAATTTTGGTACCAACTCCTCCAACAGTTGCAAAAATTGCAATTGGATGGAGAGAAAATATGATAGAAGTGGGATAACAAATGCATCATTTGAAGCATCAAACCAATATGAAAATATGAAAGAAAGTGCTAACCCCTTAAATTGAAAAAGTTTCTTTTAACTTTAAGTTTGTTGGGTAGCCAATTCGTATAAGTTATCAAATCCTACCATTATACATAATCAAAATGTTTTTGTTTCAAATGACTATGAGCACTAAATTTCACTATTTTAAGATGTTGAAACCTTGTCATAGAGAACTATAACATTTATGCAACCACTCATCCTACCTTAAAACATACCAAAAGTCTCCTAGCAATTAGACATAGGAAGATTTAAGATGAGTTAAATAATTTCTATTGCCAAAGCATAAAATTATGATGACTTAACCAGGCCTAGTACACACTCCCTCCCCATTAACCACTTAGACATATGGAAATTAAATGTAAATTTTCTGATATTTTTAGTCATGTAGGTGTCCAATAAACCACTTGATGGTGTTTCCCTTAAAGTGTATTTACTTGAATGAAGAAAAAAAATCCTTTGATTACAATTAGAGAATACATGTGAGGCCTTGGTTGTGTAACTGATGCACCATAGTCACATTTAACACTTGTTACAAATTTTGGGAGTTAAAAAGTTAAGTAGATTTGATTTGTGATGGACACATTTGGATGGTATTAACAATAACTTGCAATCTATCAAGACTTGATTACCTTATAACTTTCCAAATTCTAGCGATCAAATGATAGATTAATCATAATGTCACCTTGGGATCACATCACCATGAAATAAATTCATCCAACATCCTTATGAGTGTAGGTACCACCCAATAGGTATTTGTCAGATCTATCTTCCTTGAGCAAGGTAAATTCAAGAAGAGAAGATGAAAGTGAGACATGTAGTAGGTCTAAAAGAGGGAGATCAACTAGAGGTCAAAATATTAGAAGAAAATTTCGTAAACACATGGATTTTTTTCTTGTTGAAGGGGGGTCATGTTATTATGATGATGAGAGCATAGGTGACATTGAGGTACAAACATCTATGGAAACAATGGTTACCCAAGGAAAATCCTCAAATAAACACTATTTTTTGTGTCAATGAGAGGATATATCACATAGCACCATCGTCATTACATGGTTTGGGCCTATTTTACATGGACAACATAAAGTTTTTTTTATGAAAAATTTACTAAATTGATGGAGTATGTCAGACCTTGTTACAGTTAGAAATATTGGATGCAGCTAGTTCGATATACACGAAGTATGCGTAGGTATACACTATCAAAAAATTATATACAAATAAAAGATAAGGATCAAAATAAAGGACTGGCTATGTACATTGATGGAAGGCTAAAAGCATCAAGGAATATTGCAGGGTTTATAAATAGTACATGACTTGGGTCAAAAAATAAGCAACCCAATTGCATATTTGAGGTGCACGAGGGAAACCGTGTATTCGTATGTGCAATAAAATCAATAACTTCAAGGGAAGAGTTGCTAATTGATTACAATTCGAATCAATTAGATAAAAAATATAGTTACTATGGGGGTAGTATGTACTATATACCATTTTACCCAACCTCCAATTAATGAATCCAATAAACCATTTTAATATTATGTTATTTTTGTAAGTCTATTGGTTTCATTTCGGTAATTTTTTTTATATTTAATTTTTTTCACAGTGGGACATTGATCCTACAGGGAAGGCTCCGGCCCAAAGCATAGACCATGATGCATCTTCAAGCATTTCTACCCGACATGTTTACCTCATTGTAATTGTAAAAATTAGATATGAGTAATTTTTTTTATTATTATGTTTTTCTTATAAGCTTATTGGGTTAATTTTGATAATTTTTTTACAATTCTTGTCACAGCTAGCTGATCGGGGAAAGGAACTAGCAATAGTAGAGGAGAGAATCCATAGGGAGGTGCATTGACTATTATGTGATGATGACATCACATATTCCACAAATCCTATGGATATGATGAGGAAGACCCAAAAAAAATGCAATGAAGAAATCCTTAAGTTGATATTCATAGTGCCTCAAATAGATGAGATAAGAGAAAGGGTTAAAATATTGACTGAGAGAGCATAGAACTTGTAAGTAAGTTTTCATGAGATCTTTAATTATAACATAGGTTCATTCATGGTTTTATATTTTTTACTCTTTTATGTCATGAACTAAAATATGTGTTGTTTTTATAGGATTATTTGCATCCTCATGATGTTGCTAGCCATGAGCAAGGTACTGCAAGTGTTGCCCGAGGAGTAGGGGTTGGTACACATGTCGATCTTAATCTTCCTATTCATACATCACATCATCTGACCCCATCATTCATGCCTATATTGTCGATTGATATTTCAGAAAAACATACCATGCAAGCATCAAGTAGTGCACCCTCTGACAACAAACACATGTGAGAACATTCATGAGGACATGTACTTGGGGATGTAGAGGCCACTAGTATTGGTGATGTTTTAGCAGCATTTCCTGGATCTTCCTATATTACTTTTATGAGAACATTGTCGGTCACATTTGTGGTGGCTAAGGATTTTGTTCCCATTAAGATAGAAAAGGTCCCAAGTACTTTAATTTTTTTTAATTATTATTATACATAATCCAATTGAAATTTACTTATTGATCACTCTTTTTAGACAAATGATCCCATGATCATTTTTTAGGAATTTTTTTTTTTAATAAACATCTAAGTGATATTACATTGGAGCTCTGCGGGCCCACCATACATAAATGATGGAATGCCAAAAATCAAGATTTAAAATATGAGCTCATTAACCATTTAGTTGTGCTCTTCAGTGATAAAAAATTCAACCGAACCAAGGTCCTTAAGAAAGCTAGTACCTATCTAAAGTATGTGAGGGACCAATATAGATCACATCTAGTGAAGAACAAAAAGTACGATCATCCCCCCATGGTTCCAGAGAGGGAGTGGAAGGACCTGGTGTCAGATGGAAAGGAGAAGGCTGAAGAGAAAAAAGGAAAGACACCACCGGGCCAAGGAAGGTATGTGATACTATCAACAATGTAATTATATACTGATTACTCTTTATTTTTACATAATTTAATGTATTTCAAACTTTTCATATGCTGCCCGACACATCAAAGGAAACAAAGGAAAGACTAGAAAAACACGGGAAACACAAACTTGGCTCTTATGGTTATATGAAATTATCCAAATGAATTATAATTATCAATAAATTAAATATTGCATCCAAATAATAAATTACAAACAATTTTGGTTTTATCACACCATAGAAGAAAAATTCATGATTTTATGCAAAAATGTAGGGCTCTGAATTCAACATAGTGCCCATAGAAGAGGACCTGAATATTACCTTCCAGCAAGGCTATGGAGCCCTAGTTGAACACCTAAGAGTCTTGACTGGGCAAACACAATCTTCCATTGCGTCCAACACACAAGTAAATAAACTCAATAAAGTCTATTTAAAATTGAATACTTGTGCAGTCTAATCAATATTAATTAACACCATAAAGTAATTATGTGCCTATTTATTTTAAACAGACAAGCAATGATAATATTGCACATGACATTGGAATGCCACTTGGTAAGGGTGGAGCACAACCTATAGATGAAGATCATGATGTTCATTCTGATACTGGATGTATTCATGTGCTATACAAAACATAGTATGGATTAATACAATTAAACAACTTTAATTGCATTTGGTGTATTGATTAATGTAACCTTTCATGTTTCAACTTTAGACAAGATCAGGAACATGATGTGGCCCCATAAGGTAAATTGGACCACTCTAATATTCTTTTAAACATATTTAATTATAATTGGTGTATTAATTAATGTAACCTTTCATGTTTCAACTCCAGATAAGGATTTAGAGGGTGTTCAACATGTTGAGCATGAGGCTATAAGACAAGATCAGGAACATGATGTAGCCCCATCAGATAAAGAGCACCACTCTAATGTTCTTTTAATTAATGAAATACTTGTAACAATAATAATAAAACATATCAATTTAACATTTATTTGCTATTGTAGCAGACCCCCCCTTGCAGCCATGTCCATGTTGTGAGTACATGACTAGGCATACATTAAGATCGTGAGTAGAGCTCGGAACAATTGAAGGGGGGACAAATGATTTAGAAAACGATACTCCACTTCAAATTTTTTTAGCTGCAACAAATAAAAATAAGAAGAAAGTGATTGCAATCATATTATGACAACCATATTTTTGATAATATGTAAAAGTTGAAAGAATGCATGTTATATGTTAATTAATGAATGTGAATATGTTAATGAATGAATGTTATATGTTAATGAATGAATGTTATATGTTATTAATGGATGAATGGATGAATGAATTATTAATGCTATATGATCGAGTATGGAGAATTGAGAGTGATGTGAGGGGGGAAGGGGCCAAATGAGCTTCCACCTTCATGTGGTTGGTCTTGTTAAGTAGATAATATTAAACTATTCTAAAAAAAAGGAGAAGATCAATAAGGTAATTCACTTTTCAATATAATAAATGCATCATTTGAAGCATCAAACCAATATGCAAAGATGAAATAAAGTGCTAACTTTTCACTATAAGAATTGTGTTGTGTGTGGATTTGGTTTCAAAGCTCTATTTATTTTGTTTTAAGTGGTGACATAACTCTAAAATTTGACTTTTGTGAATAACAGGTTAGTGGAAAATTTGAGAGCTTTGAAGGGTTTAGAGGCTCAATTGAAATAGATACATGGATATTTGGATCTTGTTGTTGATGGGAGGCTTCCACTTAACCATGAAACTTTGTACCATCTGCATGTATGCAAAAATTTCTCTACTTACATTCATTCAACTTACTATAATATAATATCTCACAAAAATCTATTTTTTATTATACTTAGATGGATTTTCATGTCATGTTCCAAAGCACATGTTTTAGAACAAGAAAGAAGGATGCTGGCAAGGTTTAAGGAATTTGGCTTTACACCTGCCAATTGCATAGCTTACTTCATTCATCCAGCATATTGGCAATGCATTTCACAATTGTTGCAATCATAGCCTATAATTACAGAACTAGTAAAATTAAAATATGTAAGTTTCAAATATGGCATTACATATCTTTCTATGAATTTTTTATAGAAAATATCAAAATGGAGAAGTATTAAAAAAATAATTTGCATAATTTCTAAGAGATCAACGATATTTTTTGTAGAGTTATCTTGAATATATTCTAGACAAAAGTAACTTATAGATATTGAGGAAGAATATTGGTATTCTAAAATCACCAATCAACACATCTTTGTAGTATCTCAATTCAAGAGAACTAGGTTCACTATCCATTAGCCAATAAAACAAATAAAATCTATTCATAAGATTATTTTGTTCTAATAGGGTTGACCGATTGCTTGTTTATTTTTGATTGTTAGGAAGTCATTAATATACACTTGTTTCTCCCGCCTTCTCTTGTCTTGTGGCCAGAGAGTTTCTGTATAAGGTATCAAAGTAACCTTCAAGATTGACAGTGGAAATGAGTACAAGGTCAATATAACTTAATGTTAACTGGGTATGATTTTATTTTTTCAAGACCAATTTAGACTCATTTTCTTCTCACACTACTTTTATTTACATTTATGTTTTGCTAATATCCATTTTTCTTTACATTCATATTCTTCTATACATATTATGTTTACAATAATGTTTTCCTTAATTTAATCTAGGGGAGAGGACCTAGTACGTGAGCATTTTTCAATAGTTGTGATAGTAGTGGTTTATATAGTGCCCAAACCTAATCATGTGGCCCAGAACAAATTTTGGGTCTCAATAAGCCTTTGAAAAGGCACATGCATATTAGGTCACAGAATTAACTCACAACCATTCGATATAAAATCTAATCAATGGGCTTGCCAACTGAAACCTCTGGAATCCCCCTATAACCATTAGATTTAGAAAGATCAACTATTAAGAATTTTCAACTTGTAGACCTAATACGTTTCATTCATCGATAGCCACCCTCTCCATCGGTACACACCTATCCTTCATTCTATCGATGGGACACCAGATAATGTTTCCTCGATGCACCATAGTTCCCCCAATATACTCTATGCATTCGATAATTCATGCCCATGGTTATAATTCATGGTTACTTTTGTTGACAACTTGACTCTATGTGTATATCAGGAGAGCCCCTTAGGAGTCAGACCGATAGAGTATTGTTACACTGATACTAGGTTGTAAGCTATTTTCATCGGGCCATTAGTGGGATTGTGATGTGGTTTCCATTGATGAAGTAATATTAGGCCGATGGTATTGAATTTTGTTTGATCCCCCAAAATATTATCCAAATTAAAATATTTGGTCTAAGGAAATTATTCCATGTGGTTTGGAGGGGAAATGTTACCACATAGGTACTATGCAAGGGGCTTTAATCTAAGGGGACCTAAATTGAATCACTTTTCATGCATGAGAAAATCACTACACTAGAATGGTGAGAAAGGGATATTTTGGGTTGTTTATAAATAAAGGAGGGAATTAGATAAAACCATCCTTTGATGAAATCCCTTTATATTGAAACCTCCTTCAATCTTAGCCTTACCTTAGATCAAAATCCACTTTTTTTTCTTGTTGTAGGTGTTTCCATTGATGTCAACAAAATAGAGATTCTTGTAAGTGTTTTCATTAATGGATGGTTGCATGTGATGAAATCGGTGTGATGATCAAAAGTGTTGTGAAGTGTTGTTTGTTGGTTTGTTTTACTGCAGCTAGGTTGATATTCTAATCTACCTATGGAATTGCCAATTTCAATTAACGGTAGCTCAAAGACCTGGACCAACTGACGAGGATTTTAAGGACCTCCTACACTTTGGGCTCTACTAGACCCGGAAGGGTGATCCCTTATGTTTTTATAAACTCTGCACCATAATTATAGATAACATTAACAATAACAGATAATCTCACTCAAAATCTCAACAGAATGGGATAAAACTGAATAGAATTGGTTTTTCATCAATAATTATCAACCATTTGGAGCTTGAGATAATCACAACAATACTTTAAAGTAAAATATATTTATTAATTTTCAATTTGTAGCAAGCTCTGGGTGAACAAAAACAAATAGTGAACCACAAAGAATAGATGCAACTTAGATCAGTGCCTTATTTCCATTGGAGGAGTCAAATTCACAAATACCTAAGGGTTTACAACAGATTCAACCCATAGCATATAATATCTTTGATAATATCGCCTTACAATATCACAAATATGTAACCCTAACTCAATACTACTTATCACATCCTTGTACATAATGGTATCAACCTACAATCTCATTTAAGCATTTTAATTAATTCCTTTAATCAAAGCTAAAATAAGAATTACACACACCACAACAATGAGATGAACAAAATAACCCTTGATCACTTTATTCAAAATTCAAATATGCTTGTACACAAGAGAGACATGAGCTTGAATTTATCAATCTAATTCAAATACTGGTAATTTTATACAGCATTATATCTCCATGAATTAAAAACCTATAACAAAAATGACTCAAAACCTAATTTTCATTTCCTCTATAACTATCAGACTTTATGATTGCTCTGTAACTTCACCTAGACTCGACCAAAAATTTCTAACTTGCTAACCTATACTTTTGGCCTTGAAATCCTTCTTATAGAAAATGAAGAAGCAAACAAGCATTGGGCCATAAAGTACACATGTCACCAGCCAATTGGATCACTTAGTGACATCTCAAAATTCAATTACAACTGATATTCCCTTTGGAGAATCTTCTTGTTCTTTTCCATTTTCTGATTGAGAATGATTTGATATAGACATGAATCTTCAAAATCCCATGCATTTAGACTGCCACTATAAAAAAAAAACTTGAATTTATTATGACTGCAACAGTTAGTTAATTAATGGTTAGCAATTTACTCCTGCTCTAACTCTTCTTCAGTTAAATATGTATCCACCCATCACTTGTATTCATCATCACTCGACCAATTGAAGTTGATTACCTCCTCTAACTTAGATCTATAGGGTGTATATTTAATTGCTACCTATTTTTCCTCCTTTTCAAAAGACTAAAAAGATGAACTAGTGCTGATGGTTTTTTCCATGCAGCTCTCTAATAGATCTAAATCCAAGTCATCACATATTAAATAAATTTGGGCATCAGTGACCCTGCTAGCCTGATCCTTTCATTTTTGAAGAGATTTGATATTACTTTGCTCATCAATTATATCAGGCAATAGTGTATCACTCCATTCATCAAAACTTTTTACCAATTCCATTATCTTCCTACTCAAATTATTTGGTAAGGCTTGAAAACCTTGTAATGATTTAACCAATATTTGAGTAGGTCTCAATGACTGTGGCCTATTATTAACATCAAATATTGAGGATTTATACATTATATCCAAGTCATTGGCCCTAGGGATCCATTTCTCAATCAATGGTATTGGTACTTCCTGATCCCTGTCATTTATTGCACCCAATAATAAAGAGTAAGAAAAATGTATACTTGGCAATATATTATCAATTTTTTCATTTAAATGTTGCAAAACTATGGTGAAAATTTCCTTTTGCTTTAGAGCTGCCCTCTCCTCATTATTCTTCAAAGAATCTTCTAGCTCTCTAATTTTTTTCATTAATTTCTTCTTTGTTGGATCAAAAAAGCAGGTTAGTTCCTCCTCAATTTGTTCTAATGTGGGACTAAGGGTAGGAGTCTCAATGGGAGAATTTGGTGTGGATACAATAGGGGTAGTAGGAAGTGATGACCTTTATGTAGATGGTAATGATTGAACCACATGAGCACTTGGTGTTGCCTCTATCTGCTTGTGCCTCAGCCTTTCCACCTTTGTTTGCAGCTCAATATTCCTTTGTTGCACCTTATTATATTCCCTAATCATAAAAATATATTTCTCCATATAATTCCTGATTCAACTTCCTCTCTTTCTGCTTTTTTTTGTGCCAACTTGGCCACATCCACAGTAAAACTTGTAGCCTCCACTTCAGAATTTTTCGAAACTCTTTTTTATGATTAACTCTCCCCTCAAAATAGGGTTAATATATGTTATGCTTGTCTTTCTTCCGCCTAGGGCCAAAGCCCATATTGCCAAGGTCTCATACTCCTCACTGAAGGTAGAGCCTTGTAATGCTGACCTGACTAGTTTTTTTGAATTGTGGAGGGGATGATTGGATTCCAAAACAACATCAAAGGCCATTGTATCAACAATATCCCATTTAGGTAAGATCAAGACACTAGCTTGATCAATTATTTTTCTCCATTCTTTTGGAGTGATTTTCTTAAATTCACTCATCATTTCAGCCTTCACTTCATCATCATTCTCCTCATCCAACCTATCTAGCCTCTAACCTTTTCTTTCCTTGCACTTGTCTTGGTACTCTCCTAGTTTCATCCTCCATACTAGTTGCAAGAAGGTTTGTGTTTTCACAAAAGTATAATCATTTAAAAATTACATACAAGCATCCATTCTTGTATCTTGTACACACTTTCCCTTCATGTCCAGGTTTGACAAGACCAATTTAGTTGGTCGTCGAGGGGATGGCATACGTATCTATAGGTCTTGGTCTATAACAATAATTTCATTCCCTAGATCCTCTTGGGAGCTGGCGGTGATGGTGGTGGTGAGGGTGGCTTTTCCTGCTCCATTATCTTTTTTCCTTTTCTACCATTCTCTTCTTCTTCATCACTGTCATCCCTTACCCTCGTGTAGATGGGTCTATCTTTTGGAAGTTGGTAAGTTGGCCTTTCTTCCAATGGCCTTGTAGCTTTTTCCTGTTTACCAAAATTCAACTCCAGATTGATTTTATTTGTCATTAAAGTATCCACGATTTCCTTGAAGTTTTTCATCAAGAAATCAATCTTGATGTGGAAATGGGTGACTTCCATTAATGGATCATATTTTGGATCCATTTGTGTGCAACAGCCAATAATTTTTCATAGGCAACCCATTTTTCCTTATTTAGTTCTTGCCTATTTAAATCAAATTCATTCTGAATTAGGTCTTCAGGGAAATTGAGCTCATGAAAAAATCTTGGTCCTTCTATTATTTGTCTGAACAAAGCGAAGGATCCTTCAAGGTCACACTACCTCCTAAAACTAAAACTTAAATTGTATGAATCAAAGGATTTCCCAAAGTGTACCCATCCTCCCTTTGTAATAACAAAATCAGAAATTACTCTGTAATCTGGATAGAAAGTCCCTTTGCCTTTTCCAATGAGATTTTCCTCATGAATACAACCAATCTACCACATGACCTCAACAAATCCAATCCTTGGTGACACATTCTAAGGAAGGATGTGTGGAGTCCCCTGAAATATATAAACTCTTAAAATAATACTGACTAGATATGGGATGATATCTCCCTAGTTGTGGCAAACCTTCAAATCAGGTCTCCTCTCCTTGGGCCTAATAAAATCATGCAACTCCATAGAAACTGTGGGTGGATTTAGTGTCATCCTTGCTCTTAATCTTGATGCAAAACAATTATCAAAATGTACATAATTAGCACTTTTTTTTGTTATATGAAAGGACAGTAGTCCAAATTTGTACTAACAGCCTTTCTCCATAGCCAAATCTATTTAGTTTCATCTTCTTAGAGAAACAATATGCATTCTTGAACAAAAACATATGCATGAGCATAAAATACCCATAGAAAGGTCTTCTTGTATCATTCTGTTGTAGCTTCACCAACCCTTCATTTATTTTTTGGGCTAGGAAAGGAGAAAAATCATAAACTATAGAGAAATTTGGATGTTGTATTTGGACCCCCATGAACATGAAGGCTATTGGCATCACAGTGATAGGGATAAATCCCAATGTTTGAAATAGTGAGTAAAAGGTAGCCATGAAGTGTTTGGAAAAAATATCCAATTTGAAAGGCTCCTTATCATTAGGGTTAATATGAATTATTGAACCACCTGCCTTGGCCAAATGAGATGGGAGAATCTTAACTCTAAAGAGAGGCTTACTTTTATCATATTCCTGCTTCATCTTTTCAAGCTCAATAGGAACTATGAAGTCACCGGGTTCATACAAATCAAAAACTTGTTGGAATTCTTCTTCGTTAATACTCAGTAAAACCCTTCCATCGTTATCCCTGACCACCCGTGTGATAGGATCATACCCTGTAGCCACTGCCTTGAGAAAATCTATATCTAGAAACACATTGGGTACCACCAATTTTCCCATTTCATAAACCCAACCATTTGAGAATGGGTGGGGAAAATTCCTTTGTGCAAACCACAGTCTGAACATCTCCAAACCCTTCATCGACATTTTAGCATCAATTATATTGAATTAATTATATATTAAACCCTCCCTAAGGGTTTTTCCTTGCATTAGGGCCTACCCTTTTCTTCTGTTGGTTGTCAACAATGGTAATTGCTCCAAGAAGTCATCATATAGGTTCCTTTTCAAATAGTCAATTTGGTCATAATGGATCTTTGATGGTGCCATTTTGGATAAACTAAGGTCTACTTGAATTACAAACTTTAGAACAAACTAGGGCTTTTCAAGGATGCAAAATTACAATCATGTAATTTACAAGTTTCAAAAAAAATTCAACTTTACTTACAACCCTAATACAATTTCTAACAATTTCCCAACAATTACACTGCAAATTCTACTAAATTCAGGCTAAAAATTTCACCAGGAAATGCAAAATTTAACTTATGAATTTTTGACTTGCAAAAACACTAATTATTCATTGCAACAGCTCATGATTTCTTCTTTGGATTTAAAATTTCTCTACGAAGTTCCTTAAATGCTTTTTGTGATAATAAAACATGTAAATGATTATATTATTCCACCAAAATAGGTAGGAATACTTCTCATCTTCCATTATTTCCCACTCACGCACCTCACCAACGACTCCAATTGCATTTGATGCAGGTTTGAATCTTAACCATTGATCTTCATCTAGGCTTGATCATTGAACGACTATGCTTCAGTCAATCTGACATTGACTTCCATCTTAGAAAATGGCCAATAGTTCCTCCAATCAAAACATTCTAGCTTAGGAACCCTTACAGCTCACATTTTTGGCCCCACCATGTCCTACGTTGTCAAATAAATCCACGTGTCAACATTCCCTTGATATTGCTATCATTAACCATCTTCCAACTCTTGATCACGTGATAGTGGACATGTGTAGATGTTGATCTTTAGTAAACTTGCTCATGTGGATGATTTAAAACTTTGACTTTAAATGTCGATCACCTTTTCTATTTAGATTAAAACATCTCCACCAATTTTAAGCATGTGCATTTTAGATCTACTTTAGTAGCTCACCAGTTAATATATTAAGGTTGGCTTAATATATTAAAACATTCATAATGTTCCTCTGACCTCTCTAAATGTGACAGATGGTGCCTTCCCATGATATCATGATCATTCAATACTCTATGGTGGGGTCGTCATAGGATGGCAGAGACCTGTTGAGATTTAATGCCTTATCATCAACAACCACGATAATTTGTCAAACTTTTGACGAACGTCCAAAAAGCATCTAAAATTTTTGCAATATGTCCAACGAGACTTTTGTTGTAATGGCTTGCCTATTTTGTTGTAGGCTCGACGAACTTTTTTTGTTGATCTGACACTTTAAAAAAGGCATGCCACTTGTGTTATAGCTACGGTTCATCACAAAATTGACAAAATGTCCATCAATATTCTGACGAACACCAGGGCCCTTTTCTATGGCAGCAATCGACGAAACTATTTCATGATTTCGATGTTTTAAAGCTAGTCTAGGCCCTCCTTGTGACTCTAGCTTAATGTTTGTGACATGGTTTAACCACCTCCTGTGGATCTTAACTGAAGCTTGTATTGGGAATTAATAGGTTGATATTTTGGTGCAACGACAAGGCCAACAAGAACAATTGTGTGTAGTTTCATTTGAGCAGATCAAAGATTGGTGATTCAAATTAAAGTAGACAAAGTTTCAAGAGTAGAAGCAGACAAAATTTGAATGCGAATAATGTAATTAACCGAAACTATCATCAGGCATTAGCAGATGCTATTTCATAGTTCATCTAGTCCAATAGACTTCTGGATATAACTATAAGATAGTGAGTCTCCTTTTGGGTACAAATCCTTTTTGTATTTGAGTAGTTAGCTCTAGGTAGTGTGCTTGAATGCATGTGCATTCCTTTTGTAAACACATATATTGAGTATACTCAAATTTTGGATTGACCTCCACCATGGTTTGTCCCCTAACGGGGTTTCCACGTAAAAATCCTTGTGTTATGGTGTTGTGGTTGATTGATTTATGTTCTTGCATCTTTTTTTTGGTTCAATGCTATAAGTGGATTAAATATTAGGTTAATAAAGTTAGATTTTGTAGAACACTGATTCACCCCCTCGTCTTAGTGTTCCTTGATTCCAACAAATAAAATGATAATATTTTTTTATAATATTTTAGATATAAGTAGAGGATTCATGTCCCAATGTGATGCATATGTTTTTCTAATTTTTTTCCAGGTAAATAATTAATTATGATTTTTTTAATAATTTTTTTTGAAAAATATAAAAACTTGTATGCTTGACCACCTTAACTTGATCAAAACTTCATGAAATTCATTTTTTTTAAATGCTATAGTATGTGAAGCATAGAATGTGACACATGTTTCAGATTCAAAAAATGTGATACCGTTTGAAAGCTATAAATGTTTTTCAATTAGCCTATCAATCAGGACTTTATCCGTAATTCAAATAGGAAATGAATAATAATTATTTATTAAGTTCAAAGTAAAGCATAATTTATATAGGTGGACACCTGACAATCTCCTTTAGAAACCCTTTTTTTTTCATCAATTTTGGATTAAAAAATTTCGTTATCCACATGGGCCATCATATCACTTAAATATTGCCACTTTTTGGCCCATAATTATTCAATAGATTAAATGTTTGGTTCTCTCACTAGCTTTGAAATGAGATAATTTGGCAAATATGTTCAAAAGAATGAAGCATAATTCAAAGTTACGAAAAGATAGAATATGATCCAACATATCAAAATGATGAATTTGATGAGGTAGAAGGAAAATTTGTGATAATATTGAAGAAATGAACCAAAAAATACAAAGGTAAGTTACATTTCAAGTGTTTCAATTGTGGGAGGCTTGCTCATTTTTCATCTAAATATCCTTAAAAAAAATTAGAATATGGAAATAAAGGAGAGAAGTTCAAAAATATTTTCTATTCTAAGGAGAGTAGTTTGTCTTTGAAAGATGAGCACAATGATTCAAATGGTGAAACCCTATTAAGGATAGTGAAATAAAAAGGATCATATAGAAAAATGTTAGAACTCTAGTACCTTTCAAGATGATAAAGATAATGAAAGATCAATGGTCGTGTGGAATTCCTTTCATGAAAAGGAAGAAACAAATTCTTGGGTGATTGGTACTGGTTACTCTAACCACATGACTGGTGACAAGAGAAGGTTCAAGTCTTAAGAAGTGCAATGGTGGAGATGTTAAGTTTGGTGGTGATGCTTCAACACAAATTTTTGCAAAGGGTGTTATAATAATTGATGGAAAGAGCAAGACTGAGGATGCCCTCTATGCCAAAGTACTGAAGCATAATCTTCTCAGTGTTAGTCAAATGTGCAGTAATGGATATAACCTTACATTTCATGCTAATGGTTATAAGATTAGAAAGGAAAGGTCAAAAATATTAGTTGCCGAAGGTATAAGGACAAATGGAAATGTCTATCATCTAAAGGAGGAAAATGAAAGAATCTTCTTATTAGCTCAATTTGGTGAGTGTTGTCCATGGCACAAGTGAATAGGGTGTAACCATTGAAAAAGTGAAGCCCTCCTTGTGACTCTAGCTTAATTTTTCCTTGATTTAATCTTGTAATATGGATACCACATTCACATTAGGTCATGGGCCTTGTGAAATAATAGATTTTAATGGTGCCTTGTAAAAGTGTTGTGAAGTGTTGTAACACACTTTCACACTTTTCTATGTTTTATCAAATAATTAAGCATAACTTTAATTATAATTAATCTTAATCTTGCCTTATTTGGAGTGTTGTAAAGTATTGTAACACACTTTCACATTCCTCTAGGATTTTCATTAATAATTGGGCTTTCTTATGCTTTAATTGGCCCCAGTTTGCATCCATAAGCCTCATTTATTGCATCTTTTTTAGGATAATCCCAACACCAATCATTGACCAATCATAATTTAGGCATTCTTGGCTTGTGTGGACTGGATTTAGTGTCTATGACTCATTCGCTACCTTGGGAAAATGTGTCCCATGCGACCTAAATTCAAATTTACTTCAAATTTCTGGTGGGATTCTATTCTCTTGGATCTTATGTTGTTTTGTAGTGTTATAATTTCTAGAATTCTTGTATAATTGAGTATAAATATAGGGTTATTTCACTCATTTTCACCCTAATAAGCAATCGAGGGATCCTTATAGAAATTTGAGTTGACAAGAGCATTTGAGCAAGAGAATTCAAGGCATTCAAGGGTAGATTATCAAGTATTCTAGAGAATTCTTCAAGTGTCAATCAACATGTCAAAGATTGCTTGCATCATGTTGTTTTAGAGCTAACAATTGTGATGTAGGGTTTGTGATTCAAGCAAGTGCTTCATTCAAAGATCCAAGTCTACATCCCTTGGAGCCATTATTTACATGTTTCCATCACCTTATTTCCAGGGTTTGGTGAGTTCCAACATTGTCACTTTTTCATTCATCATTCTTCATTCATATTTTCTTTGATTTAAAAATTTAATTACCAACAAGGGGTTTGACCAAGGAAAACCCCTATTCTGTAACCCCACAAAATTTTTCCCTCTTCTTGTGTGTGATTTGTAAGGTTAGGTTGCAAATTTTTCAAGAAGAAAAGTTAGAGAAAGGTTGTCAAATCCCTGAAGTTTCCAAAGTTGTAATCAAGCCTTGGAGAAGCTTGGAGAAGACATACAGGTGGCATTTCATAGTTTCGAATATGAAAATAAGTCAAAAAGAGAAAAGCAGACTGAGAGACACAATATCTAGTTAAAAACTTCTGAAAAAGTAGAAGTGTATTGATTCCCCACTATTGGCGAATGAGTCCCACTTATAAGCTTGGCACAAGGCTTTTGCATATTTGGATACCCTTTTGGCTAAAACCTCTTTCTACACATTTTCTTGGAAATTGGATTGATTCACCTAGCTTGGAGAATGAGTCCCATTCAGCATAAATAGTAGATTTTTTAGTGATCCAGATCTCCATCCCACCTTCTTCAGTTTCCTAGGTGCATAATTCCAGTATCATAGCTTTATATTACATTGTGTTTATCTTTCTAAATAATTTATGTTTAGTTGGCATACAATTAGGGTTTTTGTTTTAAAACTTGCATTAAATTGGTTTTTCCAAGTTTAATTTTTGTGGTGAGCCCCTCATTACATATCATTCATCCCATAGGAGACCTTTTGAAATATCTCAATCTCCTTTGCATTGAGATCTATAGGGTTATCCTTGAGTGGAGTCTCTTTGTAAGTGGTTGTGAATACATAACCTCACCCCTCTTCCATTTTAAGAGATTCCATGGGGTACATCAACTTTGAAAATATGGTAAAGATCAATTCTACTCATGCAATGAGAGATACGCCTAGGATAATCAAGCCTACAAACAAAATATGCAAGGAGTGTCAAATAGGAAAGTAGATACTGAAAAGTCTCAAGAGAAAAGAGAGCTCTACTATAATTGCATTGGATTTTATTCACATTGATCTATGGAAACCTACAAGAATAAGGATTCAAAAAGGTGAAAGGTATTTAATGTTTCTTATTTATGACTACTCTAGAATGACTTGGGTTACATTTTTAAGAGAAAAATCATAAGCCCTTGATAAGTTTATGATTTTCAAAGAAAAAAATCAGTATGAAATGGATGCTAAGATCAAATTATTAAGATATAATAGAGGAGGTGAATTTAATTCAAATGAATTTGATTTTTTTGTCAGTATTATGGTATTGGGAGACATATTTTTGCTACTAGAAACCCTCAGCAGAATGGGGTATTGGAAAGGAAGAATAGGACTATGCAAGTTATGGCTAGGGCTATGTTGAAATATTTTTATCTATCTAATATGTATTGGAAGGAAGAAGTTCACACTACTATCTAATTTCTTAATTGAGTAAAGTTGAGGGTCAATAGAACTAAGACCCCTTATGAGATATGGCATGGAAGGCCTCCTATTGTTAGATACTTTATAATATTTGGTAGAAAATGTTAAACTAGGAGAGATGAATATCTTCGAAAGACTAATTCAATGTGTGATGAAGGGATCTTTCTTGGTTACTCAACCAAGAGAAAGGACTATAGATGCTACAAAAAGATATTGGAAAAGATGATTGAAAACACAAATGTTAAGGTAGCTGGAGATTTGTGTCATATCTCACAAGAATTAGAGTTTTGCAAATATAATAGACCTCCCTACATTGAAGAAGAAGAGGAAAATAAATAAGAGAAGAAACAAGAATAAAAAAGGACTCATAAGGCTCCAACAAATTATGTTAAGAAAAAAAGATCAGATCACTAGAGATAAGAATGATGGTGTGCTAACTAAGAGAAGGCTTGCAAAAGCAAGTGACTAAGTGAATTTGTGTTTACTATTAAGGATTGATCCCAAAATCTTTATTGATTCTAGCCAAGATGATGGCTGGATAAAGGCAATGGAAGAGGAATTTAATGAAATGGAAAATAATCGAACATGGTAATTGGTTCCTAGATTAGCTAATAAGAATTTGATAGGGAAAAAAGTGGGTGTTCCAAAATAAGTTGAATGAATTTGGTGAATTTGTGAGGAACAAAGCCAAATCGATATGTAAAGTTTATTCACAAATTGCAGGTATCAATTTTGAGACTTTTTCTCTAGTAGCCTGAATGGAGGCAATCAAGATACATTTATTTCCTTTGCTACTCACAAGAATTTTTCAATCTATTAGATGGATGTGAAGTCAACCTTCTTTAATGGTGATTTAGAGGAATAATTATACATTGAGAAATCAGATGGTTTCCAGCTATCAAAAGATTCGTGGATGGTGTGCAAAATCAAGAAATCATTTTATGGACTAAAGCAAGCTCCTAGAGATTGGTATGGGGTGAGTGCATGATCATCCAGGTTCAAAAAGTGATGATATGTCCCAAAAGTGGCCAATGACATTTTTTATCCAAATTTGATGAAATTACAAGGGTCTATTGATAAAATTTCCATATTTCCACCAAGATAAGATATGACTTATTTGGAATTAAATAGATAATTATTATTGAATTTTTACATGCATTCTGACTCAAGTCTTGATCGATAGGTTGATTGAAGAAAAACTATAATTCTCAAATTATTTCACATTTTTTAATCCAAAAGATGTGGTACATTCTATGCCTAACATACTATAGGATAAAATAAAAATAAAAATCATTTTCATAAATTTTTGACAAAGTTATGGTAGTTAGACAAACATGTTTTAATATTTTTTTAAATTTCTAATAAAAAATTCATAACTAATTATCTACTTGCAAAAATATTACAAAAAAAATGTGGTCCATCTAGGCTTGTGTCCTCTACTTATATTGAAATTTTCAAAAAATATATATTAATCTTTTCTTGTACTTAGGTTGGTTAGACATACACCTACTTTCTATTTTTTTCCTAAAAATTCAGTACTACTATATAGAAATTTCAAAATCTCACCAAATAGATTTTATTTTTTCCAAAATAGGAATAGTACCTTAGAAACTAAATTCCATTTTTTTAAAATTTCGTTGTTACATATTTTTCAAATTATGTTAATAACCTATTCAAATTTTTATGTCAAGTTGCCTAACTCAGTTTTTTTGAATTTTCATTGCTACTTAAGGGCCTAGTTTTGACCCCCATGATCTTGCACTGACCCTATGCTTGGCTGGATAAGTAATTACTTTAGGAAGGTTTTAAGAAATGTACTGTAGATAGTATTCTTCATATTAATTTGCGGAAGACAATATTTTGATAGTTGTTGTGTGTATTGATGATATCATCTTTGGTGGAGATGATAATATATGTAAGAGGACATAAGAGATGTAAAAAGAGTTTGAGATGTCTATGATTGGTGAGTTGTATTTCTTCCTTGGGCTTCAAATTATGCAACTAGATGATAGTATCTTTATTTCTCAGGCCAAGTATGTTAAAGAAATGTTAAAGAAGTTTTGCATGGAGGTTTCTAAATTAGTAAGTACTCCTATGGTCATCGGTTGTCACTTCAGTAAAACTAATGAGTCTCCTGAGGTTGATCATACTCTTTATAGGCCTATTACTAGAGGTTTATTGTACTTGACTACTTCCAGACCTGATATTATGCATGCATTATGTTTGGTTTCCAAATATCAATATAATTCTAATAAAATCATGAGAAAGCAGTAGAAAGAATAATTAGATATTTTTAGGGAACTCCAGATTATGGTTTGTGGTATAAGAAAGATGATACATTTTATTTGAGTGTGTAGACATGGAAAATGTATAGTGTCAGTTGGACACAATTATTAACAACATTTCCTCTTAAATCATATTCTTGACATTTCATCACATTCTATCTCTTAATTTAATAAATCACTATTTGCTGAATCAAGTCTTCCTCTGTCAGTGATTAAATTAAATCAATTTAATTTAATTAACCTTACATCCTTGGTTAATTAAATAAATCATTTTATTTGATTAAAATCTCTAAAGTCCTTTTATTAAATTAAATAAATTAAACCTTGTTTGATTTAATCTAACATGTTCCTTCTTGATTAAATAAATCAAATCATTTATTCAATAAATCATTTCTTCTCAATTCTAGACTTAAAATTAATTCATAAATCTAAGTCTAAATTGTCACATCATCTAATTCTTCTTTAAGTTAGTAAAATTTTAATTAACTTAATCCTTCTCCTTAAAATCCTCTAGAGAATGCAAGTGGCACAATAAATCAAATACTTTGATTTATTAATTCTCCATTTTCCCCCACAAAACATCAAAAGGGAATACTCCCTTGTTTGAATTCAAAAAAGTCCAAGTGGACTTGTACATCCAACAAGGCATTCTCTCCTCTTACATGTCCTTGTGCATTGAGCCAAGTGGCATTTATTCCATTCCTTTTTCCCCCTCACATGTCATTTCTCAAATTTGAAATTCCACCTAATTGCATTAATTGGCACTTTGGCCAAGATGTGCACAACCTTCAGCCATTCACATCTTCACAAGTGGCACTTGGCCATTAGATGTTGAATGATCCCACATTGCTCTATTTTACTCTCTTTTCTAGTCTAGAAATATATAAATTGGAGACTTCTCTCTTCATTTGAGGATCCACAAATTTGCATGCAAAGTTACTCTCTCCAATTGAGAACTAATTTTGCTCATCACATCCAATAATTCATCATTCAATCCACAATTTATGCAAGTATACTATACTACATTTCATCCACAAAATCCATACACTTCAAGCAAGGTTATTCTCTTCATTTGAGAATTAATCTTGTTCCTAACATCATATAGCTAGTTCAAGGATTGGGAAAGGGCTGCTTACTACACAACATGGTGGCACCAATTCACTATGAGATAATTGTTAATCATGTTTGCATATGCTTTTGCTTAGCTTGCATTGTTTTTTAGTTGCATTGTTTAACATGATTAAATATTTCATAGGGATGTTAGATTTGCTAATTTAAACTAACTTTCGTGCTAACAACATGAAACGATTTGACTTGATTGTCTTGCAGGTTTTAGCATCCACATTTTGGTGGTAGAAGGAGGGATTTTCTTCTAAATTCGTTTTTATAATCTTACTAAGCATCTCTGATTGCAGGAAATTTATTTTGCATAAATGTGTTAACTATTCCTTCAAACAATAGTGTTGCTATTATGTATGGTTAAAATATTTTTGCAAAATACGTATCTTGGTTTTCTCTTTAACAAAGGCTTACTATTTAATGCATCCTGAAAATTCTTTTTTATATAAATAAAATCATGATCTGAGTAGGTCCCGCCGTGAGTTGTTTCCCAAGCTTTCCTTATGACTTTGATGCGTAGCCAAGTCAATCACCACCCACATCACCGTGCCCATCAATTTTTCCACCCGCGGTTCTACGGTGTCAGGCGGTTATTACTTAGGCCTTAACACCACCTTTTACCGCTTTTCCGCACAGTCATCAACTTTCGCCTTTGCTATCTTCATCCCCCGTGTTACCACCACCTAGTCTATCCCTGTCCATGGTAGCATAGTTAACTGTGCGCGGTCTATCTTCAGTATCAACCACTATCACTGCGGTCACCGAGCTAACTGCCGGCAGTAGCACGGTAACCGCTAGTTAAGCTTTCCTTACCCACGGTTGTGAGGTAGCTATAATTTTATCATCCACCGCTGTCACCACGGTCATTGAGCTAACCGCCAGCGGTAGCACGGTAACTACCTCCTCGCCTTCATTGTGTCACTGCCAGTTTGACATCCCTTACCCGTGGTTGTGAGGTAGCCACCACTTAACCATCCACCGTCAACCCACGATCATTGAACTAACTACCAGCGGCAGCGCGATAACCGCCTCTTCGCTATCACCATCGACCCGCAGTCTGCCAACTACTCCTCCACGCTAGCGCGGTAAACCCGCCTCACTACTTGTCTTGACCACCACTGCGTCACTGCATAGACTATTCCAGCAACCCACGGTACCATGGTGAACCTGCCTGACTATCAATACAAATTGCCAACTACAATACCGCAGCCTGCGGTAAAACAACAAAGGATTTAATTCAGGAAATAAACAATGAGGAAGGAAATTTTTACGCTCATAAGGGGGTTAAATTTTTATTTTTATTTTATTTTTAGATGGTATATTTTTTTTCAAAAATAACTTATGATTAGGGCATTAATACATGAGATATTTTTTATGAAATATTTTATTAACCTTATATTTTCTTTTGAAGGTTGAACATTGGAGTCAAGCCAAGACAAAAAAAAGATTGGAGAAAATCACAAAAGCATTTTTTAATGCTTGTTGAGCTAGATTTTAATTTTATTTCGAAACCATCTCACATTTATTTTGGGGCTTAAAATTAACCATTTTGATTTATTCCTTTTGGTTAAAATTGAACCTTAGACATATACTAGATTTCAATTTGGGTCTAAAATTGATCAAGGCAAACTCACACTTCATTTGGTGCTTAAAAAGAAGTCATCATTGCTTTGAGGTTTGAAATGATCAAATGTTTTCCATGTTTTGCAATCTTTTTTACAAACTAATATCATTTAAAATGTGTATGCACTTCTGTCGCGCTTCATTATGATCTTGAGAATCAAAATTATTTTGGTGATATTAGGTTGTTGAAACGATTGCCTCCACATTTCAATTTGGGCATTTTAAAATTGAACAAAAATGTGAGTGTGGATAAAACTTATTGCGAGTGTTCTCCTTTTGTTTTTAAACAAAGTTTGATTGAACTACAAATAATGTTTGTTTGCTATTGTTTATCTTAGAGGGCCTGTCTTGTGGGAAAAAGTAATCACCCAAGGGAACAACCCAATCGGGAACATGCTAAAGCCAAGCGACTTCCAACCATTATATAATTGTGGATTCTTGAGGAAAGTTCAAGAATCATGAGGATTATTCCAACAATATGGACAACAATGGACTCTTGCTGATGTTGGATAATCCCCCACGAATAGAATGCCCGAATTAGAACCCCTTGTTTAGAAAAAGGCCAAAACCTTGTCTATCTTCTTGGTGCAAAATGTTATGTCCTTTGAACCCACCTCACATTATACATGCGGTCTTGTTGTGGAAATGGAAAGTATGCCATGGGAGATTCATGGGTACTAATGCTTGGCTGACCCGAATAAGTGAGTGTCATGGAAGGGAGCTAGTGTGGTCAAGCATTTAGCCATTTGCACAAGATATGTGCAGCTGGATTTATCCAAGTGGGAACCCAACAATGTATTGCCTCATCATCCTAAGAGTGTAAAAGTGCTTAAAAGGAATACATTGCTTGATCTTGAAAACATTTGAAAAACAAACATTCACAAAAAACCTTCAAATTTCAAACCCCTTGTGAGAAAAAAATACTCTTGATGAATTTGGGCACTCTCGCTTTCCCTAGGGATCGTATTCCTAGAGGTTTCTAAGTGCACAAATTCTAGCATCATTTGTTTTCAAACAAGGTTAAACATAAGGAACTTTTTCCCTATTTTCTTTGATTTCCACACAATGGACCTTGTGGGATGAGAAAGAAAGTGGGACACTAGACATATAGTTTGAAACCTAAGCAAGCAAAGTGTCTTGGATAAAAAAAAAATCATTAAACCAAGATAAAGAGACAAATTGAACTTCATGTGTGTTGTTTCCAATGATTTCCCGCAAGATAAAAATACCAAAGCCAAAGTTCAAGAAAGTTAGTCTAAAAATCCGTGAGCAACACCTTGAGATGCTCCTAGAAGTAAGGGAAAGACTTGTATACAAATTTTATAAAAAGGCCTCAAGAAATAATCTAGTGTTGTATGCATTTTATTGTCAACAAAATCCCAAGCTTTTTGAAAGGTTTGCTTTTCTCCCATAGGAAGTCTAGCATGTTCTTCAATACCGAGGTTTTGTAGAGAGAGTCATGTCTAGGATAAGGTTCAAGATCAAAGTCATCATTTTCATTCATTCCTCCATCAACCAAATCTTATTTCATCATCAAAAGCTTTTAAGAACTCTACAAACAATCATCATGCTAAACTTAGACGGCTAAATCAACATCACCCTATCTTGGCTTAACACACCTAGCCAAAATAGTCTCAACCGTTGGACAAATTTTTCTTTCGAATAATGCAGCTTCCTAAAGTCTATTAGTTCACAATTACATTGGCTTAACACAATGAGCCAATTCATCCATTTATGCAAGTTCCCCTAGGATAATGCAACTTCCTATGGAATACAACTTCACAATAAATCTGTTTGACTTAACGCATCTAGTCAAAATTATCACAATCAATCCAAGCCCTTATAAGTTTAGCATATACCTTCAAAAGTTCTTCAAAAGGTTTTCACTCACTCATCCCATCCATTTAGCCCATCACCATTACCGCCATCTTTGATCTTTTAGCTTCCATAGTTCTTCTCTTTTGGTCCTAAAAGGTTAGGATCGAATAAATCCCTATTTTTTATGGTCCAAACAAGATCTCAACACAGGAAGAACATGGAGAATATCAAAGAAATATCATCTTCTATGGACATGAGTTATCTAAACTCCGAAGTGAACCTATCAGGATCAAGCAATCCCCCAAGCAACTCTCCCTTATCATCAAAAAATCCTCAAGAGGAGAGTCATCAAGAGGACATCACGAAAAAAGACATGGGGATGACACAATTTGAAATCATGGAGATGGTTCAAAATCCAGAGAACCACAAAATTGTCAGTGCTATGCTCAAGTACCTAAATACGCTAGTGAGAGGAGGGGTCCTGCCCCCTCCCGACCTTGATGCAAGCGCTAGTACAAATATTCCTATTCCAAATGCATCCCCAATGTCAAATATCAATCAAGAAGTACCTTGCACCATATCAGTCATCACACCAACCTCGTTGAATGTGAACAAGGGGAGTGCCATGTTTCAAGAATTTCAAAAGCATCACCTTGTGGCTAACAAAGAAGTAGTCTTCACCACCATGTCGGTTACGTCTCTTCTGGAAAATCCATCCCACCCACCTTCCATAACCACGTTGGCTCATCTTCATTCCATGCAACACCAACTTGTTAATCAAACATACAAGTTTCTCTACCACTTGAAGAAGGAAGCTTGATTGAAACAATTGACAATGAAAATCCTTTTTTCCAAGGTAACATTCCATCCCTGCCTCCATTTTCATTCACAACCACATCGCCTCTTGGATTGGGTTTTCCTCCTATCAACATTGATGGTTTCTTGGAAGGTCTAGCAATCTAAACATCATGCCCAATTCCCTCTTCTTTCCCACATCATCACAACAACAAGTGGCAACCATACAAGCCACTGCCATAATTGGTCCTCAAGTATCCCAAAGCATACCATTTCAAGGACCAATCATCTCAACCATCCCTCCAACAACCCAAATCCAAATCACTACCACAATTCCTCCACCTGTAACAATGGTTGGCATTATTCATGTTCCACCACCAATCCCACCAAAATCTAATACAACAAACTCATTCACCATGCTAATACAAACCCTCCAAAGGGCCAACAAACAGAGAGTACTCTAGCAAAAGCAGCAAGCTCAAGCTCAAGCCCAAGCACAAGCTCAAACCCAAGCGCAAGCTCAAGCCCAAGCTCAAGCCCAAGCTCAAGCCCAAGCTTAAGCCCAAGCACAAGCTCAAGCCCAAGCGCAAGCTCAAGCCCAAGCTCAGGCCCAATAACAAGCACAAGCATAGTACCAAGTGTAATTGCAAGAAATCAATCTGCAAGCCTACCAACAAGCCCTGCAATAATTTCAGACACAACAACAAGCTAAAAAACAAGCTTTGTTGGCACAATAGTAGCTTGACCAACAATAAGCTTTGTTTGCGCAACAACAGCTAGACCAGCAACAAGCTTTACTAGCACAACAACAAATTGATCAACAACAGGCCTCATGGGAACAGCAATAGATGGACCAAAAAAAGCGTTGTTGGAACAACAGCAACAAGATCAACAACAAGCCTTGTTTATGAAAATGCAAGCATACCATCAGTATTTTAAAACACAACCAAGCTTGTAGAAAATTCCCACTGATCAAACACCTCGAACACCTCACAACTCATTCATCCCACCTCCTGATCTGAGAAAATATGTCGCAACACAAATCAAACTTCTTTCGCAGCAGGTGTTGAACTTACAAGCAGGAAAAACCATGAGAACACCAAGAAACTTGTGCCCTTACCCTTTCGATAGAAGCCTCACCATGATACCATTACCAAAGGGATTTGAGATCCCCAAATTCAACAAGTACAATGGAACGATAACTCTAAAAACCACATTAGGGAATTTCAGGTGCACTGCATGGAGGTCGCATATGATGACACGTACCTAATGCGACTCTTCCCTCGTAGTCTAACTGGTCCAGCCATGGAATGGTTTTCTCACCTACCCACGGGCATTAAAACATTCAAGGAAATCATGGAGGCCTTCCTTAAATATTACGCTTTCAATATGGGTGCGGACGTTAGTTTGGAAGAACTATCTACACTCAAACAAAGAAAAGGGTAGTTATTTGTATCCTTCTTGCAAACATGGTGATCCAAGGCCAATCAGAGCAAGTGGACCATGCTAGAAGAACAACAAGTTTGCACCATCATACCCAATCTAGATGACCACTTGGCATTCTACTTGAAAATTCAGTGCATCACGTCTTATGATCAACTGATCCCAAAGGTGCTAAACATCGAAAGAGCCCTTACTGCATAAGGAGGCGCACCAACATTCGCTCCACCATAGGACAACCACCCTTCTAACAGCTACAATGATAAACCTCGAACATGGTCGAGGAATAAAAATATCATAAATGATGGTGTGGTCAATGCTAAAGTGGTCATCAGTGCCCCTAAGTAGAATACCCAAACCCATCATCAACCGCAAAATTACAATCACAACAATGTGCAGACTAATGCAGTAGTAGCACAATCACAACCATCTTCCACCAATAAAATCAACAATTTTGGTAATCAAGGTGGACCACCTCCCCACAACAAGTATCCCCCCAAGAGGAATTTCATAGCTCCTGGTGAATCGATTGAGTCCATAATGAAGAAGTTGGTCAAAGAGAATCTAATCAAAATCTCTAACTCCAAGCAGTACACGGAGCCCATGACCGAGCCACCGTGGTATAATGAGAACCTCCTTTGTGACTTTCACAAATTCAAAGGACACACCACCACCAATTGCATGAGACTCAAAAACATCATGCAAAACCTCATTGAGGATAAGGTCATCAACATCGAGCAACCGACCAAAAACCAAGATTTGAAAATATACATGAATTCGATGCTGAACCATAACCAAGGGAACAATCAAGGAAATAACTAAGGGAATAATAAGGGCAAGAAAAAGTATGCTAGTGCTAATCTAGTATATGAGGAGATAGTGGGATGTGTCGACGAAATGGTCACCGTCATAAATATTAATGGAGCCAACAATGACTGTGGAGTCACCACATGAGGTGGAAAGGTTACCATTACTGGGGCACCTCCTAAGAACCCATTTCCAATACAAAGGCCATCCCTTATGACTACAATGTCATTGACCAGCTGAAAAGAACACCCGCCCAAATCTCCATCATGGAACTATTGAAAATCTCCGCCGCCCATAGGAAGATCCTTGATGAAGCACTAGCTACATCTACCATTATTGTCACCCTCGACACAAAACAATTCTAGGCTATGGTGAGTAACATCGTTACCCCAAATCTCATTACATTTTTAGATCAAGATTTCCCCCCGCAGCCATCTCATAACCGCGCACACCACCTCCAATTAGTAGTCCATAAAAATAAAGTCAAACAAGTCCTGGTAGATGGAGGTGTAGGCCTTAACATTTGTTCGCTAAAGCTTATAAAGAAATTGGGATTCGTTGAGGATTCCATCAATAAGAAAAAAAGCATCAAAATAAGGGCATATGATGACCAGGAAAGAGTGTCTTAGGGCACTATCAAAATCCCAATCCAAGTGGGGCCGACAACTATGGAAACCACCTGTCAGGTCCTCGACCTCAACCTACTATACAACATCCTCCTGGGATGCCCATGGATACATGGAATGAAGGCAGTGGCTTCAACCTACCACCAATGCATCAAGTTCTCTCATCAGAACAAGGAGGTCACTATATAAAGGGATCCTGAACCCTTTGCCTACTACAAAAACTTGGAAGACAAGTAATATAAGATCCCCCAAGTACACAAAAATGATGAAGGACCATCTACATCATACATTGACCCAGCCACTCTCGCCTCCACTTCTGCGATAGAGACACCCACCATCCCCGACATATCTGAGATTAAAAACATGATCTAGGACAATGGATGCGGTGATTACAAAATGAGAAGAAATTCATTTATTGTAGGAGAGTTACCACAATCTCCTAGGTCACATGAACAACCCCAGCCAGTTCAAACACCTATCCGCACTATAAGAGCATAACCCTCTGGATTCCATCGTTAGGGGGATCTCAATTGGGAGAATGTGGATGAAGAAGAAATCTCGAACACACTATACCAAGATGAAAGACCCACTCCCACCATACCCATGGAGTAAACTAATAGAGGGTTACAAATGATGTTTGGTATGGGCTATAACAAGAATGAGAGCCTTGGAAGAAACAGTGATGGATGGTTGGAGCCCATCATTGTAGAAAGAGGAATGCGGAACCTCGGCCTTGGCTATACTCCTCTAAGTTAACTGTACATGGTAGAGGTACTCCTAGCAGAGCAGTCAGGTCCTCTACTCAGGTAACAACAACCACTCCTAAACCACCTGTTTTCTTAGGTATCCCACTCGATAATTACACTTTTGATGTCACTGATGTTTGTGCTAGTAGTGATGATGATGATACCATAGAAGGTCTCCCTAGGATTTTCAAAGATTCCACCCTATTAATGATTAGTGCCTCCACAGCTGAGTCAAACCAACCAACACACTGAATCACCTTAGTACACCCCCAACTCATCGATCACAACCAACGGGGACCACCAATTCTAGACTCGTTCGAAAATGATGAGGTGCTCTCAGAATTCATGGGACTAAGGGATACAATTCCATGCAGGGATCACAAGGCTGGATTTAAAATTACATTGGACCCATAGGCATACTACGGGGAGACGATTGAGTCCTTCAATCACAAAAGAAAAATATCGAGAATAAGCTCAGAGTTATTGAGTGAAAATCACACTGTGGCACTCTCTAACCATAAAATAGTAAAAATAAAGGACGCATCTAATGGTGAATTCCTCTCTAAGGCACCGAAGGATGAAGGATTCAATCTCGCCCCTATTGCTCTACATTAGGAGAAATCAGCAGTATTGGCAGAACAGTGCAACCCTATCAACTTGGGAATAGAAAGAGAGCCGCAAATCACATTCTATGCTCAAACACTTCAAATAGAAGAATAGGAATTATTGGCAGCATTCCTAAAAGAAAGAAAAGTAAATTTTGCGTGGACCTATGCTGACATACCAAGTCTGGATTTTGAAGTAGTGGTTCATCATTTGGCTATTTACCCTAGAGCAAAACCATTCAGACAAAAGCTAAGGAATATGCACTCACAAATAGCCTTGCTCATTAAGATTGAGCTACATAAACTTTTGGATGTTGGCTTCATATGCCCACTTGACTATCTAGAATGGGTATCAAATCTTGTACTTGTCTCAAAACCAAATGGGGGCATCCATATCTGCACAAATTTCAAAGACCTGAACAAAGCATGTCCTAAGGATGATTTTCCACTACCCAACATTGACATGATAGTGGATATGACAGCTGGACATGAGATGCTATCCCTAATGGATGGCTTCTCGAGGTATAATCAGATAATGATAGCAAAGGAAGACCAGCATAAAACAACCTTTACATGTCCTTGGGGCACTTATTGTTGGAATGTAATGCCATTCAGATTCAAGAATGCAAAAGCTACATACCAAAGAGCCATGATGTTGATCTTCCATGACATTATCCATAAAATAGTCGAAGACTATGTGGATGACATACTAGCTAAATCAAAGAAGAGATAGGACCATGTAGCAACTCAAAGTGCTATCTTTGACAGACTAGAACAATACAAGGTTAGACTCAACCCGAAGAAATGTGTATTTGGAGTACAATCAAGAAAGCTGTTGGGGTACATAGTTTCAATGAGAGGGATAGAGGTGGACCTTGCAAAGGTAAAAGTAATCCTTGAAATGGAAGCGCTAAGAATGTTAAAGCAACACAGAGGATTGCAAGATAGACTCCAGTCCATTCGAAGATTCATAACATAGCTAGCAAATAAACATATCACCTATTCACACCTACTTCACAAGGGAGTAGCATTCAGATGGGAAGACAAATGCCAGCAAGCATTCAGTAAAATAAAAGAATATCTACTTACACCACCTATGTTGATACCACCAATTATAGGGAAACCATTGATTTTGTATATCTCAACAACAATAGCTGCCCTTGTTGCCCTTTTAGCCCAACATGATGAAAAGGGAACCGAGTGGGCCATCTACTATATCAGCAGAACAATGGTGGGGCACGAGTTCTATTACACATCAATAGAAAAGGCTTGCCTAGCACTGGTATTTGCCGCTCAAAAATTCTGACACTACATGTTAGCTTATCAAATCAAGCTGATTGCCAAGATAGACCCTCTAAAATATCTATTGTCAAAAGAAATTCTTATAGGTAGAATGGCTAAGTGGGTAATGATATTGTCTAAACATGATATTGAGTATGTAGAATGAAAAGCCATAAAAGGATAAGTCATTGTGGATCAGCTAGCAGAAGCTCCTCTTTACACAGACAACCTGCTCATATCAGAATTTCCAGATGAGTCCATTTTCAATCTCAATGCAACCAACCACTGGAAATTACACTTTGATGGCTCCCACACACAACATGGATTAGGAGCCAGTGTTTTTTATCACCCTGCAAGGAGACTATATACCCAAATCATATAAAATGGAATTCCCCTATACCAACAATATTGCAGAATATGAGGCTTTGACCATAGGCCTCAAGATTGCAGCACAATGGCGAATCATGGCATTAAAGGTCTATGGGGACTCACAACTTATCATCAACCAAGTCAATGGTGAATACCAAACTAAGGATGTTAAGCTTGCATTGTAAAAAAAGGTGGTAGAAAGCCTAAAGGAATCATTCATCGACATCACCTTTGAGCAGATACCAAGGACAAACAACAGAGTAGCTGACACAATGGCAACAATTGGATCCTTGCTAGACATTCCTTGCAACGTCTCAAAACATGAATTCCTCATAGAATAGCTTCTCGTACCCACATTCGAGGTACTAGAGTTAAAATACGTGTGTGAACTTGTTGGTCCCAATGATCTTTGATACCATGACATATACACCTACCTAAGATTAGGAATCCTCCCAATTGACATCACCCCAAACCTAAAGCGCACCTTTGTCAAAAGGTTTTCATGATTCGTCATCCTAGGAGAGACCCTCTTCTGCAGAAGTATCGATGGAACCTTGCTACGTTGTTTAAAACCTGAGGAGGCCACAAATGCTCTAACTAAGGTACACAATGGCACATGCGGTTCGCACTTGAGTGGTATGACCTTGGCTAAGAAGTTTCTAAGAACCGGGTACTACTGGCCGACAATAGAGAGAGAGGCACATAAATTTGTCAAAAGGTGTTTGCAATGCCAACAACATGGAGACCTCATTCATGCACCAGCTCAAGAAATGCATCTCATTGTTACACCTTGGCCCTTTTCACAGTGGGGGCTTGATCTCATCAGTAAAATCTCACCCACCTCATCCAATGGCCACAAGTTGATTATCACCGCCATTGAATATTTCACAAAGTGGGTCGAAGCAATTCCCATGACCTATATCACGAGAAAAGAAATATCCAAGTTCATCCTGAACTACCTCATTTGTCGATACGGTGTTCTCCAATATATTATCTCTGATAATGGGACACCCCTCAAGAATCAGGATGTTCATAAGCTATGTGAAAAATTCAAAATCAAGCACCGCTTTTCCACTCCATACTATCCACAAGTCAATGGCCAAGCAGAAGCTACAAATAAAACCATTCTGAAAATCCTCAAGAAAACAATCAATGACTCTGGTCATGTTTGGCATTTGCAGTTAAATCTCACCTTTTGGGCCTACCGCACCAGCATCTGCATGCCAACAGGTGCCACCCCATTCTCCCTGGTCTACAGATCAAAAGCCATACTCCTAATTGAGATTGAGCTCTCGTCACTGAGGATATCACTACAAAACCTCATCATGGATGAGTTATATAGGGTTACAAGACTGAATGAGCTAGAATTACTAGATGAATGGTGCATGGATGCCTTGAATCATCTACAGGTCTACCAGAATCGCCTAAAATGGAGCTACAACAAGAAGATCAGGCAATGCACTTTCCAAGTTGGTGACTTTGTGTTTAAAGAAAACCAAAAGAATGTGCCAAACCCGGATACAAAAAGAAATTTTGAACCCAACTGGTTATCACCCTTCATCATCACCACAAGCTACATATCAGGGGCATATCAGTTGTTGACACCAGAAGGCGAGCCTCTGTAGGAGCCCATGAATAGCTCTCACCTCAAAAAGTTTTATACCTAAAGCTTGCAAGGTATAAAACCAAAAACATAAAAAAAAAAATCACAAAAAGAACTGAAAAAATGGTTACCTTGATGAAAACCTGGCAAACAGGCATCTTGGCGACAACAAAAAAATTAAAAAAGAGCAAAAATCCAAAAAATCAGAAAAAGGATTCAAAATAGTAAAGAGAAAAAATTCACTCTCTAGTGAAAACCACTTCGGTGGTGCTTTGGACAAAGTACCTTGGTGAAAACCTGGAAAATAGGCTCCAAGTGTAAATAAAGCACCCCCCATCTACCAGGATTTGCATGATTCGCTCATTTTGTCACATCTCAGTAAATCATCCATCCACTCATCCACTCGCATCCATACCATGGCCTGAGCTGGTGTCTATATCATAGTTCATCATAATACTACTTGGTGTATTCCTAAGGTTAGTCTGTCATACCTTTATTGAAGTAGTCTATCACACCATGCTGGGGACATGTTCCTATATCAACATCGGATCAAATTCGTGTATATTCTCGTGATCTTCAAATTCATCAAAAAATCCAAAAACATCCAAATCATTCAAAAAATCCAAAATCATGTCAAAATATCAAAAAATTATCATTGAGTCTTGTCAGTCATTCACCTTGTCGAACTACGTTGACTCTGAGCTTGAACATAGGCAAGGTTGATCTTTGATCATCCCCCGAGATAGTTAGGTCAGTCCTTAGGCATCCGTCACATTAGCAATCCGTTTGCCCATCTAGTCTGCCTTTTAAATAACTCCTTTAAGCAATAAAATTGCAATCCATTTGTCCATCTTATCATCATCCAATCTATCGTCAGTCGAACTACGTAGTCTCTGTGTGTATAACGTAGGCAAGGCTAATCTATGGATCAGCTCTCGAGACCCCTAGGATAGGTCTTTAAGTTAGTCTATTCATCGTAAATCTTGAAAATACCAAAAATAGCCTCAAAATATCAGAAAAACCCAAAATGGTGCACCCGTTTCATCTCGCTTTCACTCGTGATCATCTCACTCATAATAAAGTCAATCGTCACTTTCACCCCTTGGTGAGTCAGTCAGAAGCAAGTTTAGCAGGTTCTAAAGAGAAAACTCTAATCGTCAAAGTCTTGGAAGCCTAGATCAGTCAGCCAACAAGTTGGTCAACTTGGAGTATCAATAGCTTATCACCCAATCAGTCCCATCAAAACCCTGATCACTACATGTCCTAGGAAGAAGCTTTCCTACGATGGACATAAGCATCAGGTACCCCTCATAGTAGTTAGTCTTGGCTAGCGGTACAGAGAACATTCGCTTGTTTGTTTACTTTATCTTGGTCTTTTAGACTTATCTTATATTGCGCTCATTCCAAGGACCTCTCGATGATGCCTAAACAAAACAGGTTTAGAGATAAAGGAATGGGGCAGTGATCATTATATTTTTTATCTGCTGTGCTTGTTGGATATCCTTGTAAAATAACTTCGTCATACATACTTTTTTTTTTTGTAGGAAGGATGTTTTAGGTATCTTGTTGACCACATAAGAAGGCTTGCCTTCTTACGATTTGGCCCGAGACGTCTAGAATATCTGAACTACATTCTGAATAAGGTTATTTTTGTCAAACTGTGAACAAGAGTACTCCTATTTGTTTGACGAGTCAAAGACCATCGCACTAGATACCACGCCATCCTAGTCATTCATACCTTGATGCATCACACCTATGTGTGTTATCAAACATAAAGTAATTAGCCCTTTGAAAATCCCAACTCCTGGCAAGCAATACATCATCAATCATCACCTTCTGTGGATCCTCCTTCCATTCTTCTTCTTTTATCTTTTCTAACATTTCTATCTAAAATCGATGTGTCGCATCAAAATATACATGAGGCCACCCATGGTCAATGATTGTCTATGCATCATCAGATTTGTCTACATCAAAGAATTATATTTTGTCCTATAATCAATAGAACCATTCCTCTCGCATTTTATCATGATCTCGATCGGAAAATCGTACATTTCCGCTCAATCTCTTGAGGGGGCAATATACTAGCGTAATTCTTCTCACCAGGGCAACAATGGGGCATCTAAAAAATCAAGAAAATATGAACTTTGATCACAACAGTTTATTCTTTGAATCAATGCAACAAGTACATTGCTTCAAAGAGGGGCAAAATGTAGACATGGAAAATGTACAATGTTAGTTGGACACACTTATTAACAACATTTCCTCTTAAATCATATTCTCATAATTTCATCACATTCTATCTCTTAATTTAATAAATCACTATTTATTGAATAAAGTCTTCCTCTGTCAGTGATTAAATTAAATCAATTTAATTTAATTAACCTTACATCCTTGTTTAATTAAATAAATTATTTTATTTGATTAAAATCTCTAAAGTCCTTTTATTAAATTAAATAAATTAAACCTTATTTGATTTAATCTAACATGTTCCTTCTTGATTAAATAAATCAAATCATTTATTTAATAAATCATTTCTTCTCAATTCTGGACTTAAAATTAATTCATAAATCTAAGTTTAAATTGTCACATCATCTAATTCTTCTTTAAGTCAATAAAATCTTAATTAACTTAATCCTTCTCCTTAAAATTCTCTAGAGAATGCAAGTGGCACAATAAATCAAATACTTTGATTTATTAATTCTCCATTTTCCCTCACAAAGCATCAAAAGGGAATATTTCCTTGTTTGAATTCAAAAAAGTCCAAGTGGACTTGTACATCCAACAAAAAATTCACTCCTCTTACATGTCCTTGTGCATTGAGCCAATTGGCATTTATTCCATTCCTTTTTCCCCCTCACATGTCATTTCTCAAATTTCAAATTCCACCTAATTGCATTAATTGGTACTTTGGCCAAGATGTGCACAACCTTCAGGCATTCACATCTTGAAAAGTGGCACTTGGCCATTGGATGTTGAATGATACCACATTGCTCTATTTTACTCTCTTTTCCAGTCTAGAAATCTATAAATTGGAGACTTCTCTCTTCATTTGAGGATCAAAAAATTTGCATGCAAAGTTACTCTCTCCAATTGAGAACTAATTTTGCTCATTACATCCAAGCATTCATCATTCAATCCAAAATTTATGCAAGTATACTATACTTAATTTCATCCACGAAATCCACACACTTTAAGCAAGGTTATTCTCTTCATTTGAGAATTAATCTTGTTCCTAACATCATACAGCTAGTTCAAGGATTGGGAAAGGGCTGCTTACTACACAACATGGTGGCACCAATCCACTATGAGATAGTTGTTAATCATGTTTGCATATGCTTTTGCTTAGCTTGCATTGTTTTTTAGTTGCATTGTTTAACATGATTAAATGTTTCATAGGGATGTTAGATTTGCTAATTTAAACTAAATTTTGTGCTAACAACATGAAATGGTTTGAGTTGATTATCTTGCAGGTTTTAGCATCCACAGAGTGTTTATACAAATATTGATTGGGTAGAATTTATCGATGATTGAAGAAGCACTAGTTGAAGTGTATTTTTCTTAGGATACAGGTTGGTCTCTTGGTTGAATTTCTAATGGAGAAGACAATAGATAAAGAATTCAAATTGGAGTATGTGCCTACTAAGGATCAAATTGAGAACATCTTCACTAAGGTGCTTTCAAAGGCTACTTTTCACTATATATAGATGGGGCATCTATCTAGGGGGAGAAATTCATGTCATATCCTTTTATCTTGGATTTTCTTGTGCTACCTATTAGGGGGAGCAAGTATTTGGTTGGTTTATACTAATGGGCGGAGCATGCATTGTTGTGTAACATCGAAAAAAGGGTCCGTAGCCTTTTTTACACTTGTTTAGTTCCTTCATATGGATTTTGTCTTATTTTGGCCTTGATTTAGTGTTGTAATGTGGATAACACATTCACATTAGGTCTTGGGCCCTTCTGAGCTAATATATTTTAATGATGCCCTGTAAAGGTGTTGTAAAGTGTTGTAACAAACTTTCACACTTTTCTAGCATTTCTAAGTATAATTAAAATTCTTTCAATCACAATTTATCCTATCCTTGTCTTATTTGGTGTATTGTAAAGTGTTGTAGAACACTTTCACATTACTCTACTCTTTTCATTAATAATTGGGCTCTCTTATGCTTTAATTTTCCCCTTTTTATATTCATAAGCCTTATTTGTGTGTATTTTTGAGGTTAATCTCAATAAATGGCATTTAAAAAATCAAATCCTTGAAAACCCACCTCAAGTTCCTAAGGTGGGACTCATTTTCCATTCTAGACAAATGAGCCCCCTTAGGTGAGACCCATTCACCCAAGGTAGCGAATGATTCCCCTTTAACTCAAAATTCAAATTTAATTTAAATCTTTGGTGGGATTTTATTCTCCAAGATCCAATGTTAGCTTCTAGTGTTGTAATTTCAAGAATTATTGCATAATTTAGTATAAATACAACATTGCTTCACTCATTTTCTCCTAGCAAGCATTTCAAGTGATCCTAATAGAAAATTGAGTTCATAAGAGTATTTGACCAAGATCATTCAAGGCTTCTAAGGGTAGATTATCAATCTCTCAAGATAACTCTTCAAGACTCAATCATCATGACAAAGATCACATTCTTCATGTTTGTTATTGTGCCTACAATTGTGGTGTAGAGTTCATGAGACAAACAATCTTTGCAATCAAGATCTATATCCATCAAGAAGAATCAAGAACCACATCTATTGCAAAAATTTCAAGCATAACTGTAGCCCTTTATTGCAAGGGTTTGGTGTGTTGCAACATCTCATTTTTGTTCATTCATCATTCTCCTTTACATTTTCTTTCATTTTAAGGTTTTATTACAAACAAGGGGTTTGACCAAGGCAAACCTCTATTCTCTAACCCCACAACCATTTTTCCATCTCTTTGCATGTGATTTGTAGGTCTAGGTTGTAGATTTATCAAAGAGAAAGATTGGAAAAATTTTCATCAAGTTGTTAAAGAAAGTCAAAGTTGTGAAAATTGAGAACAAGCCTTGGAGGAGCTTGGAGAAGACCTATAGGTTGAATTTTGTAGTTTTAGGCTCGGATCTGAATCAAGAACAATAGAGAAAATAGAGAGCTTAAAAATCTAACTTTGAATTTTCAAAAATCTGGAAGTGGACTGATTCACCACTATTGGTGAATGAGTCCCATTGTACCTATCTGCTAGAGATTTTTGCAGATCTGAGTACCCATTTGTTCAAAACCTGTTTTGGCACAGTTTTCCTAAAACTGGACTTATTCGACCACCCTAGTGTATGAGTCCTATTTGGCTTCAACAGTGGATTTTTTAGGATTTCAGGCCTTCATTCTTCCTTCTCTAGTTTCCCAAGTGTACATCTCTAGTTTTATAGTTTTCAATTGTTGTTTTATTACATTTCTAGGTCATTCTTCAAAGCATTACATCAAAATTAGGGTTTTTTTGTTTCATCCTTCATTGCATTATTTTTTCAATTCTAAAATTGGTGATGAACCCCTCTACATCATTTTGACCCCTAGAATACTCCCTTTGTTAGATTTCAATCTCCTTTCATTGGAATGTCAAGGGTTTGTTCTTGAGTGAAAGATAGAAAATAGACTCTCTCCATTTATGCCCAAAACCCTAGAAGTAAAAAGAGAGGACCCTATTTTTTATGTTTCATTTTGGTGAACATGCTCTTAGAGCATCATAATTTTTATTTGTAGTGCATTTACATCCTAGATTTAGCTTGCATTAAAATTGCATTATGTTTTTCTTTGGTTATTCTAGGGTTTCAATTTTTGCATTAGTGAAAATCTCATTTAGCTTGCATCATTGCACTTAATTTCATTGAAAATCAGTAAAATATGGCATTTTCATCTTATATTTGTATCAACAAACATAAAAATGATAGAGTTCAAGTCAAAAATTCTGAAAAACTTCAAAAATATCAATACCTAGACTCATTTGTCACCTTGGGTGAATCAGTACCATTGCATATTTTGCATTACATTTTCTGGCATTTATAGTTCATTTTCTAAGATTTTGTTTACAACTGTTACCCTTCCATTTTGGCTTTTTAATTTTTTGTTTCATTCAATTCATTGCATTTAGTTTACATTCTTTCATCTAGTGCATAGATCAAAATTGCATTTATAACATTGTTGCATAGTTTAGAATCTAAAATTTGCATCACAAATATGTTATTTGGAAAACTTTGGATGTCCTTAAAATCCTTAGTAGATGTGTCAACTTTCACCTTCAAAAATCACCCTAGTGACATTGAAATAACTCATTCTCACTCAACTCCTAATGAATTTCCTCCTCATGATGTTGACATCATTGGAGAATATGATGACAACATGAATAGGTTATTAAATGATTATTTTAACAATCTTGAGGCTAACACATCCTTTTATCCATCCATGAATGAACCAAAACCTCATACCATACCACCTCTTGAGATTTTTGGTTATTTGCATCCTAAAACAAAAGCTAAACCTAAGTTCCCTATAATAGGTGACTCAGGTTCCTCTAAACAAGCAAATAAGCCCTTTTATGATAACAAGGTCACCAACACTTCCATAAATCTTCAAGAAACATATGGAAAAGGCTTCACAATCTTGAGAAATCAAGGGTGTGATACGACAAGTGAACATGAAACTCATCAACTCTTAGAACAAATACCATCTAAATAAAATACAAGGGGAATAGGATACCAAGATCCCCCTCACAACAAACATGTTCCTATAGAATCTCTAAGACTTCATAGCGATGGTACAGTTATCTTAGATCATCATCTTGATAGGAATATTCTTCTCCCTATAGAACACCCAATAATTCCTAACAGTGGCAAGGATGAAAGGGTCTCCTTAGGTCCTCCTCCTCAACCTTCAACTAGAGAAGTTGGTAAATCTAGAAAATGCAAAAGGCCTTACAAGTTACAAAAACTGCAACCCCCTCATCCACCACCTAAAATTGAAGAGAAACTACAACTGTTTCTCAACAAAGGATTTATAATATTACCTCCAATGAATAGATTAATCCTCTATACTAAGGATGCCAAGGTCCCACATTGCACATATCATAGAGTCCTTGGACATAGTACCAAAGAATGTCATACATTCTAATTAATATTAAAGAACTTTCACTTTGATGGCAATGAATGTCATCGTGTGATTTCCTAGCATTTTTTCCCCCTCATTGTCATGTACTAGTTTTAGAAAATCCTCTTCTCACTATTACATGAACCCATTCTCATCAATTACCTTGGCTCATTCTTGTCTTGCACTCAATGGGGGCAAGAAATTGTTAGCCTTGTTCTAGTAATGCATTTTTCGTTGTCCCTTTAGTTTCTCATTCACCTTCCACTTATACAAACTAAGATTGGGAAGTAGATGACTTTCTCATAGGTTGAATCACATTTTCCTTACTAGTCTTTTGTATTATTAATTTTTCACTTCCTTTTGTGTGATTCATGTGTGTAATGTGATCCCCCATAAAATTATGTTTTCTCTCTTTGTGACATTCCTCTATTTGTACCCTCATTCGTCTCTATGTCATATATCACTTTCGATTTTCCTCTTTATCTTTTTCTTGTGTTTTCCTTTTGGGGATGATGCAAATAATTGAGACATTCATGTCTCCTTCATGTTGACCCAAAAGGCTTTCTTTATTTTGCCTTTTAATTTCTTCTTTATCCTTTCCTTATGTTTTCCTTTTGTGGATGACACAAGGCATTGAGACATTCATGTCTCCTTCATATTGCCCAAAAGGCTTTCTTTTATTTTTTCTTTTTCCTTTTATCTTTATCATTTTCTTGTGGGTATGTGCAAGATCATGATGGGCCAAAAAGTGGCGATATCTAAGTGATATGATGACCCATGTGGCTGACAAATTTCTTTTACCCAAAATTGATGAAACAAAAAGGGTTTTTAAAGGAGATTCTCAGATTTCCACTAATATAAATTATTCTCTACTTTGAATTTAATAAATAATTATTATTCATTTTCTATTTGAATTATGACTAAAGTACTGATTGAAATAAATCTATAGCTTTCAAATAGTATCACAATTTTTGAATCCAAAACATGCATCACATTCTATGCTTCACATACTATAGGATTAAAAAAATAATTGAATTTCATGAATTTTTGACCAAGTTAAGGTGGTCAGACATACAAGTTTTTATATTTATTAAAATTTGTAAGAAAAAAATTAATAATTAATTATTTACTTGGAAACAAATTACAAAAAAATATGCATCACATTGGGACATGATTCCCCTAATTATATCTAAAATATTATTAAAAAATATTATCATTTTATTGTGGTTAAGGTGGTCAAACAGACACCTACTTCTTATTATTCCCCTAGAATTTAAGTACTACTGCATTGAAATTTCAAATTTTCACCAAATAGATTTAAAAATAAATAAAAATAGTAGTTTAGAAACTACATTCAATTTTCTATAGATTCTATTCTTAGATATTTTTGAAATAATATAGATAACTTATTCAAATTTTTACGTCAAGTTTCCTAACTCTAATTTTCTGAATTTTATTGCCACTTAAGGGCCTATTTTTTCCATGATGATGCTGCACATACCCTTGTGTTTTCCTTTTAGGGATGATGCAAGGTGTGGAGATACCCTATGTCTCTTCCATGTTTACCCAAGAGTTTTTTCTTTTATTTTCACTCTCTTTGTGTCATTCTTCCACTTCTTTGTGTATTTTGAAGATGATGATAGTTCTGAGCTCTCTAAAATCATTGCAGAAAAGAACATACTGACCCCAAATCCATAGATCTCTTATGTTTTTGGTGTTTTCATTTTGGGGGAAACCCCTCTCTTTTATTTTTCTCTTGCATGATGCAACCTTACTTGGAAACATATGACATGGCATAGGGCTTTACAAGTTGGATTTCATGTATTTCTTCTTGTTAGCATTTTTCATTTTCTACCTTTAAGCAATTGCTCATAGCATGTTTTTTATCAATTTCTTTAAAATGCGAGCATACATTGGAATTATTTATTTTGTATTATTACTTTTCATGGTTCTTAGTGCAACTTTATTTCTTCATACAATGTGTTTGTCATTTTGTGGATGATGTTGGGTGTGATGTCCTTCATGAGTGTGATCTCTCTTAGCATATTACATTCCTCTTAGTGGCTTGATGTGACATATTGCATCCCCTAAAGTTGTGAATATTATATTATTTGATCGGTCCTCTCTTAGAGACATTAGGCACAATGTTCCCTAAGTTAAAGACCTCAAATGAACTAAGCAAGACTCCTTTGAAAATTTCCTATGTTGCATTTGTTTATATGGCCACCTTGCATAATACAACTTGCATGCTTGTGGATCCATCTTGTTTGTTCACAAGCTCCAAGCATTCAAATTTTTGCACTCATGAAGCTTGAAAACCAAGTCTTTTTTGTGTGGTGCCTTATTAAAGTTATTAGGAGCTATAAATTTGGTATGGCTGAGCTAGAAGCCCAATCAATGACATGAATTTCCCCATAGCCACTTGTGTGTGTGTGTGAGTACATACCAGCCATGAGTGTATGTTTCTCACCCTTATAGGACTTCTCACCTGATCAACAGCCATGAGTTTTGTCACCTCAGAGTGAGTATGCATTTTTCTCAAAAAAAACAACCTAGATCTGACCACATTGCGTTGGACAAATAGTTGAAGCTTGTTCTAGCTTTCTCCTTCATTTTGTTTTACATCTTTGGCAGTGTATTTTTGGCCTTGCCACTATTCTTTATATCATTTTCATGTGTGTTCCTTTGTGTTTATGTTGTTTGGCCATGGGATCTTCATCATAGAGGGTTGATCATCCCTCTTCATTTTTTTTGTCTCATCTTGCTAACATTGGTACATTAGAACCCCCCTTGATTCGTATTTGTCTACTTTAGTGTGAGTTTGATGTAGGTTCATCCTCTCAATAAATTGGGGGCTAAATGTATCATTGAAAAAAGGGTCCTTAGCATTTTTTTGCGCTTGTTTAGCTCATTCTTGTGGATTTTGGCTTAGCTTGGTCTTTGTTTAGTGTTGTAATGTGCATAAAACATTCACATTAGGTCTTGGGCCCTTGTGAACTAATATATTTTAATGATTCCTTGTAAAGGTGTTGTAACACATTTTCACACTTTTCTAGGATTTCTAAGCATAATTAACATTCTTCAAATCATAAATTCTCTTAGACTTGCCTTATTTTGTGTTTTATAAAGTACATTGTAAGAAAATTTCGCATTCCTCTAGGCTTGTCCTTAATAATTGGGCTCTCTTATGATTTAATTCACCCCTATTTGTGTGTATTTTTGAGGATAATCCTAACAAATGGCATTTAAAACATCAAATACTCTAAAAACCACCTAAAATTCCTAAGGTGGGTCTCATTCGCCATTCTGGATGAATGAGTCCCCTTAGTAGGAACCATTCACCCAAGGTGGCGAATGAGTCCCCTTTAACTCAAAATTCAAATTTAATTTAAATCTTTGGAAATATTTTATTCTACAAGATCCAATGTCAGATTCTAGTGTTGTAATTTCAATAATTCTTGCATAATTCAGTATAAATACAAGGTTCCTTCACACATTTTCTCCTAGCAATAATTTCAAGTGATCCTAATAGAAAATTGAGTTCACAAGAAAATTTGAGCAAGAGCATTCAAGGATTTCAAGGGTGGATTATCAAGCTTTCAAGATCATTCTTCAAGCATCAATCATCATGTCAAAGATCATATTCTTCACGTTTGTTATTATTCTTACAATTGTGGTGTAGAGTTCATGAACCAAGGAATCTTTGTATTCAATATCTATCTCCATGAAGCAAGAATCAAGAACCACATCCATTGCAGCCATTTCAAGCATAACTACAAAACTTTATTGAAAGGGTTTGGTGAGTAGAAACACCTCATTTTTGTTTATTCATCATTCTCCTTTATATTTTCTTTCATTTCAAGGTTTAATTACCAACAAGGGGTTTGACCAAGTAAAACCCCTTTTCTCTAACCCCACAACCATTTTTCCCTCTCTTTCAATGTGATTTGTAGGTCTAGGTTGAAAATTTATCAAAGAGAAAGATTGGAAAAGTTTTCATCAAGTTGTTACAGCAAGTCAAAGTTGTGAAGATTGTGAACAAGCCTTGGAGGAGCTTGGAGAAGACCTACATCTTGAATTTTGTAGTTTCGAACCTGGATTTGAATCAAGAACAATAGAGCAGACTAAGAGCTTTAGAATCCAACTTTGAATTTTTTGAAATCTAAAAGTGGATTGATACACCACTATTGGTGAATGAGTCACACTATACCTATTTGTGAAATATTTTTGCAGATCTGAGTACCCATTTGTCTAAAACCTATTCTGACATAGTTTTCCTGAATCTGGATTGATTCACCCATCTTGGCGTATGAGTTCAAGTTGGCTTCAACATTGGATTTTTTTTGGATTTCAGGCCTCCATTCTACTTTCTCTAGTTTTACAATTTTCTATTGTTGATTGTTTTCATTTCTAGGTCATTCTTTGAAGCATTGTATCAAATTAGGGTTTTTCATTTCATCCTTCATTGCATTTTATTTCTAGGTCTAAACTTGGTGGTAAAACCCTCATTTTACATCATTACATCCCCTATAATACTCCCTTTATAATATTTCAATATCCTTTCTATTGGAATCTCAAGGGCTTGTTCTTGAGTGAAAGATAGAAAACAACCTCTCTCCTTTTAGGCCCAAAACCTTAGAAGTGAAAAGAGAGAACCCTATTTTTTATGGTTCAAGTTTTTTGAAGAAATTTTATTGGTCAAATGGGGAGAATGCACATGTGTTTATTTTTATTAATTCGAAAGGGGCAACTTGTTGGAATTGGTTGTCATTGATGTCAACACTTAGTTAGGGTTGTCATTGGTGCTAGACTAGTAGTGGAGTTGATGTTCGTGGATGATCATGGTTGGATGTAGTGATGCCTTGTTTGCATGATTTGTTGATGTTCATGGATGTTAATGATTGGATGTAGTCAAGCCTTCTTTGGATGAGTTTCTAATTTTCACAGTTGGGTGTCATTCCCTATTTAAGGATAATTAGTTTTATTAAGTATGGTTGTTGTTAGTAGAGATGATATCATGATGATATATTAAGATAAGGATTAAAGAAGCATTAAGATGAAGATTAAAATTAATGTTGAAGTTGGAGAGATTTTGTTGATGATATCTAGTATGTTGTATGCTATCTCATATTGTTCCTATAGAAGTATGTTTTTTTGTAAGGAAGTTTTCATCTCCACATGTTGGTGAAATTTTAGGCTACGTAAAGATGCTTTGAAGAATTTTTGGGAGAATTCTCTACATTTCGCCACCTTTGAAGATTTAGTCTTGCAGTTTGGGATTCAGTGTCTATGTTCTATGGTTGATGCACTCCTATAGTTTTAGGTTACCGATGTTTGCAAGGATATTTATGGTAATTATAGAAGTTTGGTAATTTTTTTGTTTGTTAGGCTTGGTCTAGAAAATGATCTACATTTCTCTAAATTTATGTTTCTACTCATGTAGTCTAGTGAATGTGCTCTCAATGTCTATGAAGTGTCAGTTCAAATTTTATGTGGTTGTATTTACCACAAGCTTGCTTATTAATGTTTCATATCATGGTTGTGTATTTTTTGCTTTTACGTTGAAGTGTTGTGTTTCTGATTGGTTTGCAATAGCTTTTTGTGGTATGAAAGTGTTAAAGAAGAATCTAGAATTGTTGTTAGATGTTCACATAAAATATCTTTAAGGTTCTCATGTCAATGATTGATCTCTTTGGCACCAGAGATTATTTTGAGTTGGATTTCTAGGAATTTTGTGGATGTCTTCTGGATAGGGCTTGTTTTCTTGATTATGTTATGTGCTTGGGGATTTGCACCAATATTTGAGGTTGTGTTAAAGATTTTTCTGAATCCTGACTTGTCTTATTGAGAACCTCATTGAGTAATTTTAGTTGAAGATGTGTTTTTGGGTCAACTAATGTTGTGCTACATGTTTCCTTGTTGTTGAATTGGGTTTATGTGACCCACCATATGTGTTTCTTAGGATCAAATTGGAAGATGTAAAAACATATTTTTTGGTCCTCTCTATCTTCTAGATAGGACTACATTATATCTTTGTGGCCGACTTGTTGAGGTTATTGTTTATCTTTTTTTTCGACTAACCCAATTGATGCTTTTAGGATATATGTCAATAGAGTGTATTGTTGACATATATGTTGTAATTTCATATTTTTATGTATCTTACTATTAGATAGTGAGCCTCTTTATAAGGTCCTTGTAATTTTGTATCTTGCCTTAAATTCCTTCTTATCTTGCCCTAAGGTTCTAGACCTTAGCTTGCAAGTCCTTCTAGAAGCAATGTTCTTCCTTAGGAAGTGATCCTTAAAATAAGTTGTAATTTTGCAAGTATTGGGATTCCTATATCAAGAGATTTCTCTTCATGATTTTTACCATCTTGTCTTTCCCACATAAACCTAGTGTTATCTTGTGCATTTTTGTTCATTTTCTTCTTTCATTGCTTCTAATTTGATTAAGAATTGTTAATCTATTTATAAGTTGTTGATCATGTTAAAAGTATGAATTTGAGTATTGTTGAAGGTTTTAAGATCTGAATTGGTTAATTTTTTATAGATACTGATTCACCCCCACCCACTTAGTATCTAGGTGTGTTCAAAAAATCACATTTAATGGACAAGTAGCATGTATAGAGGGAAAATGGGGTTGTTTGATCAAAGATGAATAAAGAGGGTGAGTTAATGAATTGGTATTCTAAAACACAAGTATTTTCTATGATTCTTTTGAGTGAAACCATTTTTTTTCCTCACTACACTAGGAAAGGATGCAAACAAGTTAGCAAAAAGATCTACATTGAAAAATGGGATCAAATAGAGTCTAAATGGGGGGGTAATGCATTCGAACTTAGTCTTTAGATGAATGAGGATATTTTACTTATAATACTTCAAAATAATCACTTGATTTTTATACAAAATCTATCAAAGGAAATTCATGTCTTCTTGAAATCTTGAAAAATTAAGACCTAGTTACAAAGAACCAATTTGAGAAATTTATCTAGGAAAGATAAAATAATTAAGTTGAAGATGAAACCTAAATCTCTCAAGAAATATTTGAAATGATACAATAGTTCTATGCTCATGCAAAAAATAGAATAAAATAATACCCAACACAAAATTCTATTTTTCCTATTTTAAAATGAGGTAAAGATCAAACCTTTTTAACATGAAAAGAATTTTGGAGATTGGAATATGGTAGGTGGCTATATATTATAAGAATGAAGTTAAATATAAATGATTTACTAGAAGGATTAAAATACTTGGCTAACCTCTTTCTTGTGATGATGTGGGTAATGTTAAATGAATTTTAAACTCAATTCTCTAAGGAAGATTAAGCTACAAGGTGTCAATTTCAGATAGGTGTATAGATGAAAAATTTACTCATCTACATGCTTTATGATAAAAGGGTGGGGTTCAATTACATAAAAAAATATAGGGATAAAAAATAGAGGTAAATAAAGAGGTAAAGGTGCTAAGATCATAGATAAAAACTAGATAAAGGTTAGGACATAGGAAGGATTCAACAATTAAACATTAAACACAACTTAGGAAAATGTAGGAATGCAAAATAATTTTTCTATGCAAAAACATAGACTAGGAGAAACGGGTTAAAACATGACACAAAATACACATACAAAAAGAGATAAAATGTGTTGCCTGTAAAATTTTTCACTTCAATTTTTTTTTCTCCCTTTAATAAATGAGTTTGATGTTGCTTTATAACCTGGTCGTGGCGCTTCCAAATTTCCTAACCAATTTGTCAGGTTCTAAAGTTTTGGAACCACCCAATCACCCGACTTAATCATATCTCTCAAAGTTTGAAGCCTTGTCCCATGTAGTTGGTGTTTCAGAGGTTCTTAAAACTATAGAACCTTTGACAGATGGTTATAAAGTTCTATCCCTCAGCGATGAAGTGACCTCAATAGGATGCATAACTTTCAAAGTGTCATCCCATTTAATGAGTTGTACGACACCTTTAAGGGGATGTCTTTTCATATGTTTTAAAATACCAACTCTAGTCCTAAAACGTAATCTTTAAAATCCTTTGAAAGGATAGATATTAAATAGGAAGGTGGTGGAACAAATTTAGTAACAAATTGGCATGTTTTTCGAGATGAATAAATGGTCACTCTTTACCACTGAAGTTATGTGAACCTGCATATGAGGAAAGGTGGCAGAATTTCTAAGTTCAATTTTTTCTCAAAATGGTAGTTCTTGGCAATATCAGGGAATGGGAAGATGAACTTGTACCTGTCATGCAACTAGATTTGAATTGGTTGGAAGAAGAGTAGCTCAACATCATTTTAGAGCTGCATTTGCTAGCATGGAAGGAGAAAACCAACTACGATGAGTACAACAAAGTGATTTTCATTTTAGATGAAGAATAAGAATGCGTTGAACTTCACAATTTAGTTATGGAGATGTAGTTGGAATTGTCTAGAGACCCGATGCCGGTGGCGGTTTGATCACATGCATGCAGTCTTTTGCAGCACGTAATGATAATGCTTATTCTGAAACTAGTTTTGTTTCAAAATATTTCTTGATTCTGGTCATTTCAAGAGCATTATTTTCCTAATGTAACAGTTTTGGTGTGCATATATATTGGGAATTTTGAATATAAAAAAGGAAGGGGGGATCAACTAGCTTTTAGGGGACATAGTCTTATAGTACAGGAACTTGAGGTTTTGAACTCAATTTTGGCATTGAAGAAATAAATAATTTTTTTTCTGATCTATGGATTTGTCATTATTTTCTTTTGATTACAGCTGAGCTTTGAATCATTGTAATTAATCTTCTCGGTGTGCCTTGTTCTATGATATTATGTTTTTCTTATCTCTAAAGATTTGAATTTAGATAATACACCGATAAAGTGAATTTGTTTTCATCCTCTTTTGATAACATTCATGAAAATGGGATAAGTGAACTTTGCATCATTTATTCACACTTTCTTTACCTTAAGCACCAAATTATCGCATCTATTTTAGCAGATATGAGTGGATGTCAGTTACCTTTCCCACTTTCTGGCTAAAAGCATACCCAGTGTCTTCATTCATTGCATATTATTCAAAGGTATTTATACATTGTAAAATAAGTAGAGAGCGTTTGCAGTTATCACCATAAGTGACTCAACTATTGGCCAAGTTTTCATTTGAATGGGCAAGAGTAAATTAATTAAAATGAAAAATTTGTTAACCAATAGATTTTTGGTGTCTCTACTAGGGATCTTGATTTGAAATATTATTGTTTTATTCTCAACTTTTTAAAAATATTTCTATGTGCAGGGAGATTGGCGACTCCATCTGAAATTTTGAAAAGATCATGATACAAAATTAGAAACCTCAAAGAAATGAGGAAAGACCCAGGCCTACCATCCTAGAGGTTCTTTCTATGGATGATAAATTTATCCATGAATTTTGGGTACACTATAAAGAGAGCATTACCGAAGCTACAAAAGTTGGTTTGATTATTGAAGAGGATCACAAATCTGCACTTTTGTTGAGAAGTCTCCATGTTAGGTTTTTAAAAATAAAGTATCTTGTAGAAATAAAGTGTTCTTTCCAAGCCCAGGAGAAAAAAATAAGGACAACCCAAGAGGAACTTCGAGTTCATAATGATGACTCTCTAGGTTTCTCTATTGCTCTTTTTTTTTCAACTTTTGATTCTCAAGATATGGGTTTTACCAAATCTCATGAGAATTTGACATCACTAGGAAAAAGGAAATTGATAATGAATTGTTGAGATTTCTTTCTACTCTGGAGTTAGGTATCTGTAATTTTGATATTTTTGAGGAAGATAAGAGTCTTCAGATTCACTCAGTGTCAGAGTATGCATTTTTTGAATTTCATGATCATGATGATAAAAAGGAATTTAATGAATACACCTTTGAGTCATTTCATTTTGAAGATGAAGGAAATTTATCTCTTATATATTTGAGGAACAAGATTTGTATCGAAAATGAAATAATGTTTTGTCTAATTAATGAACCTCTGAGATCTGAGATCACAAAAGTGAAAGAAATTCCTGAAAAGACTAGAGAGTGGCCCGACTCTGAAAGAATTAAAATATTTGGATGAAAATCCTCTTTGTGAAGAGATTATACTTCAATTTTTATCATCTATTGAAGGAGAAGATTCCCTGTTTTAAGCTTCAATTATAGATGTATCCACTCCTTTAGTTGCATATAAAGAATTCTCTAATTTTGTTGCAATAAAGGATGATGAAGTCTCTATAACCAAAATGGACCCCATGCTTTATGAGGCCCATATTCCTTTCAAACTGAGATGGAATCAACTTATCAAAAGTGGTTATATGCATGACGAGTCTGATAATGGAAATATGGGAAGTGATAAAGCTATTATTTTTCAAAACCATAGTTATTTTCATAGACAATTAGAAAGTAAGACGCTATTCTTCAATTTATTATTTAGCCATGAAAGCACTATTGACAATATATAGAGAAAGCATCAGAAAGATCAAGAAGATATAGAAATTTTTGATGAAAAATGGTTGTTTGGTAGGAATCTTTATTAATTACTTCATTTCAAAAGCTTCAGCTTTACTTTCAATATTTTTAAGGTATTAATGATATTTCAATTTCTTCATGCATGGATATCCCTATTTCACAATGGCATTTATTTCTCCCTACCAGTCAATGCTTTCCAATGGTCATTAGGGATTCAAGTGTTGCACTTTGTCCGAGTGCATAGGTGTCTTAGGTCACTTTACTTTGAGTCTTTTGGTTTGGTCTAATTTTTATTTTCACCTCATTCCCATCCACCCCATCTATGAAGCATTACCTGGTTCTCCTATATTTCTTTCATCTTCATTTCCCAATGTACTTGAACTAGTTTGTACCAGAGTACTAGAGTTCTTTGCATTTTCTTCAAAAATTCAATCCCCAATTGAAGCCAATGTTACTTAACAATTTTTTCACTTCAAAACTTAATTTTTATCTCTTTAATAAATGAGTTTGATGATGCTTTATAACTTGATCGTGGCCTTGGAAAATTTCCTAAGCAAGTCGTCAGGTTCTGAAGTTTCAAAACCACTTGATCGCCCGGCTTACTCATATCTCTTGAAGTTTGAAGCCTTGTCCCATGCAGTCGATGTGTTGAAGGTTCTTAAAACTATAGAACCTCTAAAAAATGGTTATAAAGTTCTATCCCTTGGTGATGAAGTAACCTCAATAGGATGCTCAAATTTCAAAGTGTCAGCCCATTTAATGAGTTGTACAATGGCTTTAAGGGGATGTCTTTTCATACATTTTAAAATGCCAAATCTAGTCCTAAAACGTAATCTTTAAAATCCTCTAAAAGGATAGCTCTTAAATAAGGAAGGTGGTGGAATGAATTTAGTAATAGGTCGACACATTTTTCAGGGTGAATAAATGGTCACTCTTCATTTCCGAAGTTAAGTGAACCTACATATGAGGAAAGGTGTTAGCATTTCTAAGTTCAAAATTTTAAAAAAATGGTACTTCCCAACGATATCAAGGAATGGGAAGATGAACATGTACTCGTCATGTATCTAGATTTGAATTGGTCTAAAGAAGAGCATCTCAACATCATTTCAAAGTTGTGTTTGCTAGCATGGAAGGATAAAACCAGCTACATCAAGTATAACAAAGTGATTTTCATTTTAGATGAAGAAGTAGAACATGCTGAACTTCACAATTTAGTTATGGAGATGCAGCTAGAACTATACAGAGACCCATTGCTTTTAGCGGTTTGATCACATGCATGCAGTCTTTTGTAGCACGTAATGATAATGCTTGTTCTGGAACAATTTCCATTTAAAAATCCTTCCTGATTCCATTCATTTTCAAGACCGTTATTTTCATAATGTAACAATTTTGGTGTGCATATATATAGGGAATTTTGATTGTAAAAAAGGAAGGGGGGGTAAGCTAGCTTTTAGGGGACATAGTCTTATAGTATGGTAACTTGAGGTTTTGAACTCAATTTTGGCACTGAAGAAATAAACAAAGTTTTTTTTATATGCACATTTGTCACTATTTTCTTTTGATTACAACTGAGCTTTGAATCATTGTAATTAATCTTCTATATCTGCCTTGTTCTATGAGATTATGTTTGTGTTATCTATAAAGCTTTGAATTTACATTAATCCACCCATAAAGTGAATTTCCTATTCATCCTCTTTTGATAACATTTGTGAAAATGGGATAAGTGAACTTTGCATCATTTATTCGCACTTTCTTTACCTTAAGCACCAAATTATCACATCTATGTTAGTGGATATGAGTAGAAGTCAATTACCTTTCCCTCTTTCTGGTTAAAAACATACCCAATATCTTCATTCATTGCATATTATTCAAAGGTAGTTGTGTCTTGTAAAATAAGCAGAGAGCACTTACAATTATCACCGCAAGTGACTCAACTATTGGCCAGGTTGTCATTTGTATGATCTAGAGTAAATTAATTAAAAGAAAAAAAATTTAACCAATAAAATGGTGAAAAAAATGTGATAAGGGTATCCAAATTATGTTATCACACCTATCTATAAAGTCACTAAAACTTGTTAGTTCATAAATATTTGATCACATCTTTGTGTCTAAGATACTTTATACTGGGTTAGGGTTAGCTAACCTTCTTAACTCTATCTTCTCTATCATATCAAAGAAAACAAAAAATATGATTATTTTATCAATTATAAACTTACAACAATTAACTGTATTCTTACACATAATACTAAAAGTACTCCTTCACTACATGAGATCATTCTTCTTTATTTTTATTTTTACTAGTGTTAAATCTTCATCATGGGAGATTATCCATACTCTAGTTCCTTTACACATTTAGTTGAGGCATTAATCATTTCATTTTTCCCAATACTATGACTTTACATCTTACTTCTTCCACTAAAATTAAAAATTTGTGAGTATTCAACTAGTTTATGACCCAATTCTCCACACTTGTAGCATTCACTCATGAATCCTTTGCATCATCTTGGACCAAATATATATTCTTATTTTAAAGAGTAGGTTGTTACTCTTTCTCAATGATTTTTTTTTAATTGAACATTATTAGCAGCATTCCCTTAATTTGAGATGTACCTTCTTTCAACTATGCAATTTTTTTCATCACCCTTGGTGGCTTCTCTTTCTTTGATGTCTTTTATATTGATTCTAGTTAAATATTATTATTTTATAGATAATGTATCCTTCACCTTCAGATCATATTAATATTCCAACTCAAGGGTTCATAACCTTATCTTTCTCAACTCATCTTTTACACACAATGTTTGACCATTGAAACACTAAATTTCTTTCTCATGATCAAACTCATGGTGCCATATTCTAATGTAAATATTCTATAACTCATTATTGTAGCTTTCTACATTTAACTCCTTATGTTGATAGTTGTATTATAACTTATTTAATAAATCAATAAGATATTTTTCTAACAATAATTTGTCTTTCATTCTTCTCACCATCATATTTTGTTGTGTTATCTTCTCTCTCTCTCTCTCTCTCTATCTTCTATTGGATTGTATATATCACCACTAGAGTGCAATATAACCCTTCAACCTATTTTGTGCTACTCCCACTATCCTTAGATCTTCTATTTTATTATATTCAAAATAATCCTCTATAATTTTCAACCAATAAATTAGCTCATCAAGTTTAAAAATCTCTAAGAAATATGATAGTTCCATATTTTTTCTTTTATTGATCTTCTCCTAGATCAATTTCTATACATGAAGCTTTATCTCTTTGTCTTTCTAATTTTTTTCCTTCCTCTTCACTTTCATGTTCATCTCCCTCATGTACATTTTACCTCCTCCTATTTTATTGAATTTTTTCCACTCTAATATGTGTTGGAACCTTCAAATTTTGAAAAAAATTGAGGTGCCAATGATGAAAAATTGATTACAACACTCAGAAATGCACTTGTGAAATCTATCCCAGTGGCCTATTTTAGAAAGCCATAAATTGAAGCATGTTTAGTTTCATCCCAAATAAATTTTCAATTATATTCATCTACCATATGTAAGTGTGTATGTTCGATTTTAGCCTCCCATAATCAGATTTTATGGGGTTTTGAAGTACAAATTTGAAGGGTTCTAGAAGAGTTTGTTGTCTACACTATTAAATCTTCCAGGGAGGTCAAATTTGGAGGCCATTATTTATAAGCTGGATTATTTTTGTGATGAACCAACTGGTGTTTCAAATTTTCCCCATGTTAATCTACCTTCATGTCCATTTTCAAAGCTCTAGAATCTCATTTGATATTTTTCAAAATCAAAAGAAAATGTAGTTTTCACAACTTTGGATGTCTGCGTTTCCAGAAAGTTTCAAAGTGGTCAACTTTGATGCTTAATATTTTGTGAAGAAAGTGGATTGATAAAAAATCCTTCTGCACACATATTATTTGGACTTAAATTAACTAATTACTCTAGTGGCAGATTCCTAAGAAGAGATATGGTATTTTTTCAAGATGACAACTTGGTGAGTTCCAATTGGCTTTTAACAGGTGCAGTTTCAGAAACAGCTAAGTGACCTACTTTGATCATTAATATTTTGAAATCTGCATGGCTTCATGCAAGACCGTTTGGAAGTAATTTTACCATATCATCAATCAACATGTTGATGCATTTTCTTGGCTCTAGGAAAATATTTGATCAACTTTTTTGAGATGATTTTAGAGGCTACTGAGCCCCAAATGGTTCTCTTTAATATTTATAAGGATTTATTAAAGACTATTTCTTCATACACAACATTTTCTCACCCAATATTGATAATTTATGTCCTTCCTATGAATAACAAGAAATCATAGATGTTGTTGATAACCTGACAAGATAGTTGTTACCAAACCATAATACATTTGGCCAAATCTTTGTGATGATCAATAGATAGTATAGGGATAAGCTAGTGTTGAAAAGGATACATGAAGCTATAGAGAAAACTAAGGTGGAGCTATAACCCTTTTCGTAGAAAAGGATCAATACACCTTTTATAATAGTAGATGCACCTATTGTAAAGCATCTCAAGATACGATAGTGAGCATATTTATTGAAAAGGCTTGTTTCCTATCAATCTATGAGTTGGCCTAGAAAGCCCAAGTTTTCCATCACATTGGAATGTATAAGGAAGGGTTGGGTCAGCATAGATTTTTATACATTTTCATGTGTGTTGAGAAATATGCCTCAAACTCACTGGTTGAAGCTCTGATATTGTCTCCGAGCAGCAAAGTGTCTTAATGGTTCTGATTATGTCTTCACCATTTTACCACCAGGCACTTAGAGAGAAGGCACAGTAGCATGGGGCTACCACCATACCACGGGAGACCTATCATTGAGGCATGGTAGTGTGGTTACTGCTGTACCATAGAGCCTCTCTTGGGTTATAGCGGTTAAGCAGTGGAACCATCACACCATGAGGACGTTCAAGACATGACTTGGTAGAACAGTTACCGCCACACTACAGGGGCTCATCCCTTGAGCTATGGTGGCACCATTACCACCATATCGCATGTGGTCGATAGGTAAGGAGCGGTGACGTAGTGAACATTTATGGTCTGTTTGACAGTCTACCATCATATTGTTGATGGCTTGGAATGATAGAGCGGTAGAGAGGTGTGTTACTACCACACCACGGGCATTGTCATCCTGGCCTATGGTATCGAGGTAAACTGCCTCATTGCAAGAGCTTATGGAATGCGTAGTGGTAGAATAGTATAAAGGACAAAAGCATGGGTTGAGTGTTTAGTGAGGTGTATGATGATTATTGGAGGTCATTGCTGACTTGGCTGAAGGTCGTTTGAACACCTGGGAAGTTCAACGATTGGTCTATTGAGGAAGTTGAACCAAACTGACTGTACAAAGAATGAATCGGTCATGGCCAGTGCTATACATTGTAACAAATAGGAATAGTAATGGGTTGGATAGTTCAATAGATGAGTGATCAGAGTTTTGTGAATTTCATTGTATGCTGAATGAAAGCATTGTAATAGTGTAATTCGATACAAGGTTGATCAGGGAAATTTTATCGCTATAAAATTGTCATTTAAAAAGAGAGTCTATAACTTGTATGTGTTTTGATTACTATAATACAAGTGATCTTTCTTTGGTGTGGTGGGATTTTCTCCTGTAAGGGTTTTCCCACGTAAATCGTGTGTCAATTGTGTTACGTGTTTATTTCTCTGTTTTGTTATTTTCTTTCACGTGCATATTAATGAATTGTAATTGTAAATATTAAAAGGAATATCTCTCTTCTTCTCCAAGTCTTGGTATTAGGAAAATTTGTTCCTCAATCGAATTGTTTCCTAACAAGTGGTATCAGAACCTAGCTAGTTGTGTTATCCTTGTAAGTAGGTTGGGTTTTTTGTGTCAATTTCTGATCAATGAGATTTTTGTAGAAGTCTTGAATTTTTTCTAATTACAGATTGAGATGGCAACAACAAGTATGCCTAGAAGGATTGAAATTGAGAAATTAAATGGCAGAAATTTTGAGTAATGGAAACTTAAAATGGAACACCTGTTGGTGGATTATGATCTTTGGGTTGCCGTAACTGGAATGAAACCTTCTGGCATGAAGCAAGAAGATTGGGATCTGGTATATAGAAAATAAAAATGGTTGATAAGACTCTATTTGGTAGACTTGGTTCTCCTAAACATTCATGAAGAGAAGACTGTATCTTCTTTGTGGAAGAATACTGGAAATATTTATCAGGGTAAATCCTTGGTAAATAAATTGTTCTTAAGGAATAATTTGTACTCTTTGAAGATGGATGGAGGAACATTTATCACTGATAATTTGAATACATTTAACATGTTGATTGCTTAGTTAACATTTGTAGGTGAGAAGATTGATGATGAAGATCGTTGTATTCTATTGTTATGTTCTTTGCTAGATTCTTGGGATCACTTGGTGATGGCGATATGGAGCATGACAACCACTTTCAAGATGGAGTATGTGGTTGCTTCTCTGTTATTAGAAGGGATGAGAAGGAAATATTATAATATTGCAAAGGAGGCTCTTATTGTTCGAGGTATATCAAAATAAAAAGTAAAGAAAAAGGACAAGAAGTGCAAGTCAAAATCTGAAGGGAGGTCAAAGTCTCCTAGAAAGAAGTCTAAGGTGAAGTGTTGGAATTGCAGGTAGCCTAGTCATGTCCAAAAGGATTGCAAAGAGGAGAAAAATAAGAAGAGGAACTCTTTTGACAATGAATCTTCTCAGAGAAATGCAGATGCTTTCACTACAACCTTGGCAACTCAGGCATCGAATGATGTCTAGCTGATTGATTCTAGAGCATCTTTCCATATGACATCTCATAGAGACTAGTTTACAAAGTATGAATAATATGATGATGGAAATTTATATTTGGCAAGTGATTCATCTTTGGAAATAGTTGGTCGTGGAAGAGTTAGAATTTATTTTCCTAATGGAAGAATTAAGTGAATTGATGGCGTAATGCATATACCAGGTCTGGCTCAAAATTTACTCTCTATAAGCAAGCTAAATGATGTTGAAGTGCAAGTCTCGTTCTCAAGAAATGACTATAAAATGACTAGAGGCTTGATGGTGTTGGCTAGGGGTTCCCAAATTGGTACTCTGTACAAGCTGGATGCACTGGTTGTTCAATGCAATAGTGTCTCTGCAAAGTCACAGAAGGTTGTTCGTGAAGAGAAGAATGAAAATGTTCCTATTGGAGAAAATTCCTTGGAAGATAAACTTCCTACAAAGAAGACTATGCTCTGGCATTAGAGACTCAGTCACATTGGTGAGAAAGGTTTAAAATCCTTGAAAAATAAAATCGCAGTTGAGGGGCTTGATGATTGTAACCTTGAATTTGAATTATGTGAACATTGTATATATGGTAAAAATAATTGTGTTTCATTTTACTCTAGTCCTCATAAATCTTCTGGTGTTCTAGATTATATTCATTCTGATATGTGTGGTCCAATGGATATTCCTTCACTATCTAATTCTAAGTATTATGTTTCTTTCATTGATGATTATTTGAGAAGGGCATTTGTGTATTTCTTAAAAAGTAAATCAAAAGTGTTCAGTCATTTTAAGGAATTTAAAAACCTTGCAGAAACTTAGACTAGAAGAAAAATAAAGTGTCTAAGGTCTCACAATGGTGGTGAGTTTTGTTCTGATGAGTTTGAAAGGTATTGCAAAGACCATGGGATTAAGAGGCATAAAACAACACCTTACAGTCCGTAGAAAAATGGAGTTGTTGAAAGGTTGAATAGGATGTTGATGGAGAAGGCTAGAAGTATGTTGAGAAATGATGGTCTGGAGCAGAAGTTATGGGCTGAGGCTATGGCTACAATATGTTACCTATCAGATAGGTCTCCTTCATCAACACTTGTTGAAAAAAAACCTATGAAAGCTTGGTTTGGTAAGAATCCCTCTATGACACATATTCGATTCTTTGGCTATGAAGCATATGTTTATGTCTTGGATGTAAAATTATCTAAGTTGGACAAAAAAGCTGAAAAATGTATCTTCATTGGTTATGGACTTGGTGTGAAAGGATACAAACTTTGGAATCCTATGACTAAGAAGGTATTGTACAACAAAAGTGTAATCTTTCGGGAGTTGAAACCTTCTTCAATGGATTTGCAGTCAGAGATGAAAGAAAAAGAAGAAAATAATGATGTTGTTGAGATACCTATAACTCTAGAAAAATAGAAACAACACATTGAAAGTGTACCTAAATATGAGGAGAGTTTGAGCAACTTTGAGATTTTTGAACAAGAACAAGAACTGCAATCTCAGCCTCAACTTGCGAGGAGGTCTACACATGAAAAGAAACAACCAGATAGGTATGGCTTCTCTATGATAGATTCTAGTTGTGTCTATTCTTTGGTTACTACTACTGGTGAGCCTAGGACTGTAAAAGAGGAAATTGAAATGTCTGATTCAAATTTTTGGTTGGAAGCCATGAATGAATAAATGGCATCATTAAGGAAAAATGAAACTTGGGATCTAGTTCCATTGCCTGAAGGTAGAAAGCTTGTGGGCTGCAAATGGGTGTTTAAAAAAAAAATTGGTCTGGATGGCAGTATTAAGAAGTATAAAGTGAGATTGGTTGCAAAGGGTTATTCCCAAGTAGAGGGAAATCATTATGGGGAAAAAAATTCTCCAATAAAAAAGCTAACATCTATTAGATTTCTTCCATCACTTGCAACAACATATAATTTAGAGATTGAGTAGATGGATGTAAAGACAATGTTTCTTCATGGTGATCTTGAAGAAGAAATTTATATGTCCCAGCTTGAGCACTTTGTGAAAAAGGGTAAAGAAAATCCGGTATGCAAATTGAAAAAATCTCTATATGGTTTGAAACAATCGCCTAGAATGTGGGGTGATCCCACAATACTGGTTTATAATTTTTTGGCAAACTAGACACTAAACTGATTTGTTTTCACTTTTGGGCTCCTATAGCGGCTAAACCATGAGGAATTTGAAGATGATACAATTTGAAGATGATACAAACTAGTGATCTGTGAAATTCTATCTATAGATTCTAAATATTATTTTTTCAATTGTTTTGGAATCAGATTGCACTTCTTTTTCCATCTCCTTGGAAAACTAGCTTTAAAAAAAAACAACATTTTTAAGGAGTGACGCTCACCGTACACAACATAAAATTTTTTGTTTGAAGGATAAAATTCTATTTTTTTCTAATTTAGATTTGTAACTACGATATCTAGCACTTTCATTTGGTTTCATAGTCTTTTATTGAATATTTTTTCATTAATCAAGTTTCGAAGTCAAACCAATTACAATTCAAACATAGGTGGACTGTATATAACATAACTTTTTCTATATGTATCAAAATTCAAAAATAAATTTTTTAATGGATCAAGGACATCAATACCAAGCCTAAACACATTTTTGAAAAATTTAATTTTGATAATCTGCTATGTTTCCACATGTGTAGTATAGATCTTGATTTTTGGTGAAAAACATATGTTTAATAAAACTAAAAAAATACATACATAATAAAACCAAAACATATTAAAACTATATTCATTGGATAGATTGTTCTGAGGAATACCATCTTCCAGTTGGGTATGTGAAGTCTCCTCCATTTTCATCCTCAACCCGATCTTCAAAGGGAAAAAATCTAGAGATTTTTTTTGTGTTGGAGGTTGGGAAGGTGGGAAAAGGGGGGTTCAAGCGAACGCCCCTTCCACAATGGAAAACATGGGTTCCCACATTCAAAGGGGTTCACTCAAACCTTGAGTTTGTTTGAACCCCCCAAAATGATTTTTTTTTACTAGGGGCATTTTTTGGAAGTTTTCCTTCCTCATTCAAATTGTAAACCACTTTTGTGGGTTCACCCTATGGTACCAGAAATTGGACACATTTTTTTTGTTATTGGGATTTGTAAGATCAAAATCAGATCATTGCATATACTATAAGACTAAAAATGATTGGGTTCTTATTATTACCCTTTATGTTGATGATATGTTGTTCATAGGAAATAGTAAGCTAATGATTTATGATCTAAAGTCTCAGTTGTCTTCAAAGTTCGAAATGAAAGATCTTGGTGCAGCTAGGTATATTCTGCGTATGGAAATAACTAGGAAAAAAAAAAGCAAAAAGTTGTGGCTTAGCCAAAGTAAGTATATTAACATTGTTCTAGAGAGATTTGGTATGAATGATTGCAAGCAGCTAGTTGTTCCAGTTTTGCAGGGAATGAAGCTATCTATTGAAGATTGTCCAAAATCTCCTACTGAGATGGAGGACATAACCAGAGTGCCTTATGTTAGTGCATTTGGTAGTTTAATGTATGTAATGGTCTGTAGAAGGCCAGACATTTCCCAAGCAATGGGATTTCTTGGCAAATTTATGGCGAATCTAGGAAGGACACATTGGGATGCTATGAAAAGAGTGTTTAGATATCTGAGGGGAACTTTAGGATATGCTCTGAGTTACCATGGAAATTTTTTTGGATCATAAAGGACTCTCAACATTCATGGATATGTAGATTTTGATTGGGAAGGGGATATTGACAACAAAAGATCCACCAGTGGATTTTTTTCATGATGAATGGTGGTGTAGCTAGTTGGATGAGCACGCCACAAGCTATAGTTGGTTTATCCACTATGGAGGCTGAGTACATGGAAGAAACTCATGCGTATAAGGAATAAATTTGGCGTAGAAGGTTGTGTTTTGATATTGGTTTTGCTACACGGAAAATTGTTATTTATTGTGACAGTCAGAGTGCTATTTGTTTGGAGAAAAATCTAAATTTCCATGCAAGGATGAAACATACTGATGTACAATATCACTTTTTATGAGATGTGGTGGAGGATGGAAAGGTCAATTTAGATAAGGTGGATACTTTGAAGAATGTTGTTGATGCATTAAAAAATCTAGTGAGCATAGACAAGTTTAGATGGTGTGAAAATTTGATGGGCCTTGGGGTCCAAAATGTTCAATGACTTCAGTTATTGAAAGAGGGTTTAGTGAGTTCTTCGTCAAGTGGGAGATTTTTGAGAAACATGCCTCAAACTCACTGGTTGAAGCTATGATATTGTATTTGAGCAACAAAGTCTCTTAAAATGGTTTTGATTATGTCATCACCGTTGTACCACCAGGAACTTACAGAGAAGACATGATAGCGTGGGGCCACCACCATACCATAGGTGACCTGTCACTAAGGTGCAGTAGCACGGTTACTATTATACCATAGAGCCTCTCCTAGATTGTAGCCATTAAGTGGTGGAACCGTCACACCATGAGGAAATTCAAGACATGACATGGTAGAGTGTTACCACCACACTGTGGGGGCTCGTCCCTTGAGCTGTGGTGTCGCGGTTACCACCATATCTCAGGTGGTTGATAGGTAAGAAGTGGTGACACAGTGAACGTTTCTGGTCTGTTTGATAGTCTACCACCATACTACTAACAGCTTGGAATGACAAATCGGTAGAGCGATGTGTTACCACCACATCGTGGATATTGTCATCCTAGCTTGCAGTAGCGAGGTAAACCACCTCACCACGAGAACTTATGGAATGCACAATGGTAGCATGGTATAAAGGACAAAAGCATGGTCTAAGTGTCTACTGAGGTGTATGCCTATTATTGGAGGTCGTTGCTGACTTGGTTGAAGGTCATTTGAACACTTGAGAAGTTCGATGGTTGTTCTGTTGAGGAAGTTGAATTGAACCGATTGTACAGAGAAAAAATTGGTCATGGTAGTTGCTATACATTGCAATGAATAAGAACAGTAATGGGTTGGATAGTTTGATAGATGAGTGATCATAGTTTTGTGAATTTCATTGTATGTTGAATGAAAGCATTGTAACAGTGTAATTCGATACCAGATTGATCAGGGAGATGTTGTTGTTGTAAAATTGTCATTTGAAAAGAGATTCTATAACTTTTATGTGTTTTAATTACTGTAATACAAGTGATCTTTCTTTGGTGTGTTGGGTTTTTCTCCCGTAAGCATTTTCCCACATAAATCTGGTTTCAATTGTGTTATGTGTTTATATCTTTGATTTTTTATTTTCTTTCATGTGCATCTTAATGAACTATAATTTTAAATATTAAAAGGCATATCTCACTTCTCCTCTGAGTCCTGGCATTAGGAAAATTTATTTCGCAATCGAATTTTTTATTAACAATGTGAAGCATCTCAATTTTTTAAATGTCATCATTTTAAATAAATGATGTAACTCAAAGCAAGGTAGGGTGAATCTAGTTTCAATCGATGTAATAATGGTTGAAAGTGGATTTATTTTGTAAACGTTTTATTAACCAAAATTTATACCTCATGAATTTCCTAGAAATATACATTAGTAAGGTTAGGAATTCACCTGTTAAGGTTGAAATTTGTAACGCACCTTTCGAGCTATACTTGGCTGATGATATTTGTACCTTATCATTATCCAAACTAAATGTTCATGTTGTGGACACTTCTAGATAAGGCTCATAAAATAATTTTACTTCTTTGTCAAACATTGGGAGTTATATACAGGGATTGCAATTTATTTACTACCAATGGTGAGAGGAAAACAATGACAATGAGATATTGTACAGAAGGAACAATGACTATTGCAATGGCCACTTATAGTGAGTACTTGAAGTTAATAATAGGTGATATTGAGCTATGCTAGTTTTTTCACTAAGTGAAAAATTCAAATATGTGATAGTGAGAGAAAAAGAGAAGATAGAACTTGTCAAGATTTTAGACCATGTTCCTATTCCAATGAATGAGAGTTTGGAATGGGGCTCTTGAACCTGCATTCTATGGACAATTATGAGTTCAAAATTTTGAAGCATATTGTTGTCGAAGATATTTCCATTTTGGAGAAGATGCATTCTAAAGGATATCTTCATGGTGATGTAAAGCCTGAGAATTTTTTACTTGGCCCACCTAGAACCTCAAGTGAAGAAATTGTTCCTCATTGATCTTGGATTGGAAACAAGATGGAGGATTAACACTAGTGGAGTATGATTAAAGGCCAAATGTTTTCAGGGGAACTGTTTGATATGTTATTATACTTCTTCATTTAGAAAGAAATGGAACTTAGAATTTGAGGAGCTAGAAATGCACTAATACCATGTCAATAATTTCTCACAGCTCTAATACCATGTCAAGAATTTAAATGCTCAAAAATAACACAAAGTTTTTGCTTTGTTTCCCAATCAACTAGGAAAAACTCAACAAAATGTGGAAGCATAAACAACACAAGGAGACATGCAACTTTATTTTCTATTCAACAAGCTGAAAATGATAATACAAAAGGGAAAAACTTACAACTTGGAAAATAAACCTAAGCTACAGATTACAAGTTGCTAGGAGCAATCAAGAGCTGCTCACATAGACAAACAAATTTCAAGAGCTACATAGAGCTCAATCAAGAGAAATCATTGTTCATATACAAATAACATACAATTGATGTTGTTAGGAGCTTATACGAGCTCACACAAAACATTCCTCATCACAGATTGCTACTACAAAAAATTAAACTTCTTCCCAACTAATAGAACTAACTGCTTTCAATTCTTTTTTGTCTATTCAAAACAATTCCCTCTCAAATTTAAAATGAACTACCATATTTAATTCTACTGTACGCTGAGCTACATGCTAGGAGAAAGTAGGGAAGCCAATCCACAAATGAATCTTCCAACTACAGGTAACAAATTCTCTTGACAAGTAGGTGGCAATGACAATAGGCTTAGGAGAAATAAATATTCCAACACTCACCCTTTGTCCTGAGTCGATGAAACAAGATTAATCCTGATCCAAATCAACAATTCCAGTTCTGCTCCTTAGGCACTCAAAACTATCCCTACTCAAAGGCTTGGTGAATATGTCTGCTAGCTACTATTTAGACCTCCAAATATCAATTTTAATTTCACCATTTTCATCCAATTCTCTTATAAATTGATACCTAATTTTAATGTTCTTTCTTCTTCCATGAAATACAAGATTTTTTGTCAAGGCTATTGATGAAACATTGTCAAAAAATATTGTTGTTCCATCCTCTTGTTCTTCTTTCAAATCTACCAAGATTCTTCTTAGCCAAATAGATTGACATGTTGATGCATTTTTTGTTATATACTCAGCCTTATTTGTTGATAGGGAAACTATGGGTTGCTTCTTGGAATCTCATGAGATTGCTCCTGAACCCAAATGAAACACATAGCCTGATGTACTCTTCCTATCATCCAAACTTCCTACCCAATCACTATCTATGTATCCAACTAGCCCAAACTCATTTTCTTCTATGTACAAAATTCCATATCCTTTGGCACAATTCACACACCTTAGGATTCTTTTACCTATTTTCCAATGGGTGTCTCTTGGAGTTTCCATAAATCTAAAAATAAGACTCACTCCATGCATTATGTCAAGACTAGTTGCAGTCAAATACATCAATCTTCCAACCAAAATTTTAAACATGGTCAGATCCACATTGATGCTACAATCTTCCTTTCTCAACTTTAGACCTATGGCTATCAATTTTGGGAAAGGCTTGCTTTCAAGCATCCTGAATCTCTTCAAGATCATATTTGGATATTTTTATTAAGAGATAAAAATACCATCATGCATTTGTTTTACTTATATGCCTAGAAAATATCTCAAGACACCTAAATCTGTCATTTTAAATTCTCTTTTTATGGCCTCTTTATAATCTACAATGAGAAAATCATCATCCCTAGTAAAAACTAGATCATATACATATAAGACAACAATGAAAATCTTACCATTTTCTACCTTGATGTAAAGATTGGGCTCACCATCACTTTTACTACAACCATTGCTCATCAAATATGAGTCAATCCTATTGTACCATGCTTATGGAGCTTGCTTCAACTCATATAGAGAATTCTTCAGCCTATACACTTTGTGTTCTTGACCCAAAATTTCATATCCAAGTGGCTATTCCACATAAACTTCCTCTTTCAACACTCCATTTAGGAAGGTGGACTTCATGCCCATTTGAAATACCTTCCATTTGTGTTGGGATGCAATTTATATGACTTCTCGCATGGTCTCCATCCTTTCAAATTGGAAATATGTCTCATCATAGTCTCTCCCAAACTGCTATTTGTACCCCTTAACTACCAATCATTCCTTTTGTTGCTCTATCCTTCCTTTGACATTGCACTTGGTCTTGTAGACCCATTTCACCTCAATAACTTGGTTTTTGGAAGGAAAATCAATTATCTTCCATGTTTTTTTCCTCTCTATTGCATCTATCTCCTCATCCATGGCCTCACACTATTTCTCCTATTTCACAACATCCTCAAAATAAATTGGATCACTATGATAAAATAAAATAAAATAAACTTCTCATCAAAATCTTCATCATACATTTCATTTTGGTAGATCTCCCTTAGACTCATAGTCTTATTTAGCATTAGGGATGTGAGAGTGGGGTTTGAACTCTCACTATTGATGTTCTTATTCTAAACATACTAGGCCTGGAGTTGTTGGGAGCTCTTGGGAGCCAATCTTCTAGTTGTTTGCGGTTGCTTTCCTGTTTGTATGTTTTCTTTGGGAGATACCAGTAGCTATCAAGATATCTCTGTCTATGACTATCTTCTTGACTATCTTCCAACTTCAAGAGCTATCAGGAGCCAACTAGAACTCTCTCCAATTGAATTATGAGACACTCTATTTAACTACCTATTTGAGTCAGGAGCTCTCAGGAGCTATCGCGAGCCAACTATTTATGTTGTTGCAGGAACTTGTTGATCTTCATACTCATCTTTTTCATCACCCTAAAATTTTGAGAGCTATCAGCAGCTATCAAGATCTATCAGACCATCCCATGACTTATCCTCTAAGAATTCCACATCTCTACTGATGAATATTTTCTTGGTGACTGGATTATATAGCCTGTAAGCTTTGGACTCTTCACTATAGCCTATGAAGATGAACTTCTCACCCTTACCATCCAATTTCTTCCTCTTTTCTTTGGGCACATGAGCATATGCTACACACCTAAACACTCTTAGGTGCTAAACCATCCACTTGTGTTTTTTCCATGCATCTTGTGGGATTTTATCATGGACTACCTTTGTTGGACTTTTATTTATTAGATACAGATTTATTGCTATAGCCTTTACCCAATATACATCTAAGAGTCCCTTTCCTTTCAATATGCTCCTTTCCATCTCCATGATGGTCCTATTATTTCTCTTAGCCACTCCATTTTTCCACAAAGTATAACTGGTATTAGCTCTTTCTTGATGCCATTTTTCTTGCAAAAATATAGAAATTGATTATAGGTATACTTTCCTTCTTGATAGTGACCTTAGTACCTTGATGAAATATCCACTCTCCTTTTCAGCCTAGTCCTTAAACAACAAAAAATTATGAAATGCTTCACACTTATGCTATAAAAAATAGACCCATGTTCTACAACTGTAATCATCAATAAAGGTCATAAAATATTTTCATTTACCAATAGATGTGGTTTGCATAGGGCCTACCAAATCCATGTGCACTAGCTCTAATGGTTATCTTTACCTTGTATAGTTGCCCGGTTGAAAGGGATGCCAATGTTCCTTACCCAAAATGCAAGCCTCACACTTAATATTAAGCTCTACTATTCTTGGAAAACCATCAACCATTTTGTTCTTCAAAAAAAGACTCAAACCAACAAAGCCTAAGTGTCCATATCTGAGATGCCATAGCTTGAAGGGGTCTTGAATGGTGCTCCTGAGGGCTACTTGTTGTACTGCTATACATTTTTCATTCGTGAAAGGTGTAGCAATAGATTGCGATGAGAAACACATCTCAATCTTCAAAAGAAGCATTTGGTTCTTTGTCATTTGGACTATTGTAAACACTTTCATCCTCTCATTCTTGTCATAAATGATGCATTGACCCTTCTCCATCAACACTTTATATCTATTTTGGGTCAGCTATCCAACACTCATGAAGTTATTCTTTAACCTAGGTGTAAAAAATACATTTTGTGTCTCCTTCTTTTCACCTTGCTTGGTACAGATCATGATAGATCATTCCCCCTTGACTAGAACTAATCCATTGTTCCCCATTCTTATCAGTGAAAGAAAAAAAACTTTCATTACCACTCATGTGGTTGTTGCAGCCGCTGTCCAAATACCAGAATTTGGGGCTGCCTTCTTCACTAATGTTGCACATGATGAAGGTTGTGGACTGATTTCCTTCAACCACATTCGCATCAGCCATATTTGCATTTTGTTTTGGCTGATTATTGTACTTTTTCTAGTCCTCACTTGCATAATGACCGAATTTATGATAGTAGTAGCATTAAAAATTGTTTTTGTCATTCCTCTAATTCAAACTATTTTTCTTCTTGCCTTGTTGAGAGCTATTCTAAGAGATGTTCACTCCCTCTTGGTTGCTTGCTTGTCCTGAGCTTTCTCCTCCAACATTTCCTTGTCTAGATCTGCCTCTACCACATTAGGAATTTTTTCTACCTCTCCCCCTGCCTCTTGCATTTGATTGAGCTTTAAAATATTTCTCTTGGGAAGAATTAGAAGACCTATTTAGGTGTTGCCCATGGGTTTGAACAAAACCCGTCAAATCATCCATCATCAAATTAGAGAGGTCCTTTGCCTCTTTAGTGGCAATGATGATTACATCATACTTTGAGGGAAAATATTGAGGATTTTCTCCAAAATCCTTTGATCTTCCATGGTTTCACCATTCATCCTCAATTGGTTCAACAAACAACAGACTCTTGTGTGTAATTCTGAAATAGACTCGCTATCCCTCATCAAGAGTGTCTCGAAATCTCTTCGAAGCATCTGGAGCTTCACCAATCTAACTTTATCAGTCCCTTTATATATTTTTTGGAGGATTTCCAAAGCTTCCTTTACATACTCAACTTCTACTATTTTGAGAAAAAAGTCCTCTATCATGGCTGCTTTTACCAAACTCAATGCCTTAGCACCCTTCTTCCTTTGCTCCTTCAATTGGGTCTTCTAGGTTTTTTTTGAGAGCTACATACTATGCTGGATTAGTAACATACATGAACTCATTTGATAAAAATTCCCATAATTCATTAGCAACCATAATAGTCTTCATCTTATTTTCCCAAACATCATTGTTCTATCCATTAAAGGATTGTGGCTGCTACCAACTCTTCCCTTCATCTCCATCCATGTCTCCTACAAAAAAAATGTTATACCCAGAAAAAATAAATGCCCTAACTCACAAAGAAATGGGGCCTATGGCTCTGATACCAGCTTAGAATTTCATGCGCCAGAAATGCTTTGATACCATGTCAATAATTTCTCACAAATTTGATACCATGTCAAGAATTTAAATGCTCAAAAATAATACATAGTTGTTTTGTTTCCCAATCAACTAGAAAAAACTCAACAAAATGCGGAAGCACAAACAACGCAAGGAGACATGCAACTTTATTTTATATTCAATCATCTAGAAATTACAATATAGAAGGGAAAAGATTAAAACTCAGAAAATGAACCTAAGTTGTTGGGAGCAATCAAGAGTTGCTCACATAGACATACAACTTTTAGGAGCTACTGGGAGCTCACTGTCAGGAGCTATGCAAAACTCAAGAAGGAGAAATCACTGCTCACATACAAATATCATACAAATGTTGTTGTTTAAAAGCTTCTGGGAGATCACACAAAATATTCCTATTCATAGACTGTTGCTACAAAAAACTAAATTTCTTCCCAACTGATAGAGCTAACTACCTTCAATTCTTTTGTTTCTATTCAAAAACATTCCCTCTCAAATTCAAAATGACCAACCACATTTAATTTTGCTGTAGACTAAGCTACATGTCAAGAGCAAGTTGGGAAGATAATCCACAACACAATCTTCCAACTACAGGTAACAAATGCTCATAAATGGGGTAGGTGGCAACATCAAGAGGCTCAGGAGCAATAAATATTCCAACAATGGAAGTAGGAAAAATTATCTTGAATCTCTTGCATATACACTCATATTTATTCCTCAGAGAAATTTGTCATGGCAAGGATATCAGGATGAGAACAAGGTTTTCTTTATTTGCAAGAAAGAAAATGGTCACACCACTAGAGTCATACAAATAAATAAAAATGATTCTATGAAGCATGTCTACTAGGTTGGTCAAAAGGGAGGAGGTTACTACAACTTTAAGTGGAGGAGAAACTCATAGAGGGGCCACGCCACATAATCTGCATGGAAAAGGAATAAAATAAAATAAATGGAGTGTGTGCAACCAAATAAGGATAAAAAAATGCAACATGGAGAAAGAGGAAGTCATCAGGAATAGATGGAGGGGTCGTTCTTTGTAATAGGCAGTTAAAGATTAAAACAAATACAAATAAAAAGGCCATGCCATTTTCCAAGAATGAAGCTTTGAATATTTTAATGGCAAGTGAATGTCAGGGTAGGTTGTGGCACATCAGAGAGGAAAACTAATTCAATTACATCGAGGGTACCTTTTAATATCGAAATGAATAATTCTTTAGTCCCTTCGATATAATGAAAAATGGGAAGAAGCAAATGTAATGCATTCATTGAAGAGAGAAATAAACATTGACAAAATAACAATGGAAGTCCCTTCAAAATACCTATGGAAGCATAAAATATAATAAATACTTTAAATTCACAAGCGTCAAGGATTTAATATAAATTGCGTGCTGGTTAAAATGTTAAAATAAATGTGCAAAATAAATATTTATTTTGTTTGGTATTAATATGAAATATAGTTGGAAAATATTTTCACTAGGAAGTGAAATATTTGTCAGTATTTGGTAGTAACATGAAATATAGTTGTGCTGGGAGCGGGGGTGTGATAAGAGACAATAAAGGTACGTTTATTATGGTGGTGGTTGTCTCCTTGGGTATACAAACAAATCATTTAGCTGAAGCCATAGGTGCCTACTAGGTCATTGATTTGGCTAGAAGGATGATATTTTAAAATATATAGATTGAGGGTGACTCTAAAAATATCATTGATTGCCTCCTAGGAAAGTCCCCCCTCATGGACCATAAAATATTGGATAAATGAAGCTAGGGAAACTTTATCTAGATTTGACAAAGTGAAAATTGCCCATGTCTATAGGGAAGCTAATTGTGTGGCTGACTACTTCGCTAATGGGGGAATAAAATAGAATAAGCAGGTGATGTGGAAAAATTGTAATTATTTGGATGCTGACGTCAAAGCCTTAATCAACTATGATATCACCCATGGGAGAGAAGTCACATTGAAAGATGATTAATATGAATGGTGCCAAGTACCGAGATATCATTCGATATACTTGCAAGGCCATAATAATTGTGATAGATGGGAAGGGTTGGCTCATTTTTTGGGTGCTTTGGATGTGCTACGGGCTCTTTAGTATGTGTTTTCATGGTGTTAGCTACTAGAACAGGGGATTTGTGACCATGGGAGGAAGTAGGAAAAGAGTTGAGCCGACAGGATGCATGAAGAACAAGAATAATTCCAAGGTCTAAAAGAAGATCGTGAAGGGAGGGATTCAACCTTTCATTGATTAACTTCATGGGCTTCACCCCAACGTCACTGATTATTACGCTAAACTTTGGAATAATGGGGAAATTATTCTTTCAAGAAGGAAGGCCAAGGTTGATGAGGTTCCCATTGTGGAAATTACCGACCTTTCTACTGAAGGTGTTAAGTTCTATTATGACAGGAAGTTCTCAGACAAAATTGTTACTAGCTTCCCTAAGTTGGAGGAGGAAAAAAATAATTTGGTTAAAGTATCCAATAGCTACTTCGATTCTGAGAGGATCAAGAAAATTTGGAGGGAAGTGCTCAGGGTTCTTATGGAGTATATCATGTTGGATGGTAGACTCACCAGAGTCCATAGTTACTACTTTGTCCTCCTCAATCATTTAAGACATAAGGTGAGGGTTTCTTTTCCTTATTACCTCATTTGTTCCATGAATAAGACTATTGAGGAATTTAGAAAAAATCCTAACAAGAACCTAGTCCTACATGCTAGCCTTATTTAGCTCATTCATGAGCACTTTAAAAACATGTCAGTTGTTCCTAACCCTATTTTGAACTCAGCCTCAGATGGCTATGATATTGAGTCTAGCTCAGATGAGGGAAATGAGGGTTTGGACCCGGAGTGGGCTGAGTATATCACTCCCCATCCCAACAAGAAAATGAAGAATAACCCTCTAGCTAAGCCTTTGAATAAAAAACTTAGCCCTGTGAATACCCCTCTTGGTATGTATCAGGTGGAGAATGAAAAGATGAAGGAGCCCCCTATTAAAAAATTGGTTTCCTATTCGGGGGATTCTCTCGATGAGAACCCTACTGACCCCAAAGATAAGGAGGACTCCTTTTCCTCATTTCATACCACTGACAAAGAAAAAATACCCAATTCTCCTGGGGACCTTAACCCTGAAGACCACTTTTTTAAGTCAGATAGGGAACTTCATGATGATATTCTTACAATGGCTAGAAACGAAGCGATTGGCCATTTCAAAATTTTGAAATGGGCTTTCCATGAGATAAATGATATCAATTTGAAAAATAGGGCTCTCACTAGCAAGTTGGAGTTGTTGGAAGCTAAAGTGGCATCTCATAATTCAATGAAGGTCTTATGGTCAGTGGAAGAGAAAATGGATATGGAAAAATGTTTTCAAAGAGTGGTCAAACTCACTGAAAATTTGAAGAAAGTCAATGAGGACAACATCAAGAACCTTGAAAAGGAAATTGGCAAGATCAGGGAAACAATGAAAACTACTCTTAAGCATAATCACAGACTTGTCAAAAAAACTGACACCATCTTGATCACTTTGGTGGAAAAAATGGAAAACACCCAACATGGGTCATGATAGTGGATCTTGAAGCTGATAAGAGAAAAAAAAAGCAGGAATATTCTGGCCTTTCGAAGAGAACTAGAGCCAACCTAAAGAAAAGAGTGGATTCTTCACCTCTAGAGAATCATGACCTGAAGAAGGTGGCCTAGGAAATGTACAACTTGGAAGCTAAAGTTGTTGAGACTTTAAAGTCTCTTGGTTAGTTTAGGTTGTGTTTATTGTTGCTAGCTTTCGGCTGTCTTTTTGCTAGCTTTTTGTTGGTGGTTGTTGTCCTTTTCTGTTTGCATTCTTTCTGCCTCTATGTACTTTGATGACCAATTTCTTTATGGCTTGTAAAATTTGTGGTTTTGGGTCACTGTGAATCCAATTTTTCCTCTATCAAAAACATGAAATATAGCTATAAAATATTTTCACTAGGAAGTTAAATATTTGTCGCCAATGGAGTTAACTAAAAAAGAATCATGGAGTGGATAATTGTTTTTACCCAAAGAGTATTTTTAAAATTTGGGTGAAAATGCAATTGCTGGAAAAAGAAGCTTAATAAATAATAATCAAGATTAATTTTCACATGGATGCAAAGAGAATGAAGGTTAAAATTAAATATTTTGTTGCCAAAGATAATTTATGTAATGAAAAATTACATTTGATGGATATGTGAAGGGTCATAACCCTTGGAAATATAATTTATGTAAGAAAGATGCAATCAAAAGAAAAATTAGTAGAGTAGAAATAGGTAGATAATATATAGAATAAAAAAGAGACTTCTTATATTAATTGTAGAAACTTTTGAAGCAATCTAATGGAGAAGAAAATATAAATTGGCGGCCAAAATTTTGGTGTTCAATTATTTTTTGAGATTCATTGATAAATGTTATCCTACTGTATCTAGAGCGGTCTTTCCTGATTATTCATATTGAATATATCAAAAATATGTTTAATTTTTCAAGACACGTTTGTTGTCTTTGTGTGATTCATTTTGATTGGTTTCTACAAGCAAGAATTAAAGTCCTTTCAAGTGATTTTTTTAAATTGGTTTCTTTCAAGATATAAAATCCTTTTAAATAAGTCATCTTAATTAGTTTTTTACAAGCAAGCATTAAAATCCTTTTGAAAGGTCACAATAACCTAGGGAGATATCATTGGGATTTTGTAATAAAAGCCCAGAAACTAATAAACTTACACGTTTATACAAAGTATAAACATCTGAATGTGCCAAAAAAAATAGAGTTAAGCCAAAAGGAGGTCACATATCATATACATCTTGACTCCATTGCCTAATAGAAGGCACTAATCCACCTTAGTTATTAAAAAATACTTTATATAAACTCGATTCATACACTTAAATTTCAAACAGTAGGAGTAGGATTAGTTGTTAGTCTAGTATCTATTTCGTATTTACATGCCATCATGGAATAGATTGTCATAAGATGATTTAATTGAAAAAATTGAAGAACCCACGCAACCTTTAAGGTTCATAATCTACTCAATAGTCAAGGTACACCTAGGTCTAGCAAAGTGTAAAGTGCAAGAAATTCCAACCATCTTGGTGGATTCCCTTCCTTGGCCAAAACATTGTTAAACCTGACCATAGAGCTTGGCATACTCTTAGGGTTTGCAATTTGCAAATTTTGGGAACCGACAACATGCACTCCCCTTATGGCTTCCTACTCTTTATTCACTCTTAGTTATACAAATTCTACTATTGCAAAAATATCTACAACTATTGTTCTTTGAGGTATCTTTCTATCTTGACTCTTATCCCTACTAGTGCAACTATCCTAGATGAAACCCAATCTAAGGATGCATACCACTACCTAATTGGACTTCAATCAACCTTACAAGAATGATTATGCACTCCTTACTAGATGTGTAGCCTACTCTAATACCATGTTGATGGCACCACCCTATTTGCAATGCATGGGATCTATTCCACTCCTCACACTCATAGCCCAATTAGACTAGGATATTAACTTGATTATAGATTTTGGCATAGGCATTCAAGATAATTTTATAAGCCCATGCCCAACACTACCACTTTTCCATGAGGAAAATTGTACACACACACACATCTAACAACCCACCAAAAATAACATATATACATAATACAATATGATAGTTGAAGTAGGACTAAAAAATAAAGGTCTTATTTATTAGCATTAGAAAGATATTTTTAAATTATTGGTTGTTACTTAGATCAAGCTAAATACATGTAAGGGATTTTAACCTTCTCTCTTTTTTAGGCTATTTTGTTTTCTTTTCTCCTAAATGTGGGACACTTTGTATAGTTGTGACAACCTCTCCAAATACCAGAGAACATTCCTCTTCTCATGTTATCTTCCTTCCCTTCCTCATGATCCAACATGTACTCTGAAATTAAGGGCTACACTATTCACTTCTTCCCATGAATGTAATTAAGCTTTGAAAAAAAGTTGACTTTGTTGCATTCCTCCTTCAGTGACTCCCTCAAGCCTACAAACAACTCTATCCTTTTTTTCCTACATTTTTTCTTTCTACTATCATTCTCATTCCACATGTTCTACTTCTATCAATTCCTTTCTCACACACCTCTTGTTTCTTTACACTATGTTACTCCTTATTTGGCCTCTCAAACTCATCTAAAACTCCTACTCATATTTTCATTTGAGTGTGAAAAAAGATGCATTAAATGGTGGGAACTAATTAGTAAGGTTTAAAATCACCATACTCTTGTACTTTCCCTATGTAGGCACTAATGCATCTAGTATGTTGGTTTACTGGTCCCAAAACAAGAAAAAAGAAAAAAAAGTAACAAAAATTTGTACTTTTTCTAATAAGACACTAATACATCTACAATATAGATTAAACGATCCCAAAATAAAATAAGCAACAAAAATTAAATTTTAAAATTATAAATTTGTGAAGAAATATTACTAATAAATTTGAGTATAATACTTCTACTTAAATTCAAGATAACAAATTATATAATCATTTTTAATAAGTCTTCCCTCTTATTTAAAAATATTAATTTTTAATTATATATAATTTTACATATATATTTGGAGATAAAACCATTGCAAATATGATTAATTAGAACTCATTGGATATAATCTTTGTCATCATAATTGATAAATCCCCCATCCATATAATACTCGCATTTGTTTAGGATTGATTTTGAGAAATGCTCACTTCCACAACTAATATATGGTTTGGTTTGGTTCTTGGGTTTTTGTTATGGCCAACTTAACTTCGATCTAGAATGGTGTTTTCTAAATCAGTAATATACTTTTTTTTTTAATCGAAAGAACCATCTTTGCCAAATTCTTCCATGAAATATGGAAGATTCCTTATTACTAAAGTCAAGGAGAATAAACCCTCCTCGAACACCACCCATTTAATGACACCAAGCTTACAGATTGTTTATACATTTCTAAAAAGTCTCCTTTCTTTTTTTATACTGTCGATGTCCAACAGTAGGCGAACAAACAAATTGTACAATAGAAAAATCTAAAAGGCCATCGTCGTATTTATTTATTTTATTAAAAATGACAGCTGCTCGGTTATTCCTTCCAAGGAGAAGACTCAACAAATCATCGTAAAACTATCTTGAATGACATCAATTATGTATTAACCACATTGTTTTATGAGCATTGCGAGATTGCCCATGTAATTTTCTGTACCTTTCTTTCCCAACTCACCATAAAAATTCCTCTATTTAAGATGGTGAACTTCTCATAATCATTCACACCAAGAGAATGGAGTCTGCAATGGAGGCTGTTCCATGGTCTCTCATTCTATGTTCTACTTTCCTGGCTGCTATACTATTTGTGCTCCTAGCCAAGTCTACGAACATTAGGAACAGAAAAAATCTTCCCCCTGGGAGTCTAGGGCTGCCTTTGATAGGCCAAACCTTTGATTTCCTCAGTGCCTACAGATCTAACACAGCCCAGGATTGGATGGAACAAAAGGTTGCAAAATATGGCCTTGTGTTCAAAACATCCTTAATGGGTTGTCCCACGGTAGTCCTCAATGGCCAAGTAGGTAACCGCTTTCTCTTTCAGAATGATTTCAACATCATAGCTAACAAGCAGCCCATCTCTCTCACGAGAATTGTAGGGAAGAATAGCATCCTAGAGCTCAATGGAGAAGATCACAAGCGCATGAGAGGCGCAATGATGCAGTTCCTCGAGCCTGAAGCTTTGCAGAAATTTGTGGGTAGAATGAACTATATTATCCAAAAGCATTTTGTTGACTGTTGGGAAGGAAAGGAGTGTATTACTGTGTTGCCACTGCTGAAAACAGTTACTTTCCAATTGGCCTGTGATTTGCTCTTCGGTTTGGTCGACAGTAAGGAGATTGAAATACTGAGCCAGGATTTTACCGAGGCTTTTAAGGGCCTTTGGTCCCTGCCCTTGGATTTACCTGGAACAGCCTTTCGCTCTGGATTGAAGGCTCGCTCGAGGATATGCAAACGTTTATCATCCTTGTTACAAGTGAGGAGGGGGGAACTTGGAGAAGGAAAGTCTTCTCCTGGTCAGGATCTCATGTCCAGCATGCTTAGCTTAAAGGATGAAAATGGAAAGGTATTGACAGAGGAAGAGATCATCGATAACATGATAGCTCTCATGTCAGCTGGCCATGAAACAACCTGTAACCTCTTAATAAATGTTTTGAGACTCTTGGCACTCAATCCACATATATAACAAAAGGTTTTGGAAGGTATGCATCTTTTCATTTCATTGTTAACTCAACATTTCCTATTAGTTCTATCATTGTTAGTATTACTATAATAGTAATTGTTATTACTAGAATAATAATATTATTATGGTACAGAGCATATGGAGATTTTAACAAAGAAAGAGATAGACAAACCTCTTACATGGGATGACATTCAAAAGATGAAATATACATGGAAGGTAGGTCAAGAGACAATGAGTCTAATCTCCCCTGTCTTCGGTGGATTTAGAAAAGCCATGAAGGATGTTGAATTTGTAGGGTTTGTGATTCCAAAAGGTTGGCAGGTACATAATTATTCTTTTATATAAAATCAAACAAAATTATTTATTAATATTTTTCGTCATTCTATATTTAAATTCTCCTTATAAATTTATATTCGTCAATGTGTAGTTATTCTGGGTGGCAACTAGTACACACATGAATGAAGAGATTTTCAAGGAGCCAAATACATTTGATCCATCTCATTTTGATAGATCTATTCCACCTTATAATTTTGTAGCATTTGGAGGGGGGCCTCGCATTTGCCCTGGCTATGATTTTGCAAAGATGGAGACACTAATATATTTACATCATTTAGTATGTAAATATAAGTGGTCTTTAATTGATCGAGATGAAAAGATTATCCGTGACCCTATGCCTTTTCCCATCAATGGGTTGTTGATCAAGATCCAAGAAAAAGACAAGTAAAATAATTTATGTTTCTATAAATGATGTTTTAATATCTATATTTTACTAAGGATCCATTATAGACATTAATTTAATAACTAAATTTACATAAGAACTTTTCATTTGCACTCAAAGTAGTGTCAAATTTATTTTAATAAATACTAAATTATATATAGACCAAATGGAGTACCTCTCTTTAAAGTGAATATATTTTATAATTATCCATATATGTGATGTTTTACTCTAATATGATTCAATTTATCATCATGTATAAATAATTCCTAGATAAATAACCTCGAGTTGGTCTATTAGGGACTACAATAGTGATAATTTACTTAATTCAACTATGTAATAAGTATTATTGTAATGGGACTCAATGATTCCATGTAGTTCCACTAGGGAGTACTTGGAACTTATTAAAAAACTATTGATTTTTTTAGCAACTAATTATTTGATACATTCAAATCTATAAAATCTTATTTAATAGTAATTTTATTACTTTGTTTTGAGGATGGTACTATTTTCATGAGGGGTATGACATCATAGGCCTCCCCAAAAGTTTATTGAACTAATTAAACTATTATGATGAAAATTTGATTAGGGATCATGTGTTGTTAAGGACTATTTTGTAAAAATCTAGGTATGTAAAGTTAATATTCTTGGTGCCTTGATAGTTTTGATTAATCAATTCTAAAGTATTACTTTTATTTTGATTAACTCATTATATTATTTATTGAATATTCTAATGTTAAGTTAGTTTTTTATTCATGAGAAAATAATAATCTATTATACATCAAACATCATCCATCATTTTATGAAACAAAATAATGGTTATCAACCTACTACATACTATTTGACATTACAACCTCCCTAAAACTATAACTTAGTGTTAGTGATTTCTCAAATCATTGATTGAACTTAATTATATGCATGCACTTAACATACATAATATCAAGATGATTCATTAGTTTAACCATCTTCCTTAATGTAAAATTTACAATGAAGGAATTTCTAACTCTAAGGGAATTATCACATCAATGCCATACACAAGGTTATAAGGTGTATTTCCTATAGATGTTTAGATACTTGTGCGATAAACCCATAATGGATACAACAATTAAGTCTTTCAATCCTTGTTATGTTTAATTATTGTTTTGTGTATGATTTTTTCAAGCATTTTTTTTGCTTCCACTTGAGCATTAGATTGTGGGTAATATGTGTTGGCTACACAAGGGTAGACAACTCAGAGGAGGGTGAATCAGTTGTCACATAATTTCAAACTTATTAAACTTATTAAACCCTATTGTCATATCTGATTAATAAACATGAAAGCGTTAAACCATCAACACATCAGAAACACACATAACACCAAGATTTTTGCGTCGAAACCCTATTAGGGGAAAAAAATGGCGAAGGTTAATCCACAAGTTTATGCTTTGTTAAAAGTATGGAAAAATGGGAATGCACATGCATTCAGGCACACTTCCTAGCTCACTGCTCACTTACAAAAGGCTTACTACCCAAGGGAAGACTCATTGTATTACAATAATATTCAGATTAAATCCATCTAAAAGATCTTGAACTAAGAAAATAACATCTACTAATGCCTTATTACAGTTCCACTTAAGCACATGAACACTTCTTCACTCTTCTTCATTCTTCTTCAGTCTTCTTCACACTCTGCTTTGCATTCGAAAGATTTAGAACATTATTCATGCACACACACTTTTTCACACTCATTCAAATGAAGAAACAATCACTTATATGTATTTGTAACAAGGAATTGCATCGCTTCATGTTGGCTTCAACAAAATAATAAGATGAATACAAATTATTGGCCCAAAAAAATAAAGATTATTAATGTGAATCTACCAAGGTCGGCCAAAACATAGTGAAGACCCAAAAATATATCCTAGAACACAAAACACCTTCAAAAATTATTCCTCGAAGATCCACAACAGGCTACAATCACCCTGTCATCCATGACCATGAAAAAAATGAACATGCAAGAGAAAATCATTGATCGTGAGCACAACGATCAATGCAGATGTGCAACACAGATATAGAAAAATCTAGAAACATCTACGAACACCATAGGAGAATTCACAACAACTTATATTACCATAATCAAATTATCTTCTTCCAGGAACACCAGCTACGGTAACAGAATAACTATTAGAACACAAAACTTTGCTGAAATCTTCATGTGAACCTTTGAAACTTTTGATGGATAAACTAGATGCACCTAAAAAAAAAACCCTTTAATCCGCAACTTCTCACCATCAACATACTGAAATTTCCATCATACTGATCTTCACTGCTTCATAGACAACCTGCAACATATTTTATTACAATTTTCTCAATATTCTTGACATATGCAGTCTTAAAGACATTAATGCTAATAGTGTTGACATCAATTACAACCACATATCAACAACACAACCACAACATCCAACAATCTCCCCCTTTAGCATTGATGGCAACACATGATGTGAAAAACACCATCAATGCAACTAACTTCAGCACTTACTCCCCCTTACGTTCTGACTCTTTTCTCATGACTTCTTCTCCTCAGATAATTCCCAATTTTTTGCATTGTTGTTCTCCCCATTTAAAATAAATGAAAAAGATACACACAAGCACTGAACCACATATTTTGAATCATTTGACTACTCCCCTTGAGTAGCAGCCACCACAACATTAATCTGAATCAAGATATGAATGTGAAATGCATGGACTGATGAAATACAATGCATCTTAGTTCTGATTAGGACGGGTGTGAAACCCTAAACCTGCAATTGCACAAAGATGACAAACATGGTTAATGTTAGATCAAAATGCATGCAAATATGAAGGATTCCCCATAAAATCTACCTATTTAAACTAATATTAGGAAATGAAGAACAAACTCAAATAATATGAAAGTAAATCCTAATCTAGCCAATAGATTGATGATCCCATGGGGGAAGTGGTGCCAATGGAGTGTGGCAATTGGCCCTTTCCCAATTCCTATGTTGGAATGTAGATTGATGAAGAAATGGTCAAATCTCCAAAGAGATTTGAGCATAACCTTGGTGCAAATATGAAAATGTGGTGAATGCTTGGATGAAATGAGCAAAATTAGTTCTCAATTGGAGAGAGTAACTTTGCATGTGAATTGTGGATGAAGATTGAGGAGAAGAGTCTCCAATTTACAGACTTCAATTTGCAAGAAGTGAGTAAGATTGAGCAATGTGGGACAAAGGATAATCCAATGGCATTGTGCCACTTGTCCACATGTGATTGGATGAGGAATGAGCACATTTTGGCCAATGTGCATGATAAATGCATAAATTTGAATTTGAAATGGTGAGTTGACTTGTTGAAGGGGAAAGAGAAGTGAAGTTAATGTCACTTGGCTCAAGGTCAAGGACATGTAAGAGGTATTGAATTCCTTGTTGGAAGGACCAAGTCCACTTGGCCTTTTTGAATTCAAATGAGGGAATATTCCCTTTTGATGCTTTGTGAGGGAAAATAGGCAAATTAATAAATTAAAGTATTTGACTTATTGTACAACTTGCATTCTCTAGAGGATTTTAAGGAGAGGGATTAACTTAATCATGGTTTTGATTAACTTAATGACAAATTAGATGATGTGACATTTTAGACTTAGATTTATGAATTGATTTAAGTCGGGAATTGAGAGGAAATGATTTATAAAATAAATGATTTGATTTATTTAATCAAGAAGGAATATGTTAGATTAAATCAAATAAGGTTTAATTTATTTAATTTAATAGGAAGACTTTAGATATTTTAATAAAATAAAATAATTTATTTAATTAAACAAGGATGCAATGGTTAATTAAATTAATTGATTAATCTAATCATTGAAAGAGGAAGAATTAATCCAATAAATAATGATTTATTAAATTAAGGGATAGAAAGTGATGAAATGCTGAGAATGTGATTTAAGAGGAAGCGTTGTTAGTAATTAGGATCAGGTGTGCCAAAACAAACTTGTACATTTTCCATGTCTACATTTTGCCCCTCTTTGAAGCAATGTACTTGTTGCATTGATTCAAAGAATAAACTGCTATGATCAAAAGGTCCGGGATTTTTTTTGAATTTTTTCAAATGCTCCACTACTGCCCCAATGGAAGGATATTGTTGGATATTGCCCCATCGAGAGATCAAACGAAAAATTTGAATTTTTGGATGATCTTGCGAAAAAGATGACAAGGTGCCCGACAGGCCAGAAATGCCCCAGAATGCCAGAAAAATGCATTAAAATGCCAAAAGGGATGAAGAATGACTCTCAGTTGGATGAAAACGGGTTCAAGGACCAAAACCCCCTCTGGAATGCCAAATTAGGTCAAAAACCCCTAATTTTTAAGCTTAAATAGACCTCGAGGGGTCATTTTCAATTCATTTGCAATCTTAACCTTTGGAAAATTTCACATTTGAGCTCCGAGTCTTGGTTGAAATGGTGCAACGATAGCTTCCCAAGCACGTGTCGGAGAGGGTTCGAACACACCAGCGGCTAGTCAGTGCTAGACCCATGGTATGTACCCCTATCTAACTTTCAAATTTATCATTTTACGTGCATTAAATAGGGTCAAGGTCCTATACAAACTGCGGGGCGCTATATGGCACTGCGGAAAGTGTCTTATCGCAACCACCCAATCCTCTATTGCACCGCATATGCGAAGTGCACTGCACGGGCCACTTTGCAATTTAGAATTTAGTTAACCAAAAGTCCACCACGTGCCCTCACTTCACCACACGACATACTTAGGAATTTAGGGTTTGCCTTAAGTAGGACCGCATATGAAAAGTGCACCACGCGAGCCACTTTGGAACTTTCGAAGTGGAAAACTCCACCATGGCAGTATAGTTTGTAACTTTCCAAACTATGTCGCACCCACAAACAACGCCGCACTTGCCAGTTTAGGGCAAATTTTAACATGAGATACAAACTTTTTCTGATGCGATGGCCTTCCCTATGTAAGAGAAGCCTTGTGTAGTTTACTCGTGGGAGCACCAGTGGCCGGTGCTTAGCAGACTAGGGGATATGCATGAGTTGGTCCAGAAGGACTTTGGTGCCATTGGTCTCTGGTATGCTGCGTACGTCCCTCCCATTAGGGCTCACTTAGGTATGCTTACGGCTCTGGCGGAGCGATGGCATAGTGAGACCTCCTCCTTCCATCTTCCTACCGGCAAGGCCACTATAACCCTTGAGGATGTATGGCACATCCTCCAATTTCCTATTCACAAGACCCGAATCATCTATGATTCGGATGCTGGCAGAGAGGCTCGTTATGGGGTGATGGAGTTGGGTGAGATTGAGTTTTGTTACAATCAAATTGACTTAGAGCTATATCGCGGTCGCGTGCATACATACAGATTGATTATTACCGCTATCATCTCAGGCCTTGTAGTACCTGATTGATGGGGCCAATACTTCAGTCCAAGATGGGGACTAGCATGGGATCAGATGGTTCACCGCAGGGAGTGCTTCGCTTGGGGACTGGTATTACTAGTGTCCCTTTATAGGTATCTTCATGAGTTTTCTTATTTGGACAGGAGGTCCATCAGGGCTGGAGGTACCTTACTCCACATCTGCGCCTGGGAGAGGATCCCAGTGCTTCACCTAGATATCACATCAATTCTCCTAGAGATAGATGATCCCCTTGTTTGGCGGTACGGCGAGGCAGTGATGCACTTTTCTTTCACTGGCGCAGATGGTACTCCACACTGGCGGCGAGTTCTTGATGAGATGAGAGAGTTCGTCTAGAGACTGTGGATGGGTGTTGGTCCATGGCGAGATGATTTTCAGTAACTCTTCTTTGGCTAGTAGGACAAGTTGATGCAGGGGCGAGAGCATACCATGAATGAGAATTATCTTTCGGACAAGGTTGCTCGTCAGTTCGGGGAGGTACAGGACAAGCTTGATGACCAATATGTGGCCATCTTTGCAAGCATGACCAGAGAGATAGCATGGGGCTAGCCTATCCCGGCAGCCGAGGTGGTGTCCTCATTTAGGCAGTTAGTGGCTCGACCATGGGCATATGATCAGGGGCCGACAGATGCGAGACTCACTCCATCTTATAGGGCATGGTTCAAACCTCCACTCAGATTGACAGTTCTAGGCGCAGCTGTCCCACGACGTAGATGCAGGGGTCGGGTAGCTGGCAAAGGGCGGGGTAGAGGACAAGGTGGGCCACCTCCTCATCAGACACCTCCCAGGGATGTGGCACAACAGTCACCTACCCAAGTAGGGGAATACAATGGTCAGCCGAGGGTAGATCCTCAATGGCAGCCAGCAGGGCAGCCAACAGAACAACCAGCAGGGCAACCAGCAAGGCAGCCAATAGGATAGCCAGCAGGGCAGCCAATAGGATAGCCTGATCACAGAGATGCACTAGTTCAGCAACTATAGGGGCAGGTACAGGCAGTGACTTCGAAGAGAGACCAGGCATGATCTAAGAGGGATGAGGAGATAGGATGATAGAGGCAGTTAGAGAGTGCAGCATCCTCATCCCAGGGCCGATCAGTCGATATTCATGATTACAAGAGGCCATCAGAGAGGTCGAGTACTATCGGCATCATTACCAACAAGTAGTACCATCAGATCACAAAGTGTCAGAATTTTCCCAGCAGATAGGGAGGCGACCGACAGAAGCCCATGGTGAGAGATAGGATGGGGAGGGCAGCAGTATTTTGGCCTTATTGTACTATGTATTCGATGGACACCTGATCCGATTTGTATCATAACAGTATTTTTTTTATTGATTCGCCCTTTTTATGATATGTATGGTGCACATGTATGATATGTGGATGTATAATATGCAAATGTATGATGCTATGAGATGTTTCTATTCTTATGCTTATGTGATGTGATGTATTTGTTGGATGAATTTATTTTTGTATATTTTTCATGATTTTAATGATGTAATGCATATTAATGATGGTAATGGATGCAAATGGTAATGGATGTAAATGATTATGTATGATGTAATGCTGTCTTAAGATGCTTAGAATAACAAATTTATATTATTCCTCATAACTTAAGATAATGATATGATGCAATGTGCTTTAATGCTGATGATCATGTGGATGCAGGGTGTATGCATAGGCGATGCTTTGATTACTTTTATGATACCATGTTAGTGTGGAAAGAAGGTAGAAGAAACGCAGAATTAAAGAATTAGTTAGGATGGAGATGGTGATTTGTATTGCTAGGAATTGGGATTTTCAAAGGGTCAATTGCATTATGTTTGATAACACACATAGGTACGATGCATCAAGGTATAAAGGACCAGGATGTCGTTGTATCTAGTGTGATGGAATTTGACTTGACAATCAGATAGGAGTATTCTTGTTCACACTTAACATACATACTTCATTCGGGATGCAGTTTAGACATTCTAAACATCTCAGACCAAAACACATAAAAACAAGCTTTCCTATGTGGTCAACAAGATATCAAAAATGTCATCTCCACAAACCAAACCAAACATATATAACTAAGTTTTCTTACAAGGATATCTAACAAGCACAACAGATAAAAAGATAATGATCGTTGACCCCATTTTTTTCTCTCTAAACCTATTTTTTTTAGGCATCATCGAGAGGTCCTTGAAATGAGTGCAACATAAGATAAGTCAAAAAAGACCAAGATAAAGTAAATAGACAAGCCAATGTTCTTCATACCGCTAGCCAAGGCTAAACTACTGTAGGGTACCTAATGCTTATGTCCATCACAGGAAAGCTTCATCCTAGGACATGTAGTGATCAGGGTTTTGGTGGGACTAATTGGGTGATAAGCTACTGATACTCCGAGTTGACCAACTTGCTTGCTTACTAACTTAGACCTTTAAGACTCTGACGATTAGGTGTTCTCTTTTAAACCTGCTAGACTTGCTTTTGACTAACTCACCAAAGGGTGAAGGTGACTATTGATTTATTATGAGTGATGACAAATCATGGGTGAAAGCAAGATGAAATGGATGCCCCATTTTGGTTTTTTTTAGATATTTTGAGGCTATTTTTGGAATTTTCACATTTTTCAATGTTTTTGGTATTTTCAAGATTTACGACGAATAGACTAACTTAAAGACCTATCCTAGGGGTCTCGATAGCTGATCCATAGATTAGCCTTGCCTACGTTATACACGTAGAGACCACGTAGTTTGACTGATGACAAACTTGACTCAATGATGAAATGGACAAATGGATTGCCATTTTCTTGCTTAAAGGACTGATTTAAGATGCAGACTAGATGGGCAAATGGATTGCCAATGTGATGGATGCCTAAGGACTGACCCTAACTATCTCGGGGGATGATCAAAGATCAACCTTTCCTACATTCAAGCTTAGAGATGACGTAGTTTGACCAATTACAAGACTAACAAGACTCAATGATGAACTTTTTTTTTGAAGATTTTATGATATTTAGACATGTTTTTGGATTTTTGAATGATTTGGATGTTTTTGGTTTTTGATGAATTTGAAAAAGATCACGAGAATATAAATGAATCTGATCTGATGCCGATATAGGAACATGCCTCCAGCATGATGCAATAGACTACCTCGATAAAGGCAGGACAAACTGACCTTAGGAATATGCTAAGTAGTACTATGGTGGAATATGATATGGACACCAGCTCAGGCTATGGTATGGATGCGAGCGGATGGGTGGATGGATGATTTATTGAGATGCGATGGAATGAGTGATTCGTGTAGATCCTGGTAGATGGGGAGTGCTTTATTTACACTTGGTGCCTATTTGACAAGTTTTCACCAAGGTACTTGTCCAAAGTGCCACTGAAGTGGTTTTCACTAGAGGACGAATTTTTTGTCTTTACTATTTTCAATCTTTTTTCTGATTTTTTTGGATTTTTGAATTTTTTTATTTTTTTGTTGTCACCAAGACATCTGTTTGCCAAGTTTTCATCAAGGTAACCATTTTTTCAGGACTTTTTTTGATTGTTTTTGTATTTTCTAGTTTCTTACCTTGCAAGTTCTTTAGGCATAAAACTTTTTGAGGTGCGAACTATTCATGGGCTCCTGCAGAGGCTCGCTTTCTGGTGTTGATAGTTGATATGCCCCTAACTTGTAGCTTGCAGTGATGATGAAGGGTCCTAGCTAGTTAAATGTCCCTTTTGTATCCGGGTTTGGTATGTTCTTTTGGTTCTCTTTCAGCATAAGGTCACCAACTTGGAAAGTGTGTTGCTTGATCTTCTTGTTGTAACTCCGTTTCAAACGGTTTTGGTAGACCTGTAGATGATTCAAGGAATCCATGCACCATTCATTTAGTAATTCCAGCTCATTCAGTCTTGTAACCCTGTATTCCTTGTCTGTGATGAGGTTTTGCAGTGATATCCTCAGTGACAGGAGCTCGATCTCAATAGGGAGGATGGCTTCTGATCCATAGACTAGGGAGAATGGGGTGGCACCTGTTGGCATGTGGATGCTAGTGCAGTAGGCCTATAAGGCGGGATTTAGCTATAGATACCAATCATGACCAGAGTCATTGACTATTTTCTTGAGGATTTTCAGAATGGTTTTATTTGTAGCTTCTACTTGGCTATTGCCTTGTAGATAGTATGGGGTGGAAAAACGGTGTTGGATTTTGAACATTTCACACAAATCACGAACATCCTGATTTTTGAAGGGTGTCCCATTATCAGAGATAATGGATTGGGGAACACCGTATCGGCAAATGAGGTAGTTCAGGATGAACTTGGATATCTGTTTTCCCATGATGTAGGTCATGGGAATTGCTTCGACCCACTTTGTGAAATATTTAGTGGCGGTGATAATGAACTTGTGGCCATTGGATGAGGTGGGCAAGATTTTACCAATGAGATCGAGCCCCCACTATTAAAAGGGCCAAGGTGTAATGATGGGGTACAGTTCTTGAGCTGGTTCATGAATGAGGTCTCCATGCTATTTGCACTATAGACACTTTCTGACAAAGTCATGTGCCTCTCTTTCCATTGTCATCCAGTAGTACCCGGTTCTCAGCAACTTCTTAACCAAGGTCATACCACTCGAGTGCAAACCACAAGTGCCACTGTGTACCTCAGTTAGAGCAGTCAAGGCTTCCTTGGGATTTAAGCAATGTAACAAGGTTCCATCGATACTTCTACAGAAGAGGGTGTCTCCTAGGATGACGAATCATGAAGACCTTTTGAAAAAGGTTCGCTTTAGGTTTAGGGTGATGTTAGTTGGGAGGATTCCTAACCTTAGGTAGGTGTATATGTCATGGTACCAAAGATCACTAGGACCAATGAGTTCACATGCATATTCTGACTCTGGTACCATGAAAGTGGGTATGAGAAGCTATTCTATGAGGAATTTGTGTTTCTAGACGTTGCGAGGAATGTCTAGTAAGGATCCAATGGTTTCCATTGCATCGGATGCTCTATTGTTTGTCCTTGGTATCTGCTCAAAGGTGATGTTGATGAATGATTCCTTGAGGCTTTCTACCACCTTTTTGTATGGTGCGAGATTATCATCCTTAGTTTGGTATTCGCCATTGACTTGGTTGATGATAAGTTGTGAATCCCCATAGACCTTTAATGCCATGATTCGCCATTGTGCTACAATTTTGAGGCCTATGGTTAAAGCCTCATATTCTGCAATATTTTTGGTATAAGGGGATGCCAATTTATATGATCTGGGTATATAGTCTCCTTGCGGGGTGATGAAGAACACACTGGCTCCTGATCCATGCTCTGTTTGGGAGCCATCGAAGTATAATTTCTAGTGGTTGGCTGCACCGAGGTTGAAAAGGGACTCATCTGGGAATTCTAATACAAGCGGGTTATCTGTTTAGAGAGGAGCCTCTGCTAGCTGGTCTGCAATAACTTGTCCTTTGATTGCTTTTCTCTTGACATATTCAATGTCATGTTCGGATAGTATCATTACCCATTTAGCCATTCTGCCTGTGAGCATTGCTTTTGACAATAGATATTTCAGGGGGTCTATCTTTGCAATCAGCTTGATTTGATGAGCTAGTATGTAGTGTCTAAACTTCAGGGCTATAAATACGAGTGTCAGGCAAGCCTTTTCTATTGATGTGTAATTGAGCTCATGCCCCACCATTGTTTTGTTGATATAGTAGATGGCCCGCTCAGTTCCCTTTTCATAATGTTGGGCTAAAAGGGCACCAAGGGCAGCTGTTGTTGCTGAGATGTATAGGATTAATGGCTTCTCGACAATTGGTGGCATCAACACAGGTGGTGTAAGTAAATATTCTTTTATTTTACTGAATGCTTGTTCGCATTTGTCATCCCACCTGAATGCGACTCCCTTGTGAAGTAGGTGTGAATAGGCGATCTGTTTATCTGCTTACTATGCTATGAATCTCCAGATAGACTGGAGTCTACCTTGTAATCCTCTGAGTTGCTTTAATGTTCTTGGTGCTTCCATTTCAAGGATTGCTTTTACTTTTGCAGGGTCCACCTCTATCCCTCTCATTGAAAATATGTACCCCAATAGCTTTCCCGATTGTACCCCAAAGACACACTTCTTCAGGTTGAGTCTGACCTTGTATTGTTCTAGTCTATCAAAGATTGCACTTAGAGTTGCTATGTGATCTTGTCTTTTCTTTGATTTAGCCAATATGTCATCCACGTAATCTTCAACTGTTTTATGGATCATGTCGTGGAAGATTATTGTCATGGCTCTTTGATATGTAGCTCCTGCATTTTTCAACCCAAACGGTATCACATTCCAATAGTAGGTGCCCCAAGGACATGTAAAGGTTGTTTTATGTTGGTCTTCCTTCGCTATCATTTTTTGATTGTACCCCGAGAAGCCATCCATTAGGGATAGCATCTCATGTCCATCCGTCATATCCACTATCATGTCAATGTTGGGTAGTGGAAAATCATCCTTAGGACATGCTTTATTTAGGTCTCTGAAATCTGTGCAGATGCGGATTCCCCCTTTCAGTTTTGAGACAAGTACAAGATTTGATACCCATTCTGGATAGTCAATCAGGCATATGAAGCCAACATCCAGAAGTTTCTATAGCTCAATTTTGATGAGCAAGGCTATTTGTGGGTGCATCTTCCTTAGCTTTTGTCTGACTGGTTTTGCTCCGAGGTAAATAGCCAAATGATGAACCACCACCTTAGGATCTAGACCTGGCATGTTAGCATAGGTCCATGCAAAATTTACCTTTCTTTCTTTTAGAAATTCTGCCAATAGTTCTTGTTCTTCTACCAGGAGAGACTCTGTGTAGAAGGTGATTTTTGGTTCTGATTCCATTCCTAAGTTGACCGAGTTGCACTGTTCTGCCAATACTCCTAATTTTTCCTGATGTAGAGTAGTAGGGGGGAGATTGAATCCTTCATCCTCTGGTGCCTCAGAGAGGTTTTCACCATTGGATGCATCCTTTATTTTTATTGTTTTCTAGTTAGAGAGTGCCACATTGTGGTTTTCACTCAATAACCCTAAGCTTATTCTTGATATTTTTCTTTTGTGACTGAAGGACTCAATCATCTCCCCATAGTATGCTTAGGTGTCCAACATGATGTTGAATCCTGCCTTGTGATTCCCACATGGGATTGTATACCTTAGTCCCATAAATTCTAAGAGTGCCTCATCATTTTCGAACAAGCCTAGAATCGGTGGTCCCCGTTGGTCGTGATCGATGAGTTGGGGGTATACTAAGGTGATTCGGTGGGTTGGTTGGTTTGACTCGACTGTGGAGGCACTTATCATTAACAAGGTGGAATCTTCGAAAAGCCTAGGAATACCTACTATGGTATCATCATCATCACTACTAGGACAAACATCAGTGATGTTAAAGGTGTAATTATTGAGTGGGATACCTAAGCAAACAGTTGATCTAGGAGTGGTTGTTGTTACCTGAGGAGAGGACCTAACTGCCCTTCTAGGAGTACCCCTTCCATGTACAATTATACTTGGAGGAGTATATCCAAGGCCAAGGTTCTGCATTCTTCTTTCTACAATGATGGGCTCCAACCGTCCATCACTATTTCTTCTCAGGCTCTCATTCCTATTATAGCCCATACCAAACATCATTTGTAACCCTCTGTTAGTTTCCTCCATGGGTAGGGTGGGAGTGGGTCTTTCATCTTGGTATAGTGTGTTCAAGATGTCCTCTTCATCCACATTCTCCCGATTGAGATCCCCCCAATGGTGGAATCTAGAGGGTTCTACTCTAATAGTGCAGATAGGTGTTTAAACTAGCTGGGGTTGTCCATGCGACCTAGGAGATTGTGGTAACTCTCCTACAACAAATGCATTTCTCTTCATTCTATAATCACTGCATCCATTGTCCTGGATCATGTTCTTAATCTAGGATATGTTAGGGATGGCGGGTGTCTCTGTCGCAGAAGCGGAAGCAAGGTTGGCTGGGTCAACATATGACGTGGATGGGCCTTCATCATTTTTTGGTACTTAGGGAATCTTATAAAACTTGGCTTCCAAGTTTTTGCAGTAGGCAAAGGGTTTGAGATCCCCACATATAGTGACCTCCTCATTCTAAAGTGAGAACTTGATGCACTGGTGATAGGTCGAGGCTATTGCCTTCATTCCATGGATCCACGGGCGTCCCAAGAGGATGTTGTATGGTAGGTCGAGGTCGAGGACCTGACAGGTGGTTTCCATGGTTGTCGGCCCCACTTGAATGGGGATTTTGATAGTACCTTGAGATACTCTTTCTTGGTCATCATACACCCTTATTGTGATGCTTTTGTTCTTATTGATGGAATACTTAGTGAATCCCAATTTATTTATGAGTTTTAGAGAACAAATATTAAGGCCTGCACCTCCATCTACTAAAACTCGTTTGACTTTCTTTTTGTGGATTAGTACTTGGAGGGGGAGTGCGTGGTTATGAGATGGTTGTGAAGGGAAATATTGATCTGAAAATGTAATGAGATTTGGGGTAATGATGTTACCCACCCTAGCCTGAAATTGCTCTGTGTTGAGGGTGGCAGCGATGGTAGACGTAGCTAGTGCTTCATCAAGGATCTTCCTATGGGCGGAACAGATTTTTAATAGTTCCATGATGGAGATTTGGGTAGGTGTTCTTTTCAGCTGGTCAATAACATTGTAATCATAAGGGATGGCCTTTGTATTGGAAATGGGGGTCTTAGCAGGTGCCCTAGTGATGGTAATCTTTTTGCCTCGTGTGGTGACTCCATAGTCATTGTTGGCTCCCTTGATATTTATGATGGTGACCATTTCATGAATGCATCCAACTATCTCCTCGTATACTAGATTAGCACTAGCATACTTTTGCTTGCCCTTATTATTCCCTTGATTATTTCCTTGATTGTTCCCTTGGTTATGGTTCGGAATCGGATTTGTGTATATCTTTAGGTCTTGGTTTCTGGCTAGCTGCTCAATGTTGATGACCTTATCCTCAATGAGGTCTTGGATGACATTTTTGAGTCTCATGCAATTGGCAGTGGTGTGTCCTTTGACTTTGTGAAAGTCACAAAGGAGGTTCTCGTTATACCACAACAGCTTGGTCATGGGTTCCGTGTATTGCTCGGAGTTAGAGACTTTGATTAGATTCTCCTTGACCAACTTCTTCATTATGGACTCAATCGATTCACCAAGAGCTGTGAACTTCCTCTTGGGGGGCAACTTGTTGCGGGGAGGTGGTCCTCCTTGATTACCCAAATTGTTGACTTGATTGGTGGAATATGGTTGTGGTTGTGCTACTACCGCATTAGTCTACACATTGTTGTGATTATGATTTTGCGGTGGATGATGGTTTTGGGTATTCTACTTAGGGGCACTAATGACCACTTTAGCATCAACCATGTTTGAGGTTTATCATTGTAGTTGTTAGATGGGCGGTTATCCTACAGTGGAGTGAATGTTGGTGCGCCTCCTCGCACAGTAAGGGCTCTTTCGATGTTGAGCACCTTTGGGATCAGTTGATCATATGATGTGATGCACTGCATTTTTAGGTAGAATGCCAAGTTTTCATCTAGATTGGCTATGATGGTGCAAACTTGTTGTTCCTATGGCATGGTCCACTTGCTCTGATTGGCCTTGGATCACCATATTTGCAAGAAGGATGCGAATAGCTCTCCTTTTGCTTGTTTGAGTGTAGACAGTTCTTCCAAACTAACATCCACACCCATATTGAAAGCATAATTCTTAAGGAAAGCCTCCACAATTTCCTCGAATGTTTTAATGCCTGTGGGTAGGCAAGAAAACCATTCCATGGCTAGACCAGTAAGGCTACAAGGGAAGAGTCACATTAGATATGTGTCATCATATGAGACCTCCATGTAGTGCACCTAAAACTCCCTGATGCGGTTTTCAAGGTTGCCCATTCCATTGTATTTGTCGAATTTGGGGATCTCAAATCCCTTTGGGAACAGTGCCATAGTGAGACTTCTATCGAATGGATAAAGGCACAAAAATTGCCCTGTTTCCTTGTGGTTTTTCCTGCTTGTAAGTCCAACACTTGCTACGAGAGCATTTGATTTGTGTTGCGACATCCTTGCTCGGATCGAGAGGTGGGATGAATGAGTTGTGAGGTATTTGAGGTGTTTGATGGGTGGGAAGAGTACTGGTGGGTGTTTGCTACAAGCTCGATTGTGCGTTCAAAGCCTGATGGTATGCCTGCATTTGCGTCAACAATGCTTGTTGTTGATCTTGCTACTGTTGTTCCAACAATGCTTGTTATTGGTCCATCTGCTGTTGTTCCCATGAAGCTTTTTGTTGATCAATCTGTTGTTGAGCTAGTAAAGCTTGTTGTTGGTCTAGCTGTTGTTGCGCCAACAAAGCTTGTTGTTGGTTGAGCTGCTATTGTGCCAACAAAGCTTGTTGTTTAGCTTGTTGTTGTGCCTGAAAGTCTTGCATGGCTTGTTGGTAGGCTTGCAGGTGGATTGCTTGCAATTGTGCTTAGTACTGTGCTTGTGCTTGTTGTTGGGCTTGAGCCTGCACTTGAGCTTGTGCTTGCACTTGGGCTTGGGCTTGGGCTTGTGCTTGAGCTTGTGCTTGGGCTTGGGCTTGGGCTTGTGCTTGAGCTTGGACTTGGGCTTGTGCTTGATCTTGCACTTGGGCTTGGGCTTGGGCTTGGGCTTGTGCTTGAGCTTGCTGCTATCACTTGAGTACTCTTTGTTGGTTGGCCTTTTGGAGAGTTTGGATTAAGGTAATGAAATAATTTTCTGAGTTGGCTTTTGGTGGGATTGGTGGTGGAATGGGAATGATGCCAACTATTGTGATTGATGGAGGGGTTATTGTGGTGGTGATTGGGACTTGGGTTGTTGGAGGGGTGGTGGAGATATTTGGTCCTTGAGAAGGCATGCTTTGGGATATTTGAGGACCAATGGATGTGTTTGTCATAGCGGCTTGGATAGTTGCCACTTGTTGTTGTGACGTTGCAGGCAAAGAGATGGATTTTGAGGTGATGTGCACATTGCCCTGTTCCGAGAAGTTATCAGTATTTAGGGGAGGACACCCTACTCCAAGTGGTGATGTGGTCACAAATGGAAATGAGGGTAGCGGTGGTAGGCTATCCTGGAAAGAAAAAGGATTAGCGACTTCAGTTGCTCTAAATAAATCACCTTCTTCTTGTGGTAAAGAAGTGGGTATGTTTAACTGATAAGTTGGCGAGGCATAAAATGAAGATGAACCAGCGGGATTATGAAATGCGAGTGGGACGTATGGGTGAGATGGATTTTCTAGCATAATATTATCCGTTGTGGTGGTGACAGCTACCTCTTTAATGGTCACTAGGTGATGTTGTTGTAACTCTCAAAAAATAGCACTTCCTTTGTTTCCAATTGGTGAGGTTGGAGTGATGGTTGTAGTGATGTGGGGTATTTCTTGATTGATGTTTGATGTTGGGGATGCATTTTTAAGAGGCATGTCCGTACTAGTGCTTGCATCAAGGTCGAAAGGGAACAGAACCCCTCCTTCCATTAATGTGTTTAAGTACTTGAACATGGCACTAACAATTTTATGATTCTCGCGGTTTTGAACCATTTTTATCATTTTGGATTGTGTCATCCCCATTTCTTCATTCATGATGTCCTCCTCATGGCTCTCCTCTTGAGGATTTTGTGATGATAAAGGAGAGTTAGTTGGGGGATTGCTTGATCCCGCAAGGTTTATTTCAGAGGTTAACCGACTCATGTCCATAGAAGTTGATATGTCATTGATATTCTCCATGTTCTTCTTGTATTGAGATCTAGTTTGAACCATAAAAATAGGGATCATTTGATCCTAACCTTTCGGGTTCAAAAGAGAAGAAACTAGGAAAGCCAAAGATCAAAGAGGGTGATGATGATAATGGGATAAACGGATGAAGTGAATGAATGGAACCTTTTGGACAACTTTTTGAAGGTATATTCTAAACTTTTATGGGCTTTTAGATTGGTTGTGATAATTTGACTAGATGCATTAAGTCAAACAAGATTGTAGTGAAGTTGTATTCCCTAGGAAGTTGCATTATCCTAGGGGAACTTGCACAAGTGGATGAATTAGTTAAGTGTGTTAAGCCAATGTGATTTTATGAACTAGTAAACCCTTAGGAAGTTGTGTTATCTTAAAGGTAAGTTCATCCAAGAGTGTTGACTATCTTGGCTAGGTGCGTTAAGCCAAAATAGGGTGATGTTGGTTTAGCCCTCTAAATTTAGCACAAGTGATTTTTCTAGAGTTCTCAAAAGGTTTGATGATGGGATGAGATTTGATTTTGATGAAAATATCAATGGGGATGAGGCTTTGATCCTAGAATTGAACCTAGACACAACTCTTTCTTACAAGATCTCGGTGTTGAAGAACATGCTATACTTCCTATGGGAGAAAAGAAAACCTTTCAAAAAGTTCAAGATTTTGTTGACAATAAAATGCATACAATGCGGGATTATTCCTTGAGGCTTTTTTGTAAAAATTGTATACAAGTCTTTCTCTTACTTCAAGGAGCATCTCAAGGTGTTGCTCATGGATTTTTAGACTAACTTTCTTGAACTTTGGTTTTGGGATTTTGATCTTGCGAGAAATCATTGGAAACAACACATGAAGTTCAATTTGTCTCTTTATCTTGGTTTAATGAATTTCCTTTTATCCAAGACACTTTCTTGCTTAGGTTTCAAACTATATGTCTAGTGTCCCACTTTCTTTCTCATCCCAGAAGGTCCATTGTGTGGAAATTGAGGAAAATAGGGCAAAAGTTCCTTATGTTTAACCTTGTTGAAAACAAATGACGGTAGAATTTGTGCACTTAGAAACCTCTAGGAATATGATCCCTAGGGAAAGCAAGAGTGCCCAAATTCATCAAGAGGTATTTGTTTCTCACAAGGGGTTTGAAATGTCAAGGTCTTGTGTATGTTTGTTTTCAAGAATTTTGAGGACCAAGCAGTGTATTCCTTTCTTCAAGCATTTTTACAATCCTAGGATGATGAGGCAATATCTTGTTGGGTTCCCACTTGGATAAATCTAGCTACGTATATCTTGTGCGAATGGCTAAATGCTTGACCACACTAGCTCCCCTCCATGGCACTCACTTATTCAGGTCAGCCAAGCATTAGTACCCATGAATCTCCCATGGCATACTTTCCATTTCCACAACAAGACCGCATGCATAATGTGGGGCAGCTTCAAAGGACATGACCTTTTGCACCAACAAGATAGACAAGGTTTTGGCCTTTTTCTAAACAAAGGGTTCTAATTTGGGCATTTCGTTCGTGGGGGATTATCCAACATCGGCGAGAGTCCATTGTTGTCCATCTCGTCAGAATAATCCTTGTGATTCTTGAACTTTCCTCAAGAATCCACACTTATATACTGGTTGGAAGTTGCTTGGCTTTATCGTGTTCCTGGTTGGGTCATTCCCTTGGGTGAGTACTTTTTCCCACAAGGTAGGCCCTCTAAGATAAACAAAATTGAGCTAACATATCCCGTCGTTTACACAACCTTCATTGAAAAACAAAAGGGAAAACCTCTGCAATATGTCATGCTCACACTCGCATGTTTTGTTCAATTTTAAGTGCCCAAATTGAAATGTGGAGGCAATCTTTTTAACAACCTAATATCACTAAAATGTTTTTGATTCTCAAGATCGCAATGAAGTGCGAGAGAAGTGCATACACATTTTGAATGATATTAACTTTTAAAAAAGATTGTAAAACATGGAAAATATTTTTCATTTTAAACCTCATAGAAATTATGACTTCTTTTTAAGCACCAAATGAAGTGTGAGTCTTCCTTGTTCAATTGTTACCTTCTAAACAAAATCTAGTGTGTTTCCCTAAAGTTCTTTTTAGCCCCTTGGCAACTTTTGAAAGGAAATTTGATTTGTAAATTTTAGAACCCAATGGAAAATTAGTGTCCTAAGATCAATGAACTTATCAAATCCTTTATAGAGTGTTAAAGAACACTTTAGTGTTTAAAAACACTTTGTAGAAAATAAGCATGGTGTCATAGAAAAAAGAAAGATTGCTTGTTCTTTTTAGTCCCAAAGTAAATTTAATTTTCCTAAGGCCAAAGATATTTAACAAATTCTCTTAAGGAGTGTTAAAGAACACTTTTAGTGTTTAGGAACACTTTGGTTTTGTGAGCATGATATCATGATGAACTTATTTCTTGGCTTTCCCTCTTCTCCAACCTGCAAAATGACAGAAAACTAGAGACCAATAATATAGCAAACAAAGTTAATGCTCAAAAAATTTTAAAACGTGTCCAAATTTACAAAACAAACTATTTCCCGCAACGGAGTTTAGTAGGTGCAATGTTGTTTAGCGGGTGTGGTGTTATTTAAAAAAAGGCAGTGCCATATAGTGCCACGCAGTTGACTATATGCGGTGCTTTGCAAAAATAGAGACTATAGGTGCGGTGGACTTTGGCACGCGGTGGACTTTGGAAGCGGCGAAAGTTGGCAAATTTTCAAATTTCAAACGCGGGAAGCAATTGCGGTGCTACATGGTACCACGGTCTTAAATGGGTGCGGTGCAATATAGGACCGCATGAACTACCCGCAGTGCAGTTTCTTGTATGTGAGCAAAAAATGTGAAAAAACCATTGAATTTTGAAGAAAAACCAGATAAATTTCGAGATTGCCCTCCTTCTAGCGCCAAAATGTGAACCCCTAAACCTGCAATTGCACAAAGATGGTAAACATGGTTAATGTTAGATCAAAATGCATGCAAATATGAAGGGTTCCCCATAAAATCCACCTATTTAAACTAATATTAGGAAATGAAGAACAAACTCAAATAATATGAAAGTAAATCCTAATCTAGCCAATAGATTGATGATCCCATGGGGGAATTGGTGCCAATGGAGTGTTGCAATTGGCCCTTTCCCAATTCCTATTTTGGAATGTAGATTGATGAAGAAATTTTCAAATCTCCAAAGAGATTTGAGCATAACCTTGGTGCAAATATGAAAATGTGGTGAATGCTTGGATGAAATGAACAAAATTAGTTTTCAATTGGAGAGAGTAACTTTTCATGTGAATTGTGGATTAAGATTGAGGAGAAGAGTCTCCAATTTATAGACTTCAATTTGGAAGAGTGAGCAAGATTGAGCAATGCGGGACAAAGGATAATCCAATGGCATTTTGCCACTTGTCTACATGTGATTGGATGAGGAATGAGCACATTTTGGCCAATGTGCATGATAAATGCATAAATTTGAATTTGAAATGGTGAGTTGAGTTGTTGAAGGGGAAAGAGAAGTGAAGTTAATGTCACTTGGATCAAAATCAAGGACATGTAAGAGGTATTGAATTCCTTGTTGGAAGGACCAAGTCCACTTGGCCTTTTTAAATTCAAATGAGGGAATATCCCCTTTTGATGCTTTGTGAGGGAAAATAGGCAAATTAATAAATCAAAGTATTTGATTTATTGTGCAACTTGTATTCTCTAGAGGATTTTAAGGAGAGGGATTAACTTAATCATGGTTTTGATTAACTTAATGAAGAATTAGATGATGTGACATTTTAGACTTAGATTTATGAATTGATTTAAGTCAGGAATTGAGAGGAAATGATTTATCAAATAAATGATTTGATTTATTTAATCAAGAAGGAATATGTTAGATTAAATCAAATAAGGTTTAATTTATTTAATTTAATAGGAGGACTTTAGAGATTTTAATTAAATAAAATGATTTATTTAATTAAACAGGGATGCAATGGTTAATTAAATTAATTGATTAATTTAATCATTGAAAGAGGAAAACTTAATCCAATAAATAATGATTTATTAAATTAAGGTATAGAAAGTGATGAAATGCTGAGAATGTGATTTAAGAGGAAACGCTGTTAGTAATCGGGATCAGGTGTGCCAAAATGAACTTGTACATTTTCCATGTCTACAAGGGGTAATCACCCCTAACTTCCCTTTGAGATACTCAAAAGTATCCTTAGGCAATAGCTTGGAAAAGATGTATGTAATATGTTCCTTAGTAGGCACATACTCCAATCTGACTTCCTTTTCACTCACCTTCTCTTTCAAAAAGTGAAACTTGATAGATATATGCTTGGTCTTTGAATGCAACACCAGATTCTTAGAAATGTTTATAGCGCTTGAATTATCACAGAATATAGCAATAGGCTCATCATACATAAATTTGATATCTTTCAACATTTGCTTCATCCACAATACTTGAGTACAATTGTTAGCAGCAACAATGTATTCTACCTCTATAATAGACAAAGAAATGATATTTTGTTTTTTACTTAATCATGAAATCAACTTCTTTCCCAAGAAAAATGTGCCACCACTAGTACTTTTCCTGCCATTCACATATCTTATCCAATCAACATCAGTAAAGGCACTCAAATTAAGATCATCTTTAGGATACCAGAGGCCAAAATCAACTATTCCCTTCAAGTATCTGAAAATTCTCTTCACAACAATCACATGAGATTCCTTAGGATTGGCTTGAAATCTTGCAACAATACATACAACATTCATGATGTCAGGTCTAGTTTGAGTCAAATAAAGCAATCCACCAATCATTGATCTGTATCTAGTCTGATTTTCCTTCGGAGAATCATCATCTTTTGCCAACTTACATCCGGTCACCATGGGTGTACCGAATGACTTTGAATCTTCCATACCAAAATTCTTTAGCAATTCCTTCACATACTTGGACTGAGATATAAAGATCCATTTATCTAACTGATTAATTTGCAATCCCAAAAATAATTTCATCTCTCCAATCATTGGCATCTCAAGCTCATTTTGAATCCATCAACAAACTTCATGCACAAACTATCATCTCCTCCAAAAATGATATCATTGACAAAGAATTCCACAATCAAATCTTTATCATCATCAATCTTAAAATATAGATTACTATCAGCAATACCTTTGTTAAATCCTAGCTTTGGAAAATACTGGTCCAATATGGCATACCAAGCTCTAGGGGCTTTCTTGAGTTCATACAATGCTTTATTCAACCAACCAACCATATCTCCCTAATCAATCAATTGAAATCCATCAAGTTTCTCAACATACACCTCTTTTTCCAATTCTCCATTTAGAAATGTTGACTTAACATCCATCTGATAAACCTTATAGTTTTTGTAAGTAGCATAAGAAAGAAACAATCTCATAGCTTCAATCCTAGCAATATGGGAAAAAGTTTCTTCAAATTCAATTCCTTCCATCTAAGAATATCCTTTAAAGACTAGTCTTGCTTTGTTTCTGATAACTTCACCTTGCTCATTCAGTTTATTTTGAAAGACCCATTTATTTCCAATTATATTTTTGTCCTTAGGTCTAGGAACAAGAGTCCATGTTTAATTCTTCTCAATTTGCAGTAGCTCTTATTTCATTGCTTCCATATAATGCTCATCTTTTCATGCTTCATTTATATTACTTGCCTCAGTCTTTGATATCAAATAGTATTCTTCTACAATTCTTCTCCTAGTTTGGACACCTTTGTTCTTATCACCTATAATCAGATTTTATGAATGATTTAATCTCACATACCTTGGAGTCTTAGGATGTTCTTGAACTTCAGGCTCTTGTGATCTCTCTTCTGCACTTTCACTAGTTTCTCCTTCCTCTTGATCTTCTTGATTCACCAGAACAATCTGAACTTGATTTGAAGTCTGGCCTTTGTTTGGACCATCATTCTGATCATCAAAATCATATCCATAAGTTTTGGATGGTCTAGCAATGTCTTCATCAACCTTAACATTTGTGCTTTCAGACATTGTCCTCAATCTCTTGTTGTAGCACTGGTAGGCCTGACTCTGAGTAGAATAACTAAGAAAGATTCCTTCATCACTCCTAGCATCAAAATTTCCTATATCTTCATCTCTTCTGATATAGAATTTACTCCCAAAGATTTTGAAATATCTAATAGTAGGCTTATGACCAGACCATAGCTCAAAAGGGGTCTTACAGATATCACCTTTGATTTGTACCTAGTTGAGGATATAAATAACAGTACTCACAGCTTCTCTCCAATAGATATGAGGAAATTTTCCTTCTAGCATCATAGTCCTAGTGACATCTTGAACTGTCCCATTCTTCCTTTCCACAACTCCATTTTGCTGATGGGTCCACGGTGCAGATAATTGTCTCTTTATCCCTTGCACTTCATAAAAAAGAATTGAACTCACCATAAGTGAATTTACCACCTTTATTTGCTATCAAACATTTAATCTTCATACTTGTCTCTATCTCAATCATAGCCTTAAAGATCTTGAACTTCTCTAGGGATTTAGATTTTTGCCTTAAGAAAGGGGTGAAATCAAAATATTGTGTCTCAATTTTTGCCCAATATGGACATTTACATCAGTATTTTTAACTGAATCTTCATCTTCTAAGACCTATCGAACCTAAACCATTAAGAATTTGAAGATGATGTAAACTAGTGATTTGTGGCAATTTGTGTGTAGATTCTAATTGTTTTTTTCATTTTCTTTGAAATAAATCATGAATCTTTCAACATCTCCTTTAATAACTAGTTTTAAATAGAAAACACCATTTTTAGAAAGTAACGTTTGTGTCGTACAACATAATTTTTTTTCTATAAAGGATTAAACTATAATTTTAGAAATATAGATTCTCAACATCAATATCTAGGGAAAGGATATTTTTTCATTATTTTTTGTTGCATATTTTTTTTAAAATTAATTTTTTAAGTCACTCTAGCTATAATTTGGACATACGTGTGTTTCGTACAACCTAACTTATTTTTTTATATATCGAAATCAAATGTTTTATTTTTTGGTGAAACAAGGACATCAATACCTAAGGAAAGGGTATTTTTTGAATTTTTTTTACATTGGTTTACTATTTTTCCACCTCTGCACAATAAAGAGTTGGATGTTCACAGAAAACCTATGTTTAGTAAAAATTGAAAATTAAATACATGATAAAATGAAAATATATCAAATCTATACTTTCTGGAAAGCTTGTCTTGAGGACTAAAATCTTGCAAAATATAAATTTTAAATGACGTTATTTGATCCCTCGAAGGTAAATAAAAAGTGGTTTTTTGCCAGCATTTTGATAGGTGTGAAGGAGATTCCAATGTGGGTATGATTTAATACTAGATGGTTTATATCCAAGGGGATTTGATCTAATGAGGTATTATCTATCCCTCTTCAATTAAAACCCTTTAGATTGAACCTCTCAAGACTTAAATCATTAGGTTTTCTAAAAATAGTGATTTCAGGCAAAAATTAGCACATCCCGAAAGTGAGGCACACTATTGTGGAAGAACCCAAAGGAACACACATCATCTTAGAATAATCATCAATAAGCAACATGAAATACCTATAACCTTGTAAACTTCTGACTCTAGAAGGACCACATAAGTTAGTATGTACAAGCTCCAACAATTCATTTGAACAATGTTGTTTGCTCCAGAATAAAATTCTAGTTTGCTTTCCTAACTGACATTCCTTGCATATGGAATTAGAAGGTTTTACCAACTTAGGAAGATCTCTCACTGCTTGAGTAGAACTTATCTTGATAATATTGTCAATGTTTACATGACACGTTCTCCTATGCCACAACTAATTTTCATCAACTTGAGCAAACAGACAATTTATACTAACAACATTCAAGTGAAAGATGTTACCTTTTATTTTTGTACTTGAAGCAATCACATTTCTAGAACTTCCCAATATTCTACACTTTCCATCCTTGAATTGAATATTATATCCCTTGTCAACCATCTTTCTGACACTTAAAAGATTATGCTTCAAACCTTCAACATATAGGACATCATCAGTATAATTCTTACCATCAAGAGAAATAAATCCTCTACCATGGATTATACCACCATTGTTATCACCAAATATTACAACACCACCATCATACATTTCCAGGCTCACAAATTTATTTTATCACCTGGACCATGTGATTAGAACATCCACTATCAATTACCCATTCATCCTTCTATTCAACTCGAGCAGCTAGGGATTTCTCCACAATTGTACAACTAGAAGATTCAGTAGACATAGGATTATTTTCCTTGATAGCAATAAACACAAACTCATCTTCACAGTTTGCATTCCCTTTATCAAATTCATCGTATGTCACACCTTCATCAACAAAATAATAATACTTCCTTTGAAATTTAGACTTGTTAGGTCTTGACTTAAGAACTCTTTTTAGACACCTTGATGCAAAATGACCTATCTTATTGCAAGAAAAACATTTAATAGGCAACTTTCCTTTATACTTACCTTGTCGTCTGGCTTCTCTTTTGACAATAAGTGCTTCAAGATCATCAAGTTCTCTTTCTTCTTCTTCAAGCTGTCTCATTTCTTCCTCATACTTGAATACCTTTCTAGAAGAAATTTCACTTGGATCATATCTTTGCTTATCTCTTCCGGAGGTAGTAGCTTTGAATGTAGATTCTATCTTAGGAAGGGCATCACTGAATTCACTCAACTAAAAAGCAGTAAATTTACCAATCAACATATCTTTGGTTACATTTTTCACAGTCCGGAGCTCATCAATAATTGTAGCTTTGAATTTGTATGCATTAGGAAAGGATCTAAGCACTTTAGCAACAATATTTGATTCATCCAACTATCCACTAGCACATCCTATACCACACACAAGTTCATTCACTCTTTGCATGAAAGTAGTAATATTCTCATCATCACCCATTCTCAACATTTCATATTTCCCTTTCAAACTTCATAGCTTAGCAATCTTCACATTATCATCACCTTCATACAAAGTTCCCAAATTTTTCCAGATTTCATAAGCAGTCTTTAGATCCATAACATTCGCCAAATTGAAAGTGCTAGTTGAAGTTTTAGCGGTTTCTATAAGAATTTTTTAAAAAGGGTGGTAACTAATGTTTCTAAATTTAGATTTAATTTGGTGATTAAATTGTTTGTTTCTAAATTTTAATTTACACATATCTTTTAACATATAATGGTTTACAGTTAGCTAGGATTTGGCATAAGATGATAAAATTTAGCCATAAATATACACCAACAAGGAATATTTTAAGTGAATTTTTGGGAAATGGTAAATTGATGAAGGGATTTACATTGAATGAAAAATCAAAAGGTAACCTTCGCTACCATTCTAATTCCCAATCTAATAGTAGGGTTTGTTTCCTGCAAGTTGAAAAAGATCTATTATTGAAATATAAAAAGTAAAAATGAGCTATCATTGCTATATCTAAAAACAAGAGAAATCAACTCTTTACGCTATCCAAATAACTCTACCAGTGCTATATACATCTGGTTGGCAGTAGAGCTATGTTTTGGGGAATTACAGAGATAACCTTGTCGGGGCTATGGATGCCTGATTGGTAGCAAGGCTCTATCCCTAGTTGGATTTGGAGGATTATCAGATTATGTAGTTCAATGTAATGAACCGATCATTTTATTGAGTTCCAAAAATTGGAATAAATCAAAGCACACACAGATGTTTCTAGGGAGAATTTCACCTTTTTTTTATTTCAAAATCTAGGAAAAGGTAAGGGTTATTGTTTTAAAATATGTATAAATTTTGATTTACAATAGGTGATTTATTTCTCAAATTTTGTTTAAATTTGGTTTTATTGGTTACAAGTTGTTGTGTGGTCTCACAGCACACCCCAAGACTATAATGCTTGGGGGCCCAATTTTTTTTTACTCTTATGGTATGAGCTAGCTATTTGGAAGATCACTGAAAAAGGAAAGGTAAAATAAATCTTTGATTTAGAAGAATGCTTCATAGTGAAGTGTTTTGGGTGTTAAATACCAGAAACTGGGGATGTTTGGAAGGTTGAAAAGTTATAAAGAAGGTAAGTCATGCATTCTGATCTGATGATAAAATCCTAGGATAGATGGAAGTCTGGTGAAACTAAAGTCTATGGAAAGTTTGTGGGTAAAGTTGAATATCGGGTATAGGGTACCGGGTTCCGATTGAATAAGGTTTTGAAATTTTGTGATTATCTAACACGACCGATAGTCTGGTAATCTGGTATATATGTAGAAGATAATCATACAAGAATTTATGATATGCTTTGGAAAGCATTTTATTTATGAAAATTAATATTATAATGTTTGATTAATGATTTTCTTTACATGAGATGTTTATAGATGTTTTCTTTAAGGGATTTAATATGTGGAATTTGTGATTGTAGGAAATACAAATTGTGATACAAAGTTCGGGTATGGACAGTCAAACAAATTTGAATTAGGGATAGAATCATTTCCATATCTATTTTATTTCTCTGGTAATCTATAATGATGAGGGCTTTGATTCCACCGAAATGCTGGAGATCCCGGTATTTTACATGCGGTGGAAGAAAATTTCCATCTTAGGGTAAGCCCATTCCAGAGAGTAGTATATCCGAAGCAAGACCGAGTGTTGGAACAAAGTAATAATGATATCATTTTGTATGTATGGGAAGTTCCAACACACTATCTTGATTCAAGTTATTATCCTTGCGATAATAAAGACCGGAACCCGGAGAGCTTCAATGAACAATTGAAGTCAATCTTCCAAGACTTTAATTATAATTTCTTGGTCAATCACTTTTCTTCCATGTGCCTTGATGTGACTCTTCCCTTAGATTTCCTCTCATGTATTTATTTTATCTTCTTTGTGCCTTGTGTTCTATAAATGGCCAATGGATATCTTTTTTTATTTTAAGTTCTGAATTTGTGGATGTCGGAAAAGCCAAAAATTCTTTAAGTTTTGTTCTTTTTTCCTTTTTTCTAGATCATTCAAGACTAAAAACTTGTATGCACATAGATGTTAATTAATATCAGAGACAATTTGAGAGCTACCTATCTCATGAATCTTTTGTAGCTGGTTTTGTTAGTTTTGCTGAACAAGCCTGTATATTGCGTTGTTTAAGTGTGTATACAAAAACTAATCAGTGTCCAAATGAAACCCTCTCTTTCAAAGCTCACACCATTTTGTATGTAGTTGTGAAGCAATTTGGTGATGCATAAAGTGGTTTTCTTTGATTTAATTAATTCTTTGGGGCATGCATGGAGAATAACCAAGAGAACCTTTTAATTTCAATATTTTATGCTTTATTTTAGAATAGATGTTTAAATTCCTTGAAAATGTTCCAAAAAATAGATGAATGAATGGAAATTTATTGAAAACCTTTCGTTTTACATACAATTTATTGAATGCTTAAAGCTAAATCTACTTAAGTGATAGAAAATGAAATTGTTGATGTTCATGAAATATTATTTTAAATCTTTTGATTTCATGATAATTGTTCTTAAAATCCAAATTGAAAACTCAACATCTATTGTAAAAATATGAATTAACAAACATATTCCCTTTGAGATTAACAAAAAATTCACATCAAACCCTAAAGTGAACCTAGTATGATCATGACATTATTACCAGAGACTTGGGATTGAACTGAGTTGATCTTGATTATTCTGTTTAGGCAGATTTCCCCTTTCGATATTTTCTTGTTCCATATCTTTCAAGAAGAATATGCTTCTTCGCGGTATGTCTGTGGAGATTTTTATTCGACACTGTTGATGTGAGTGAAATAATTGTCAAAAATAACTAGTGCTAGAAGGAGGGTCATCATTTTTCAAATCTTCTTTTTACCTAAGTCTTAAAGCTTGTAAATTAAAGGCAAAGACAAGCTAGTAGTTTAGTATGGAAGTTGATAAATGAAATCATTGTCAATAGTATGCTCAGAAGAGGAAGGAGGGGAAATTTTTCCAATGAAATCCAAATCCCAAATTAAAAATGGCTAAATAGGAACTTGGGCATGAAGTTCAAAAGCAAGAGCATGAATCAAATTGTTATGCTAGATCGAAACCCCAAACTGAAAATGGCTAAATCAAAACTTGGGCATGAAGTTCAAAAGCATGAGTGTGTATCAAATTGTTATGCTCCTCACATTAGTGATACTTCTTGACATAATCAAAACAATCTTATACCAATAATATCCTATGTGAATTAACTTTTGAACTAATGATCTTCCACCAAAATTCCCCTTGCAATAACTGGCATGAACTTCCTCAAGGGCTATAGGAATTTTTGATTCTTTAAGGCATCAAAGAAAAATTCCATTGATAGATCATCTATATAATACATTTTCTAGGATTATATATCTAGTTTCATGTTTTCAAATATGAGCTCTAGTGTTTTTAGTAGTTGGTTTAGGAAATGTAGTGCCCCTTAGTTTACTTTTGTTTTGGACAGCTACTTGGATGCATTTGGACATTATGACATTGTTTGATGATACTACTTGATGATACTTAGATGATTGTGACTCTTTGATGCTATGGTAAGGTGACACTATTATATTTGATGTCATGATGATACCATGCTTACTAGATTAGTTTAATTATTTATATGAGTTATCATGGATATGAATGTTATGTGTTTTCTATCATGATTTGATATCAGTTATTGTGTGTCAATGTATGGGTGAAGGGTAATAGGGTCACATCACTCACTTGTGAGTGCCTTGTGATGTTGTGACTTTCCCTTCATGGTGTGATTGATTGTTTTCCTTATGGACATGTTCGACTGTGTGATTTGTTGTAGGTTGCAAGTACCAAGCATCGAATCCTCCTAAATTGCCACATTTGAGCGTGCCTCATACCCAATGAAGGTTGTTGATCTGGAGATAGCATCGAGTTCCCCATGATGAGCCATCATCCTTGACGAGGGTGAGTTTTCATTTGTCATTCATTGTTCATGTGGTCCATCTGAGTTGGTTAGTTGTGTTATTGTCGCTTTGTCTTTCGGTTTGTTTTGTGGTCTCATACCTTGGGTATTCAATTTATTTGAGTTAATTGCTTGATTGATGCTTAATGGACTTTATTTTAAATAAATGAGTATTTCAATATAATTTTTAATTTAATAAATACTATTAATTTTTTGCTTAAATTAGATAAATTAAAACCTATAGTTTAATATAGAACTAATTAAATAATATATTAATTAATTAATGATAAGATTATTAGAATGAAGGGATTAAATTAATAATTAAATATTTTATGGTGGAATTAATAATGGATGGGAACTTTATGGTAAAATGAAATTAGAAAAAAAATAAAATTAAATGGGAGTTGTGAATAGTGGTGAAATAAAAGAAAAAAAAATAGTTATAGAAAGATAGAGGATGCAGTTATGGAAGGGAGGAGAGGTAATTAATAAAGGAGTGGAAGTTAACTAAAAGAGGGGTTTTTGCACTTTTTTCTAGAAAGAAAATCTCATTTTTTGTTTTGCCGTGAACGGTTCTTGTTTTTGAAAAAAATATTCATTCTCGATTTGGGGGTTTGTAAATAGAGAATTATAGTGAACTACTGAATCTTGGAAGGAAGCTGAAGCTACATCAAGGATTCAGATTTGGAAACACATTCAACTCTATGAATTTTAGCAATCCAGGTTCCATACTTTCTCCCAATTATAATGTTGTTCATAACGAATATTGCAAGATTATATTCTTGAAGTAAAATAATAAATTGATTAATTTACTATAAGTTCCGTCAATAAATACTTTGTATTCTTTCCTCAATTTTGACTATAATTCATTCTTAAGCTTTTTAGCTACAATAATGGTTAAATATCTCTTCTTTAAACTTGGTGAAAACCTTGGACTTCACTAATTACCTTCAAATCTAATTTCTTATTCCTTCGGTGGCCATTTGGTTATATAATCTCAGGTAGAGTTTGTATTCCTTTCTAATGCTTGTTATTCATAGTGTGTACTATGCAATATCTCTGTAATGTTTCTTCCTCTGAAAGAATCGATTTGGGGAAATTGATGGATTGTCTACCATTGCATAGTGAATGTATTTTGTTGAGCTTACCTTAGTCAACATGCATTTTTTTGTCCCTCTTTTTCCAAATCAATTTTTGTATCGACAAATCTATAGTTATCTGTTTGCATGTATTCTTCAATACATAGAAAATATATGTATGTGTTGTTAAATTCATATCGAATGCATTGTTATTCTTGAGACTTAGTAAACTATTCTATTGGCCATCACTCTTTGTTATCAATATTGCTTTGCATTGAAAGTAATATAATTAAATTTGTATTCTCTATAAGTGATTCTTGAAAGGCTTCGAATGATAGTATTTACTTGTATATCAAATGTATATTATCTCTAATGTTTATCAAATGCATTCCATATCTTGTGTTCACTTTAAGTGATACCCGATAGGCTTTAAATGATTTTGATTTGAATTAAATTTTATTGTCATATATATATATAAATATATATATTTGTGTGTGTGTGTGTGTTTGGAAACCTTGCAAATTATGTATTCTATATAGTGCTTCAGCACATGCCTTGCACAACAATCTTCTAGTAGACATATTGAACCACCAAAAATATATACTAACAAGGGAAAGAGGATTCCCTTTACTAGGCTCTTAGGGTTTTTCACCCTAAGAGCACTTGGTTTGGGAATGCCACTTTTTCCTCTTTGCTAATATGTGTTGGGTGATTGCATTCAAAGGGAGGATGGGGTTATTGATGAAGGTTGTGAATGTGTGTGAAGTGTGGCTGAAACTGAAATAAAATGATAATAAAATCATCTATGAAATGAAAAAAAAGAAATATGTAACTAAAATACATACAATGTAAAGTAAATGACCTATGCTAAAATAACCTAAATTTTTACAAATAGAAAGGAAAATGGGAGTGACAAAACTTGTGCACCTGGGAATTGGAAGTTGTAGATGACTAGCCCTAGAATCTTCTGGAAAATGTGTGAAATTAGTAGAGGGACATTCCCGCCAAGTTGGGAAACCTAGTTCTCTTCTCCAGAAAACATGTCAGAATAGGTTTCTTCCAAAAGGGTATCTTAAACCACAAAAAATCCCCAAATAGTAATCTCAGAGGGACTAGGTCACCATTATTGGTGACCTAGTCCACTTCTGAGTTTTTGGGAATTTGGAAGTGGATGTTGGAGCCTTTGGTTTGCACTCTGGTTCCCGATAGGTGTCTAGTTCAAGTTCAGCTGAAAATGGGTTGAAAGGGGTCTCCAAGCTTCAACTAGGGGTTTTTTGACTTGAATGAAGTTGATGGGTTGAGAACACCTTCCAAGCACCTAAAACTTGTATACAAAAAAACCTACAAACACACATGAAAAGAAGGAGATAATGATTAGGGTTAGAGAAAAGGGGCTTGCCTTAGTCTAACCCCATTTTGATACTCAAATCTAAATGAGAAAATAAAGGAAGGAAAGATGATTTGAATGATGAAGCGAATACCAATACTTACCAAATCCTTTGTTGGAGATGTTTGCAACATGCATGAAAAAACTCCAATGGAGATTGCTTGTAAAACCCTAATGCTTGTTTGCTTGATTTGGAAGACTTGAGTTCTTGTCAAGATGAGTGAGAGAGGAAGGAGAGAAAAATGATCTTGTTAGGGAAAAATGAGAGCTACGAGAGTAAAAATTAACTAAGAGAGAGGAAAAATGGAGGTAGAAACCCTTATTTGTACATGCAAGACCCTAATTTTCTTGAAAATGACTTATGATAGGCTGAGCTTAGGGTTTGGGGGCAGATTCCCACAAGTTTCATGTTTTAATTTTTAATTTTAATCCTAAAAGGACTAGGTCACCCAAAGTGGTGACCTAGTCCACTTGGGAAAATCCAAGTTGTGGTCAGGAATAAAATAGTGGTTAATGAAGTTTATTGGCATTGCCTCCCGAAACAAACTTTAATTGGGCCTAAAAGTATATTAAGGGGAAAAAATTAGCATTGAAAAGGGTTAATTTGGGGGTAATAAGCCTAGATAAGTGTGAAAATACATCACAACACTTTACAACACTATGCCATAAGGATTAGGAAGGTGTAAGAAGGTATTATTTAGGTGAATTATGTTGAAAGGGTCTTAGAAAAGTGAGGAAATATGTTACAACACTTCACAACACCTTAGCAAAACATTGTTACATTATTGTTGAATTGCAAGCTTACAAGACTAAGTCAAGATAAAACAAGGCCAAAATCCACTAGAAAAGGCCCAAATGAGTTAAAAAGTGCCAAGGTATACACTTTTTGGTGACACACGTATATGTATTGAGAATTGATGCTTTCACTTAAATGTGTATATATATATGTGTGTGATTATATAAAGTGATCTCTTTGATGCAAAATTTTTGTAGCTGGTAATTACAATTTTATCTTTAATTGTGAAACTCTGATATGTATATATACATGTAAATAATGTAATTTTAAATGTAGGTAAGAAAATTTAATGAAATTTTTGTGAAGTAGAATTTTGTACGTGTATTTTATTAGATTTTGTTTATCCAATAATCCAGTATATATATATGCAAATATGGCTTATAATTGGTATATAATTTTTAGTTGTAGTGACTTATGATTCTGATGGTGTAGAGTTGATGTGAAGTTATGTCTTATTGGGTATAAAACTTATATTATAATGATGTTGAGTTTGAATATCCTTTATGGGAGTCCTTTATGTGTGGTATAGCGGTGGAGTCTTCTAGAGGCTAGGAATTGTCTTATTATTGGGATTCTTGATAATCATGTGAGACAAATGTTTTATATTAAATGAGAAATTGATGATTATTTGTCTTGCACTGTATGTTCGCCTATGTGGTTGGAACTTGTGATTAAGAAGGGTTACGCCTCATCTTGTTAATTTTTTTGAGTCATGTAATTGTGCAAGTGGATTTTATTTCTTATTTTATTTAGAGTTTCCTTGTTGTTAGTAGGGGAGTGACTCTCAATGGGGCCCAACAGACAAAGTGGCGCTTGGTTAACCTATGTGTGAGTTTTGGTAATTAAGTGAAAGCCTAAAATGAACTAGTGGTTGGGTAGTAATTCACTCTCAACAAGATAAGTTAATGCCTCACTAATGAACCATGCACTTGTTTAGGCTTGGGATGAGTCGAGAAGGCCTCAAATGGAAAATTCAACTACCTCATCCTCATGAGGGGTATATTGATTCCTTATAAGGTTGCATGAGGGGCCGAATATTTGTAGAGGCTACCAAGGTAATGTAGGATGGGGGTTGGGGCGTAGGAAGATCTTCCTAGGTAACCCATGTAAACTATGTGATGAAACTCCTCCTATGTCAAGCTTGTGTTCCTTTGACTATAGATTCCCTTGATGTTGTGTACCTTTGGAAGTAATGTCATCGTTGCTTAATATTGATCTCTTCTTATCCACTTATATCTTGTCAACCATGTATTGTCCTTTGTCTTTACCTAATTGTGATTGTGGGACCCTTTTCTATCTCCTAGAATGGGGGGTGGACCTTTGGGTTCCACATGGTTGGGTGGAAAGTGCATTATTCGCCATTGGGTTCTCTCTTCTTGTTTGAGATTGTGATGACTTCTCTTGGATTGAAGACCTTTACATTGTACCAGCTCATGTGGATCATTACTCTTATACTCTTATTATATTATAATTTGATGTATCATTTATCATACCTTTGATGTACTCTCCCCTTGTGTTCAAGGAGAAACTACTATTCTTGACATAATTATGTCAGATTGTAACTCATTGTACAACTTTCTATTGTATTTGATCAAGTTAATGATATTGAATGGAATGGTTTCTATAGAGAATTTATTATTACCAATGATTTTACTTTGATATTAGCAAATTGGGATATATATATATATATTTAATTCAAACAAGTACTTTGGCTAGTGTACCTTGAGGGCATCTTGGATAACAAGAAGTACACAAGATTTGACATATTGAGGAGTGACTTCTTAGGGTTTTGTTATCTCGAGAAGTCACTACTCAAGATATCTTATCTTGAGGTACTAATTAATGAATTATGGTACCTGAAGGTGGTTTGTGTTGACATTATTGAACCTATGTAAATTTGGATATGGTTATTATTCTTGTTACATACTCTTGTAAATTCAATGTTAGTCTCATATTAACTATTGCTAAGATAACTAATTTGGTGGTCTATTATTCATTATCATTGTTAGGATATGGATAACTCATAATGCTAGTTGGTTTGATTTAAATTTATAAATCTTAACTCTTATTAATCTAGTTTATGGGTCTTAGTAGTGTAGTCACAGACCTTAGAGGACTTAGATTTGATCAGTTTTAAGTGTTCCTTTTTACATAGTGTGTTTAATGCACTTCAAAAAATTGTACCATTTTTATGTGTAGTTTTGTGCTATCCTCTAGGGTTCTATGGTGGGGTATTACACATGATATAAAAGCCTAAGTTCAAACACTGGGTGATCTGGGTATATACAAGAGCCCACTAAGTTGTATTAGAGGTATAGATTTTAAAGTTTACATTTCCCTTTTTGACCTCGTCTAGTACCCTCAACTTGTCCTTGGTGGTGTCTATGTAGGATTATGCCTAGAGGTAGGGGTCAAGGTCAAGGACATGGTAGAGGTCGTGGTGGTGGTTTTGGGCTAATCACTAGGACTCTCCCCCTCAGAGTTCCCATAAATCTAATCATGAGGTACAATAGAGTCCTTAGAGTAATTAGGGAGGTGGAGATCAGAACCCGGAATAGCCAGGATTTGTTGGTGCACAAATGCATCACTTACTTGAGGAAATTCTTGGTCGTCTTGGTCTTAGACCGCAAGGAGAGAATTTGATAGTTAGAGAAAGGGGGAAGTCTCCCAGAAGAAAGGAGGTTACAACAAAGCAAGAGGTTGTTTTAGTTGGGCATATGAGAGATTTTTAGAGAGCTTTTCCTTGTACATTTGACGGGGTTGGTAGTGGTTTGGAGGTTGAGACATGGTTAATTGATCTGAACAGGTGTTTCACTATGCACCCATATGGTAGGAATACTAAGTCTAGGTGCGCTATCATGCATCTTTGAGGTTTTGCTTCCATGTGGTGGGTTTTGGAGGAGTAGAAGCTCCATTTGGAGATAAATTCATTCTCATGGGGGATGTTCTTAGAGATATTTAGAGCTCAATTATTGTTCGATCATTGGCAACAACGTCATGAAGATGAGTTCCATGATCTGAGGAAAATGGTGATGTTAGTTGAGTAGTACGAGCATAAATTTTATAAGCTCAAGTAGTATGTGGGTATAGGTGATGATGAGGGGATGTTAGTACAACATTTTATCAAGGGCTTGAATGCTCATATCAATGGGGGTGTTTGTTTGAACTAAAAACTATGGAGATGGCTATGGAGAAAGCTCAGATAGTTGAGAAAAATTTGGATATGGCTTTAGGTGGTCAGATAGGGGTTCAGATTGGTAGTACACCTCTAGAAGGTTTCAGTTATTGTAGTGGTCTAACTCAGTCAGTAGGCCCTTCTAAGAGTCACTAGGCACCCAACAAGGGTGGTCAGCAACAACAACAACACTCGCAGACAAAACATAAGAACTCTCAGTCTCAACAAAGTGATAGGTTTTAGTATGGGAGAGATAGGAATTGGAGGTGAAATAAGCATTATCACTTTGACTAGTCAGTCCATAGTTTACAATCTACAATTAACAAGGGAAGTGTTCAATAGTCTAGTGCACCCCCAAGTGGTAGAGATTTTAGTAGAGGTACAGGGTTTTTATTGTGTGGTTAGTAGGGTCACATTTCTCAGTAGTGACCTTGGAAGGGCACATCCATCTTTAGTCAGAGATCGACAGCTTCAGAGCTGACAATAGGGGATGTACACAAATCACACATAGTTTTTGTTTTGGTTGATAGTCGCGAGGTCACGCATCAGGGTACATTTTTTGAGACTTCAGGTGAGTCACACAGTAGTAGATTCTCTATTCTCTTTGATTTAGGTGCTTCATATTCCTTTATTTCTCCACCCATAGTAGAGCGATGTGAACTGGTGGTAGTGAATCAGGATGATAGGTGGAAGGTTGAGTTGGCCTCTAGTGCTAAGGTCATAGTTGCGTCTCTCATTTGTGGTTGTAGTTTGAGGATTGGATCTCTTTGCACCATAGTAGACCTTCATGTTATACCCCTTGGGTCTTACGATATTGGATTGGGCATGGATTGGTTAGAGGCTCATAGAGTAGTCATAGATTGTCATCATAAGTCTATGTAGTATGTCAATGAATCCAATAGTGAGGTTGAGGTAGTTGGGGTTCAGAGACCTATTTCTTTGAGGATGATTTCAGCTATGTAGTTAAGGAGGTGTATGCAGTTGGGCTGTCAGTTGTTTGCAATGATAATTAATGATTTGGAGCTAGGAGAGATCTAGGAGGAGGTGTCCCTTGATAGTCATCCTATCCTTAGATAGTATGTTGATGTTATTCCTAGTGAGATTCTAGGGATGCCACCTAAGTGTGACATAGACTTTAAGATAGATCTTGTACCTAGAGTTGAGCCCATCTCATGAGCTCCATATTGAATGACTACTCAAGAACTTAAGGAGGTCCTGTTATAGCTTGAGGAGTTGTTGGCGAAAGGATTTATTCATCCTAGTGTCTCTCCTTGGGGAGCCCTAGTGATTTTTGTGAAGAAGAAGGATAGATCCCTTCGATTGTGCATTGATTATCGGTAGTTAAACAAGGTGGCAATGATAAATAGGTATCCATTGCTAAGGATTGATGATCTATTTGATCAGATCAAGGTTGTGAGGGTATTTTCAAAGATTGATCTTAAGTTGAGATATCATCAATTGTGCATATTCAAGGTAGATATCCATAAGACCACATTTCATACTTGTTATAGACACTATGAGTTCGCAGTCGTGTCATTCAAGTTAACGAATGCACTGTCAGTATTCATGAGTTTGATGAATGGTGTATTTCTTACTTACCTTAATATATTCGTTTTGGTGTTTCTAGATGATATTTTGATCTATTCAAGGACTATAGAGGAGCATGAACAACATCTAAGGCAAGTATTAAAGTGTTTGAGGGAGAATCAATTGTATGCAATTTTTTTGAAATGTGAGTTCTTCTAGATGGAAGTGAAATATTTGGTTCATGTTATCTTAGGTGAGAGCATTATTGTGGATCCTTCAAAAATCCAAGCTATCATGGATTGGCTTGCAACCATGAATTTGGCAGAGATTCACAATTTCATGGGTTTGGTAGGTTACTACCATTGTTTTATATAGGGTTTTCCAAAGATAGCCCACCTAATTACTTCTCTTCAAAAATTTATTTGGTCAGAGCAGTGCCAGGTAGCTTTCCAGACTCTTAAGGAGAGATTGACCATTGCACCTATATTGGTTGTTCTTGATCCTTTTAGGGATTTTGTGGTTTGTATAGATGCTTCCTTGGAGGGTTTAGGAGTAGTGCTGATGTAGGATGGTCATGTGATTTCCTATGAGTCTCAAAAACCCAAGGATCACAAACCACACTATCCTACTCATGATCTAGAGTTAGTTGTGGTGGTGCATGTTTTGACGATATGGAGGCACTTTCTTTTGGTGCATCACTTTGAGATGCATAGTGATTATCATAGTTGTAGTATATTTTTACATAGCATAATCTGAATGCCAGACAAAGATGATGGATGGAATTCCTATGTGAATATGACTTTGAAATGAAATTCATTTAGGGAAAGGGGAATGTGGTTGTGGATGCACTTAAGAGATGGATACATGAGTTATCAATAGTAACTCTTGGTGTGGACTTGAGGAGCTAGATTATTTTTGCACTTCCTTCAAATAGTTGGTATTAGGAGGTGAGGAGTGAGGTGGAGATAGACAGAGCTTTAGAGGGTAGGTTTGTAGGATATTACCTTGAGTTAGATGGTTTGTTATAATATTTGGGTCATATTTATGTTCCTTCCTCAGGTGATCTTCGTATTTTGATAATATCTGAGGCACATCGAGCACCTTATTCAGCTCATTTGAGTGTCATAAAGATGCACACCAACCTTCAACAACTATACTTTTGGGCTGGAATGAAGAGGGATATAGTTGATTTTGTGACAAGATGTCTAGAGTGTTAGAGAGTGAAGGTAGAACACCAACATCCTATAGGTCTTTTGCAGCCTCATTTGGTTCTAGAGTGGAAATGGGACATTATTTCATTGGATTTTATTATTGGTTTGCTTGTTTCTTTTCGTCAGCATGATGCCATTATGGTCACTATGGATAGGTTGATGAAGGTGGACCACTTTTCTCCTATCCAATCTTCATACAATGCTTCATAGATGGCTAGAGTTTTCATGGAGGATATTTTTAGGCTTCATGGTATTCCTTGTTAGACTATATCAGATAGAGATCTAGTGTTTAATTCAGCTCTTTGGACATCCCTGCAGCATGCATTGCAGACTCAATTGAACTTTAGTTTAGCTTATCATCTAGAGACTGATGGAAAAAATCAAGAGGTTCAATTAGGTTCTCAAGGATATGCTTCAAATCTAAATCATGGATCAACAATCTCGATGGGAGCATTATCTTTATTTGGTGGAGTTTTCTTATAATAATAATTATCACAGTTCCATTGGCATGCCTCCCTTCCAAGCATTGTATGGCCATCCTTGTCGGACCTCATTGAGTTGGGATAGTTTGGAGGACAAGGTTATTCTTGTTCTGGAGATGCTTCAGGAGATGGAGCAGTAGGTATTCGGCATTAGATAAAATTTGGTGGCAACCCAAGATAGATAGAAGAAATATGTTGATGCTCATAGGGTTGACCATCAATTCTCAATTGGTGACCGAGTGTTCTTGTGGGTGCATCCATGAAAGAGTCTAATCCGATATGGAAAAGTCTCTAAGCTCGCACCACACTTCATTGGGCCTTTTGAGGTATTGGAGAAGATTGGTCCAATAGCTTACCATCTTTCTTTTCCACCTAGTCTCTTGCACATTCATGATGTGTTCCACATTTTAGTTCTTACACCCTATTATCCTACTATATATCATGTCCTTGATTGGAATGAATTATAGGTAGAGGATAGGCAGCTGGCTTTGGAGCCCGTTGGCATCATTCAACACATATGACACACTCTCAGGGGATGAGACATTGAGCAAGTTAGGGTTTAGTGGGATCTGAATGACAAGACATCTAGTACATGGGAGGATGCTTCCAAGATGAGTGAGTTATATCCATATTTTTTTGCAGGCTTCCAGGAGTAAGCTTGGTCCTAGGGGGAGGATGTAGTTCCCCTTAGTTTACTTTTGTTTTGGAAAGCTACTTGGATGCATTTGGATATTATGAAATTGTTTAATGACATTGTTTGATGAAACTGTTTGATGATACTGCTTTATGATACTTAGATGATTATGACTCTTTGATGCTCTGCTATGGTGACACTATTATATTTTATGTCATGATGATACCATGCTTACTAGATTAGTTTAATTATTTATATGACTTATCATGGATATGAATGTTATCTTTTTTCTATCATGATTTGATATTGTTTATTGTGTTTCAATATATGGGTGAAGGGGAATAGGGTCACATTACTCACTTGCGAGTTCCTTGTGACATTACAACTTTCCCTTCACAGTGTGATTGAATTTTTTCCCTATGCACATGTTCGACCATGTGATTTGTTGCAAGCTATAGGTACCAGACATCAACTCCACTTGAATTATCATGCTTGACTGTGCCTCATACCCAATGGAGGTTGTTGATATGAAGATAGCATCAGGCTCCCCATGATGAACCATCATCCTTGACAAAGGTGAGTTTCCATTTGTCATTCCTTGTTCATGTGGTCTGTCTGAGTTGGTTGGTTGTGTTATTGTCACTTTGTCTTCCAATTCATTTTGTGATCTAGTACCTTGGGTATTTAATTTATTTGAGTTAATTGCTTGATTGATGCTTAATGGACTTTATTTTAAATAAATGAGTATTTCAATATAATTTTAAATTTCAAATTTACTATTAATGTTTATCTTAAATTAATAAAATTAAAACCCATAGTTTAATATAGAACTAATTAAATAATATATTAATTAATTAATGTTACGATGATTAGAATGATGGGATTAAATTAATAATTAAATATTTTATGATGGAATTAATAATGGATGGGAACTTTATGGTAAAATGAAATTATAAAAAAATAAATTAAATGGGAGTTGTGAATAGTGGTGAAATAAAAGAAAAAAAAATTAATTATAGAAAGATAGAGGATGCAGCTATGGAAGAGAGGAGAGGTAATTAATAAAGGAGTGGAAGTTAACTAAAAGAGGGGATTTTGCACTTTTTTTTGGAAATAAAATCTCATTTTCTATATTGCTGTGAACGGTTCTTTTTTTTGAAAAAATATTCATTCTAAATTTGGGGGTTTAAAAATAGAGCATTGCAATGAACTACTGAATCTTGGAAGGAAGTTGAAGTTGCATCGACGATTTAGATCCGAAGACACATTCTGCTCTATGACTCATAGTAATCCAAGTTCCATACTTTCTCCCAATTATAATGTTGTTTAGAACAAATATAGCAAGATTATATTGCTTGAAGTAAAATAATAAACTGATTACTTTACTATAAGTTCCGTCAATAGATGCTATGTATTCTTTCCTCAATTTCGACTATAATTCTTTCTTAAGATTTTCAGCTACAATAATGGTTAAATATCTCTTCTTTCAACCTGGTGAAAACCTTGGACTTTATTGATTACCTTCGAATCTCATTTATTATTCCTTCGGTTTCAATTTGGTTGTATAATCTTAGGTAGAGTTTGTATGGATTTTTAATGCTTGCTATTCATAGTGCATACTATGCAATACCTCTATAATGTTTCTTTCTTTGAAAGAATCAATTTGGGGAAATCGATGGCTTTTTTCCCCTTGCATAGTGAATTTATTTTGTTGAGCTTACCTTAGTCGGCATGCATTTTGTCGTCCCTCTCTTTTTCCGAATTGAGTTTTGTATCGGCCAATCTATAGTTATCTATTTGAATGTATTCTTCAATACATAGTAAATATTTGTATGTGATGCTAATTTCATATCGAATGCATTGTTATCCTTGAGACTTAGCAAACTATTCTATTGGCCATCACTCTTTTTATCAATATTTCCTTGCATCGAAAGTAATATACTTAGTTGTATTCACTATAAGCGATTCTTGCCAGGATTTGAATGATATTATTTACTTGTATATTGAATTCCTATTATATTTAATTTTTATTGAATGCATTCCATATCTTGCATTCACTTTAAGTGATACTAGATAGGCTTTAAATTATTGTGATTCAAATTAAATTTTATTGTCATATATATATGTGTGTGTGTGTGTGTGTGTGTGTGTTTGGAAACCTTGTAAATTATGTATTATGTGTAGCGCTTTAGTGCACGCCTTTCACAATAGTCTTCTAATAGATGTATATGTATTCAGAATCAATGATTTCACTTAAATATATATATATATATATATATATGTGTGTGTGTGTGTGTGTGTGTCTATATGTGATTATATAAAATGATCTTTTTGATGTAAATTTTTTGTAGCTAGTAATTACAATCTGATCTTTAATTGTGAAATTATGATATGTATATATATATACACATAAATAATGTAATTTTACATGTAGGTAAGAAAATGTAATGGCATTTATGTGAATTAGAATTTTGTACATGTATTTTATCATATTTTATTTCTCCAATAATCTAGTATATATATATATATGCAAATATGGGCTATAATTGTTATAAAATTCGTAGTTGTAGTGACTTATAATTCTTATGATGTAGAGTTGATGTGAAATTATTTCTTATTGGGTATAAAACCTATATTATAATGATGGTAAGTGTGAATGTCCTTTATGGGATTCATTTATGTGTGGTATAGCGGTGGAGTCTTATAGAGGCTAGGAACTATCTTATTAATGAGATTCTTCATAATCTTGTGAGATAGATGTTTTGTATTAAATGAGCAATTGATGATTATAAGTCTTGCACTATATGTTTTCCTATGTTGTTGGAACTTGTGAGTAATAATGGTTATGCCTCATCTTGTTAATTTGTTTGAGTCATGTAATTATGCAAGTGGCTTTTCTCTCTTGATTCATTTGGAGTTTCCTTGTTATTAGTAGGAGAGTGGCTCTCAATGGGGGCCAACACACAAAGTGGTGCCTGGGTAACCTATGTGGGAGTTTTGGTAATTAAGTGAAAACCTAAAATGAACTAGGGGTTTGGTATTAATTCACTCTAAACAAGATAATTTAATGCCTCACTAATGACCCATGCACTCATCTTGGGATGAGTCAAGAAGGCCTAGAATGGAAAAATCAACTACCTCATCCTCATGAGGGGTATGTTGATTCTGCATAGGATTGCATGACAGGCCAAAGATTGGTAGAGGCTTCCAGGGTAACCCACGAGGGGGGTCGGGGCCTATGAAGATCTGCTTGGGTAACACATGTAAACTATGTGATGACACTCCTCCTATGGAATGCTTGTGTTCCTTTGACTATTGATTCCCTTTATGTTGTGTACCTCTGGAATTAATATCATTGTTGATTAATGTTGATCTCTTCTTATCCAATGATGTCTATTAAACCTTGTATTATCCTTTTTCTTCACATAATTGTGATGGTGGGACCCTTTTCTATCTCCTAGCATGGGGGGTGGACCTTTGGGTTCCACATGGTTGGGTGGAAAGTGCATTATTCTCCATTGGGTTCCCTCTTCTTGGTCGATATTGTGATGACTTCTCTTGCATTGAAGACCTTAGCATTGTACCAACTCATGTGGATCATTACTCTTATACTCATATTATATTATAATTTGATGTATCATGTATCATACATTTGATTCTCTCCCCTTGGTGTTTAGGGAGAAACTACTATTCCTAATGTAATTATGTCACATTCTAACTCATTGTACACATTTATATTTTATTTGATCAAGTTAATGATATTGAATGGAATAGTTTCTATAGAGGACTCATTATGATCAATGATGTTACTTTGATAATAGTAAATTGGGATATATATATATATATATTATTCAAATGATTACTTTGGCCAATCTACCTTGATAGAATCTTGGATAATGAGAAGTACTTAAGATTTGATATCTTGAGGAGTGACTTCTTGGGGTTTTATTATCTCGAGAAGTCACTACTTAGGATATCTTATCTTGAGGTACTGCTTAATACATTATGGTACCTAAAGGTGGTTCGTGTTGACATTATTGGACTTACGTAAATTTGGATATGGTTATTATTCTTCTTACATTCTCTTGTAAATTCAATGTTAGACTCATATTGACTATTGCCTAAGATAACTAATTTGATGGTCTATTATTCATTATCATTGTTAGGGTTTTGATAATTCATAATGCTAGTTTGTTTGATTTAAAGTTATAAATCTTAACTCTTATTAATCTAGTTTATGGGTCTTAGTAGCGTAGTCACGGACCTTAGAGGACTTAGATTTGATCAGTGTTAAGTGATCCTTTTTGTATAGTTTTTTTAATGCACTTCAAAAAGAAAAGTATCATTTTTATGTGTAGTTGTGTGCTGTCCTCTAAGGTCCTATGGCGGGGCATTATAGGAAAGGTACCTTCTTTGAAATAATTCAATATCGGTGAGTACTATTCACTAGAGGCTTCAATATTGGGAACTAATGCTTCTTTCATCTTTTCAACTATTGAAGTTTTTTTGATTGTGTGTACTATGAATATAAAGTCCATGGAAGGATCTTCAAGGGAAACAAGGGAAATAACACTTGTCATTGCATTTGCATGTCGATTATCCTTTCATGGAATATTGTCAATGGTATAAGATTCAAGATGTTATAGAAATTTTATCGTAATGTTTTTCTATTTAGATAACCTATCATGTTTTTCTTGGTATGATCAATTCACTTTTTAATGACTAATTGAGAATCACCAAATATACAAATGTATTGAACACCCCAAGATAAAGTCACACATATCTAGAAATTAGGCCCTCATACTCCATAGTGTTGTTTGTACATAGGAAGTCTAAATGGTTGGATAATGGAATAGAATTTCCTCAAAGTTGTATTAATATAACCTGTGCACTAGAGCCACTTCAACACTTAGAACCATCAAAATATAATTCCCATGTTTTATCCTCTATTGTCAACACATTTTAATCAAGGAATGAGTCTTGAGTGGGTAATTATAATGGTGAAGGAGTTTCAACGAAGTGGTTGGTCAAAGCTTATCCTTTGATCACCTTTTGAGGAACAAATTTAAGAAAAAACTCGGTGAACAACATAACCCACTTAGCTAAACATCCTAACAAATCGGTTTTAGCAAAAAGATGTTTTAAAGGATCAAATTTTGTGATAAAATACACGTCTACATTTAGTAAATAATGTCTCAATTTACTAGTAGCAAACATAAGATCCACAAATTGTTTTCCTAATGTTGTATATTGAGTTCCATAATCAATCAATGTTCAACTAATGTGTGACCACCAAAAAAGTAACCCTTCTACTTTTTTTGGTTTATCCATGCCCCCCTTGTGATATTGGCTTAATGTTGCCTTGATTTGATGTTGTAATGTGGATAACACATTCACATTAGGTCTTCGTCCCTTATGAACTAATGTAATTTAATGGTTCCTTGCAAAAGTGTTGTGAAGTGTTATAACACATTTTCACACTTTTCTAGGGTTTCATCAAATAGCTAAGCATAATTTTAATCATAATTAATCTTAATATTTCCTTATTTGGATTGTTGTAACACACTTTCACATTCCTCTAGGATTTTCATTAACAATTGGGCTTTATTATGGTTTAATTGGCCCTATTTTGTATCCACAAACCTCATTTATTGTATCTTTTTTAGGATAATCTTGACACCAATCATTGACCAATCATAATTATGGTGTTTCTGGCTTGTGTGGCCTAGATTTAGTGATTTGGGGCTCATTCACCACCTTGGGAAAATGAGTCCCACCTAGATTTTTGGGTCCCAAACCTATATTTACACCTTTCTAAGAACTTTTGATTTTTGGTCCAATACATTATGCCAGATGGGAATCATTCGCCATCTTGGGTGAATGAGTCCCATGTGGCCCAAAATTGAAATTAATTCAAATTCTTCTCACGATTTTGTTCCCCTAGATCTGATGTCAGCTTGTAGTGTTGTAATTTCAGGAATTCTTGCATAATTGAGTATAAATACAATATTATTTCACTCATTTTCACCAAGAATTTTGTGAGATCATTCATAATAGAAAATTGAGTTCACAAGAGCATTCAAGCATTCAAAAGGGCATTCAAGTGTCCTAAAGGGTATATTCTTCATCAATTTTTGCAATAATTAAAGATCCATCATTATGTCAAGCATATCAAGAATCAAGCATGTTATTGAGCTAGTATTGTGATGTAGCATTGAATATCCAATACTAAGCATTATTCTATTCCTATTGTCAAAGATGAAGATCTACATCCTTCATGGACACTTCCTGTTGAGTTGTAGACTAACAAGACATCATATACAAGGAATCATTCAAGGTATTATTGTCCATTATTCATGTTCTTTGTTTCATTTTTCATGCCTTCATTTTATTTTCTCATCATTTAGTTTAATTACCTAAAAGGGGTTTGACCAAGGCAAACCCCTATTCCTTAACAATCACCATTTTCTCTCTCTTTCTTTGTGTGATTGTAGATGTAGGTGTCTCGAAGCTCGAAGAATTATTGAAGATTAGGTTACAAACTTTTTTGGAGTTTTCCCCCATTTTCAAGGTCATAATATTCACCAAAAGATCATTTACAACCCCGAAATTAGAGTTTCAGATTTGGGAACTTGGAGGAAAAGATTGAATAGATTGAGAAGAGTAGATTTAGACTTTGAATTTATAGAAAATCCAAGTTGGACTCATTCACCAAGAGTGGCAAATGAGTCCCACTACAAGATATTTTCAAAGATCTTTGTAGATTTGTATACTCATTTGGCCTAAACTTGATCTTGTGTAGAGACCCAGATCTAGGACTAATTCACGTAGAATGGTGAATGAGTCCCATCAAGTTTAAAAATCAACATTCTCAAGATTTTGCAGCTCCAGTCCATCTCTAGCAATTTTCTAGGTGCATGCTTTTCGTTTTACATTTTTTGGTTGCATTTCATTCATCTTTCTAGGTCATTTAAAGTTAGTTGGCATTGAACTAAGGTTTAGTGTTGCATCTTGCATTTCATTTTTTTTTCCAGGTTTAAACTTAGTAGTGAACCCCTCTTCTAATCTAAACTCATACCCTAGGATACCCTATTGTCATATCTCTTGCCTCTATTCCACTCTTGGGGTGAGATCTCTAGGGTCATCCTTTAATGTGAAGTATGGAAGATTGTTTCCCTAGGTCCTCAACCCTAGTGGAGACAATATTCTATGTTCCATAATATAATAAATAGTCCATGTACTTTACCATTTTCATCTTTTTGAGCTAATAATATAGATAGAGCATGGTTTGATGTTGATATGTAAATATTGAATGGTTTTCGTTGAATAACGGGTTGCAAAATGGTAGGATTAGCTATATATTCTTTCAAACTTTTAAAATCCTTTTGATAATATTCACTCTATTTAAATTTTAATTCTTTCTTAAGGAGTTGGGTAAAAGGGAGAGTTGAATCCACCAATGAGGCAACAAAATGAAGAATGGCTTGAATATTACCTTGTAAACTACGTAGTTGATAAATATTCTTAGGAGGTGGCATGTTCATTATAGGATCAATCTTCTTTGTCTCCACCTTAATTCCTCCATGTGACACTATAAAATCCAATATTTTTCCACTATCCACACAAAAAACTCATTTCTTCAGGTTCAACCTCATGTTGTATTTAGGAATTCTTTCAAAGATTTTATGAAGGATTTTTAAAAGATCTTGATGAGTTATAGATTTAGCCAAAATATCATCAATGCAATCTTCAAAAATGTTGTGTATAAAATCATGAAATATTATTGTCGTACCTCTTTGATATGTTTCTCTACTATTTTTCAATCCAAAATGTATGACAACCCAACAAAATGTTTTGAAATGTGTAGTGAAAGTTGTCTTGTATTGATCTTGGGGATTAATAAAGATTTGATTGTATCCTAAAAAATCATCCATGAAGGATAATAAGGCATGTCCCATGGTGGAATGTACTATCATTTTGATATTAGGAAGCGGAAAATCATCTTTTAAAGAAGATTTTTTTAGATCAAAAAAATTTGTACACATCCTAATATGATTACCAAGTTTCACCACCGCTACAATGTTAGATATCCAAGGGGAATAATCAATAGGATGGATAAAACCAACATGTAAGAGATTCTCAATTTCAATTTTAACCAAAAAATTTATCTTAGGATTCATCCTACATATCTTTTGTCTAATGGGTTCAACATATTTCTCAAGGACAATGTTGTGTGTTACTATCTTAGCATCAATACTTGGTATATTTGAATAAGCCCAAGCAAAGATTTCAAGAAAATCATGTAATAGTGTTGCATGATCTTCTTGTTCATCATCTTCAAGACAATTTTACTATTAGATGTATCAATTGGCATGTTTATTATATCCCCCACAATTAATTTACTTTGATTTGGAATCTCAGGGATTTTTTGATCTTCATCTTGTTCAATAACACTTGTTTTAGCTTTCTCTCCAAAGTATCCCTTAGTATTTAAAAAATAAATGGTGAGTTGGTAAATTATCATAAACTCCAAAAAATAAATCCAGAGCTTCATAATTTTGAAATTAATCCATTGGCATATCATCACTTGTGGTATCTATTAAGTTAAGACACATCAATGTGAGATTTGTCTTAGAACAATCCTTTTTTATTTTGTTGATATTAAGTGAAGGCTTTTTCCATGCTTTTGTTATCTTTGAAGGATAATATCCAAGACCTCCTTTTTATTCTTGTATGTCAATATTTATAGGAACTCGAATGCCTTGTTCTTTCACTCCCATCCATTTGCATTATAGCCAAGTTGTTTCAAGAGTTGATATCCTCATCCATAAAGAGATTGCATTTCTTTCAATGATGTTGGATTCTCATGATCAATCTCATCATAATTGGTTGTGTAAGTTGTGTCTTCTTCTTTATTAGAAGGTGTTTTCTTAGATTCTTTTGATGATTCTACTTCATGTTGTGTTGATACTACTACTATTTCTTTTCCCTTTCTTGATTCTTTTGTTGTGATTTTGTAATATCCCATAAATGTAGGTGTGAAGTCTAATGAATCCCAATCATCATCCAATATTTTTTTGATCATTGAAAATAAATTATATTTATTTTCTTATATTGCACTAGTTCCACATTTGAAGTTGGTATCAATGTTCTCAACGGACTCTTCATTCTTGTTTCAGTTTGAACTTTCTAATTGTAAGTCCTCTTTAATTGTCTACATCTTTCTTTTATAAGGGTATTTCATTGGATGATGAAGTGTTGAAGGGACTCCATTCATTTCATGAATCTATAGCCTATCCAATAGGATATTAAATGAGAGTTCTTGGGGCATGCCATAGATAGTAGTTTTCAATGTAACCTTACTATCTTTTATAGGTAACATTATCACACCAAGAGGTTGCTCTCCCACATTATCAAAAACACTACTAGATAAATAATCTAGTTAAATTTTAGTCTTGTCCACTCCAATTTTATCCAAAAGGTTTACACTACAAACATTGAGTGAAACCATTATAAATGAGATTAAGCTTAATGCCAATATTGTTAAAGCTAGCCAATATCATCAAAGCATCATTTTATTGTTATATTTCCAATGGAGGTAACTCGTCTTGATGAAAAACAATATCTTTATTGACTGAGTTTATACCTTGAATTAGGGTTGCTACATCATTTGGTTATGCACTAGGAGGGATCGAAACTTGTTGCAAATCAGTTTGAAGCATACTATGTGTGTCAAGACCATCAACTGCCCCTAAGCCTGCTATGTTGTAGTCTCTAACTATTGTCAATGCCCCATCTCTTGTGCCAGAGCGAGGTCAAAATACTATTGCATCTTTCGCTCGTGTGTTACCTCCTATATGGCTTGATCTCTCTCCTATGTCAACACCTATATTTGTGTTGTGGCCTAATGTACCTAGCATGTCAATAGCTACACATGTGCCTGTAAGGATTCTATCTATACATCACATGGGTCAGGACCCGACAATGGCCCCTATGGAAACTTTGGTGGTGGCCTTTGATCTACTGGTTGTAGTAATGGAACTGCCCCATCCTGTCCATCTCGCCTTGATGGCTTCTCAAGTAGTTTCCCATCATGACTATCATGTCCCCCTGGCACCCCCCAAGGAAAATTCTTCTAATCTTGGCCAATTCAAAGACCCATCTATCATCTTCTACCTATAGCTAGAACAACTAATAATGTGAGATGGATCGAGGCATGGGTCTTCCAATATGTTCCATATGCCTGTGTGGTCCCTACATCCTAGGGACCATCAAAATACACCCACAGCTACATCACTATCTATCTGAACTCATTTATCACCACTTGGGGCTAGATCCTCTATCCTTAGGCTGACTATCATGATCTCCTAGAAAATATGGCTTTGTATGCATCATCAAGTGAATCCTACACCTCCCGAAACTATCTAGCTGCCTTGTTGAGAAGGTAGAACTCGATCATTAAATGGTCCCACCCCTACATATACCTAGTTTGGTAGCAGTAGAATAAATTCTCATCATCATCATGCCATATATGGTAGTGGATCTAGGGCCTCCACCTGAACACTTTCAACTCATTGATAACCCGCCTCTAGTGTAGGATACCTATGATACCTTTATAATGTAGTGTGGTCATGCCCCCATATCTATACACAATGGAATCATCATGATCTATCTATGCATCTACAATAGTAGGCCTCAACACTATTATGTGATCATAAGCCTAGATATGGAGTAATGTCACTCTAGCTCTAATGTTGCATCCCTTGTAATATGCCACTTAGTGCATGCCATGATATAACAAGGTAAGGACAACTAGCCCCTAGGTGTATAAAGTCATCTCCTCCATCATATAGGATGATGAGTCTAGTTTCTGTGCTAGTTATGGGTAGAATCTATAGTCTATTTTCTGAAGTTGCCATGGACTTTGATAGTGCATGTTGATACTTTTATATAATTTCTCTCAAACCATAAGACATTTGGGTTTAATTCCATTTCTACCAGTTTAATGATATTTACCTATTATGTGGACTATCTATATTAGTCTTTTATCTGGTTAGTGAATGTTCTTTAAAGGTGGTTATAGTTATGCAATTATTATGTGTACTAACATTGCCATATAGACATGATTGAGAATGCTAAGTTGAGAAATGCAGCCGCTAGCTGATCACGTAGAGGAAATGGATGAAGGTCAACTGAGGACAACAATGGGATATTCCTATGACAACCGTATGTAACCACCTTATGCCAAACTTTAATGATATTGAGCAATGCGGGAGTTACTACAGTGGTCAAGTCCACATTTGGGCATGCATGTATGAATGAATTCCCCTACATGTGTAACTACTCTGCCACTCTCTCTTTTGCTTTCCCTAAATAGTGTCCTCTTAGTTAGTGGGAGTTGAATACCCTATTTAGTTGATAAATAAGGTTGGATCCTGCTTCTCAAGGGGTTGTTGATCGCCAAGCTATTGTACAATCTGATAATTAGACATACTCTTTTGTATTTTTCACTTTCCAATGAATGAAATAAGATTATGAGTTGAGTATTTGAAGTTTGCATTAATCTTAGAGGATACTCATCCAAGGGGGGGCACTTGGTGAGTAATTTGTTCCTTTAGTTTAGTTAAATTAGTATTAGCTTTTTTTTAGTCCTTAGTTAAGAATCTGGCACCAACTATTCCTACAACCACTAGAATTCCATTTTGTGACTGTTCCTGTAGCCAAAGCAAGCAGAGTAGTTTCCTATTTGTTGCTCAGATTTTCATTTATCTTATGCATGTTCAATTTGAGTTTTATTGTCGAGTAGTGTTCAATATTTTATTTATATTCCTTTCATGCAATTTACCTTCAACATTAGTCTCTCTTAGTTGTAGAATGATGATGACTACTTTGGAGTTCCTAGTGCACATACTGTACTGACCCATTTCAAGTTCACATCCCAGGGTTGAAAATTTAAATGTACCTTCATGATGGTTAAAATGGCTATTCAGGTTAGATGTCTATCTCTTAATCATGGCTTTAAAGGCTTAGTTATTAAAATCATTGTAGGAGGCTGACATTTTTGGTGTCATTTCCATGGATGGTGTCAAACTAGGGAGTCCTTTGGAGTCATTGATATTTTTTCTTTTAAAGTATTTGTAAAGCTTTCTCTTAGTGTTAGAAGTTATTATCCACTATTTTTCCCCACCTATTCTTTGTGTGAGTTGGTTGATATTGATTTTATACCGCATGCATAGAAGAAGATATGATTATGGGAGATTCCTTCCTAATAATCTAGAGCCATTTCAGCTAGTAAAGATTCCAAATCTTTCTAGAAATGAGGAAGAAGAAGAGCCACACCCCTTTGCTGATATATTCCTTGAATTGACTAGTTTTGAAGTTTCCCTTGAAGATCAAAATCCAGTTGAGGAACCCTTTATTCTATAACTTCATCACATAGGAATGGCTGATACAAATGGAGACAGGCCCAACAGGCAGAACCAACCAACTTTTCCTTTTCCCATTGCTCAACAGAATGAAGTAGATAACCTCAAGAATATCCCTACTTCATTCCTCCCTAAGTTCTATGGACTTGTCACAGAATATCCTAATACATTCTTGTTTGTGTTTGATATACTCTATAGAAGCTATTATTAGACCACTGATACCCATAGACAAATTATTTCCTACTACCTTAAAATAAGCTACATTGAGATGGTTTATGGGCCTTGGAAGAAGCATTGTGGTGACTTGGGAAGATATGAAGACAAATTTCATTGAAAAATATAAGGAGTATTGCAGGGGTAGTGACATGAGAGGAGGTGACATTTTTAGAATGTAGTAGAAGGAAGATGAGAGCCTAGAGGATTTCATTTCAAGGTTTTTGTTTTGTCTGGAAAAATTTCCACACCATACACTCAATGAAGACTCACAAAAGTTTCTTTTTCTGAGAGGAATTAGTGAAAGTTGCACTGATGCCTTGGACTTGATGGCTGGAGGAGATATCACTCAAGTCCCTTGGGAGGATATCAAGAAGTTATGCCAGAACTATTCTAAGGAAGCTTCAAAGAAAGGAAGAGCTTACCAATACTCTATGTGTAAGTCATCCACTAGTGGAGTCTCAAGAATGGAGATTACTAATTTTCTAGCATATTTCAAGTAGGATATCATCAACAATCTAGCTACTCAATTGGATACACTTCAAGCTAAGAACAAACATGAGGAGGCAGAGGCAATGTTGATAGAATATTTCCCTCATTTTAGACAGAAGAAGAAAGACTATAGATGCAAGGTGATAGCTAACATTGATAGTAAGCATATTCCACCTAAGTTCAAACCAATTCAGATTGAGGAAGACCAAGTCTATTTTGTTGCATAGGAAAGGCCATGGGCTTCAAAACAAGGTATGATACCAGATCCACTATCTTTTTTTGGGCCGTATTTTAATTCTTATTCATCTAGTAACCAGTGGAAACCCCCTTTTCCATCCAACTATGGAAGATATCCACCACAATCTTGGAGTAACCCTCCAAATTCTTGGTCGAATTATCAAAATTCCTCACCTCAGTGGCAACAACCTCAGGGGAATTGGCAGTAGTTTCAAGGACCTTGACAACCACCTCCAGGAAATTGGCATCAAACATCTCAATGGAGAGGTGGCCAACAATGGCCAAACAAGATAACCAATTACATGCAACCACCTTCTCAACCCCAACAACCTGTTATAATGCCTCATTCTGCTAATACAAGTTCAAATGTTCCCAAACCTACTCAGTTACCAGCCCAACCCACACCAAACCCAAATAACAAACCACAACAACAACTAGTATATTTTGTTGACCCAATTCAATTTCTTGTATATTCTGTGAGTTTAAATGAAATATGTCTATGTTCAAGAACTACCTTGTCAGCTCCTTCCACCCCCATTCTCACCAAGCTTCATGTGGAAGAGCAACAAGAATCTCTAACTTATCCCATTTAGCCTTGTGCACAAAAAAATCCCAAACCAATTCGAGACAAGCAAACAGTGCAAGAACCACCATTCCCCCAGAGATTGGAAGTGGCCAAACAAAAAGAAAAGGAGGAAACCACTTTTGATATTCTAGATCAACTAAAGCATATATATGTCAAGATACCCCTATTCTAGGCCATAAAAGATGTCCTTATCTATGGCAAGGCAATTAAAGAAGCATTCCTCAAGAAATCAAGCAAGAAAGAGCATGACCCCACTACAGTTCATGTAGCAAGACAATTGGCTGACATCATGCTTGGAAAAGTAACTATCCCCAAGTATAATGATCTAGGTAGTCCTGTAGTTGAAGTTATCATAAATGGGATAAACATAAAGAATGCTTTGATTGACTTAGGTGTAGAAATCAATGTGATGACTAAAGACATCTTGCAACAATTGACTATTGCAAGCTTGAGATCAACTCCTACTATCCTGCAGCTTGCAGATAGTTCCATTGTTAAGCTTGATGGCATAGTAGAAGACCTTTTGGTGATTATAGACTCTTGGGAGTATCCAGTGAACTTCATGGTTCTTTCTCCCAAAGCTACACTAGGGAAATATCCCATTATCCTTGGTAGGCCATGGTTAGCAACTGCAAACGCTTATATCAGATGTTGATCAGGTGACATGACCATTTTTGATGGCAAAAATACCAAAAATCTTGTTCTTTATCCTCCTGCATAGCCATCCCACGATGAAGATAATTTTGTATGGCCAAAAGTTGGTGAAGAGGCTGAAGATGTTAACTCTATAGCATAGCTCATGATGCAAGGAAGAAATAATTTCCTACAACTTCAAGATGAGGATGAGGTGTTATCTGGTACCATTTAGAACCATTGTCAGATAGAAGAGACATCATTCACTCATGCGTCTAGTCCTACTGACCTCATGCAAACACTTATGTCAGTTTTGGCTGATCCTCCTGCAACCACTGTCTCTACAGATAGACTTCCTGCAACCACTCTTCTTGTATTTGTTGTCTCTGCAAATAGACTCCATACAACCAAAGGTAGTAGGCCTAGTTTCCCTCCTTCTGCCTAATTAAGGTACATACTTGTCATAATAAAGACTTCTACTTTTGTAGAAGTCCATTTCTCCACCCATCTGCCTATCCGTCCATCTGTACCACCTTTCTCTCTCTTCCATCACTTCATTCCACCTCACACCATTCCACTTCATCATCATTAATTTCTCAATTATTTCTTAAAAAGGTGAATGGTACTTTCTCCATGCTTGTTGCAATGAATCCTATACACAATCATGTTTTTACACACTCAGGTATGTGTTCATTAATTGCATTCTTAATTATCTTTTAGAGCATTTCATTTAATCACTGTATGTTAGTATGGGCATTCACACAATTTTTATGAGCCCCTATCAAATCATTGTTTCCATCTTACATGTGTGGAGACATGTCCAAATTTAGGTTGGGGGGAGGGGTAAGAAAGATGCGAATATATTGCCACATGTTAGTCCTTTATTGTTTGCATCAGCAAATCTTGCTGAGCTGATTTGAAATTTCAAATAAAAGACAGCTTGCATGTTTCATGTGACACTAAATTGCCATCACCATTTCCTTGAATTATAACTCCCTTTTATTACTATTTATTGCCATTATTAACCCTATCGTAATCTTAAGATGCAAATGGTAAATGGTGAAATAAAAGTAAAGGAAAAATTCAGTCGACAATTCAGCTAGCAATTGAGCAGAAAGGATTTTTTTTATAGACAAGAGTTACAAAAGGAAATTTTGTAGAGTAATAGATTGATAACAAACAATGGGAGGTAGACTCATTCAAAATGAGCCCTCAGTTCATGATACTTTGTTTCAAGATGAATAGTGCCTAGTTGAATTTTTAAATTATGGTTGGTTGGATTATTTTTTGAAGCTAGACGGTTTTGACGAAGGTATTGCATTGGAGTTTTCCCAAAAAAAATCAGATGGAAGGGCCACAGTGAAATTGCTAGAGGTTATAGCAACCGAGGAATGAATTACAAAAGTTTCAGGGTTACTAGCTGATGGTGAGCCTTACCATGTTTCTAAAGATGCTAGGTAAGCCAGAGCTATATTCACAATACATGGTGACCCCGTATTGACTATTGACAAATAGGATGCTAAAAGACTCTCTCTACCTGAGCCATGGAAGAAGACAGTTGTATACATTATGAGATATATCACTTATGAGGGTTGACTGTCAAACTTGCATTCAGTGCATTTCAAACTATTGATTCATATGAGTCACATGAGGAGGATGAATGTGCCCAATGTCTTGTACAACCTTCTCTCCATGATGACAGAAAAAACTCAAAAAGGTAGGGACAACTTTGTATCCCACCATTGTCTCATTAAATTGTTGGTTGTAAAATCTCTGCATGATGCAACACCTAGAATGACCTAGGAGGATTTTGTAAACATTAATCAATATAGACTTGAGCAATCACAAACTAGGGTTTCACCTTAGACACATAGGTATAGCAGAAAATTAAGCATGGCTAAAGACACCCCTAGTGCTTCAACCTCTGGTGTTGATCCTAGTGTGAATCCTCCTACTAAAGAAATGACTATAGATGTTAGTTCTTCTTATACTGAGCATGAAAAATAAAATTCTCCATCAAATTTTGATGATGATGATGTTCCACTTGAAATTGTAATAAGAACAAGGGAACACGAGAGGGAAGTCGAGCAAGGAAAGGAGAAATACAACCTGTGAATAAATAGGTGCCAAATACTAAGAAAAGAAAGGTTGGAACTATTCATCTTGTGGCCAAAGAAAAATGTAAGAGCCCTCCCAAGAAAAAAAAATTGACTATTGATATGCCTTCATAGAAAAACCTTGAACTTGGTGGGACATCGTGTGAAAGCACTGAAGCTCCAATGGAGCAAGAAAATTTCAAAGAAGAAAATATATTCGACCAGGTAGAAAAAATGACCCTCGCAGATCTTGCTGCCCTTGCAAAAGAAGTTGAGACTCAAGAACACAAAGAAATTCAGGAGTTTCTACAAAAACTACAAGAGCGAGAAGAAGAGGCCCTGCAGCAAGAGGAAGAAAGAGAAATTGTACCTCTACAGCCTAAACCGGTAGGACATCCTGAATATATGCAAATAGTTCTATATGGGGAGCAACTGTCCACAAAAATACTTGTAGGAATCCATAACCCTCGTAATTTTTTAGTACATGCAGCAATTTTGAATTTGTGGAAAGAGATACAAAGAAGACAGGAGGAATGGAAAAAGGAAATCCAAGAGAGGGATGAGATTATTGAGGAAAAGAATGAAGAGATTATCTTTTTGAAGGTGAGGGTAAGCGGCATTGCAACCTTGGTGCCACAAATCCTAAAATGCATAACCCCTCTAAGGGTTTATGCTTTACACCTAAAACAGAAGTATCTCTCCTTCAAGTTGTCAAGAATTATATCAGGTTTGAACCCCTCCATTGAAACTCCTGCATAATTTTTTAATGCTTACAGAATTGCCTCCCTTGAGATGAAAAATTTACTATGTGAATTTTATTTACACAAATTTTTTGTAACTAAACACCAAGACTGGAACTCACTACTGTATGTGGGGGACATCCAATTAAGAGAATTCATGTTTTGGGTTCAAAATGAGATTATCTAGGGTGAACCATATAATTCTTATAAAGGAAAGGAATTAAATATTCCCTTAGCCATCAAGGTTGAATCAGGGAACCCCAAAGGCATTAACACCGAATGGAATAGGATACTTTTCAGAATGAGCTATGGTAACAGGATTATGCCTTGGATTTAGGTAGTTTATAGTGAGTATGAGGTGAAAACATCAACAAAAGAGGACACTATGAGAAGATACCTATCCTAGAGATGTAACAAATTAACTGATGAGTTGACGCAAGATGAACCACATTCCATCCACAACTATGTTGCTGCAATAAAAAGAATTGAAAGGTACATTCAGATTGGTAGAGCAAAGGGGTGAGACTGGCTTTCCCTAACTTTTTAGCCACCTATCCTCATGTGGCCTATACTGAATTTTAGATTCTTTCGGTATGACATTGTTGAGGAACATCAAAGATGGAGGAGGCTTGATAGGTTGGGAGGATTCTACTAGAACCCTGGTTCGCCCACAACCGACACTAATGTTGGATAGTTATTAGTTGCATATTTCAAAGCCTTGACCAAGAAAAAGCATAACTCTTCTCCTGCTAAAGGACCAGCAAAACATTAGGTTGGTGGGAGTGATGAGTCTAGTTTTTGGGCTAGTTATGCGTAGACTCTATAGTCTATTTTCTGAAGTTACCATGGACTTTGATATTGCATGTTGATACTTTTATATAATTTCTCTCAAACCATAAGACATTTGGGTTTAATTACATTTCTACCAGTTTAATGATATTTAACTATTATATGGACTATCTATATTAATCTTGCATGTGGTTAATGAATGTTCTTTAAAGGTGGTTATAGTTATGAAATTATTATGTGTACTAACATTTCCATGCAGACATGATTGAGAATGCTAAGTTGAGAAACATAACCACCAATTGATCATGCAAAGGAAATGCATGAAGGTCAACTGAGGACAATGGCAAGACATTCCTATGATAGCCACATGTAATCGCATTATGCTGAAATTTAATGATATTGAGCAATGCAGGCATTACTACAGTGGTTGATTCCACATTTGGGCATGCATATCTAAACAAATTCCCCTGCATGTGTAATTGCTTTGCCACTCTCTTTTTTGCTTTCCCTAAATGGTATCCTATTAGTTAGTGAGAGTTCACTGTCTTGTTTAGTTGATAAATAAGGTTGGATCCTCCTTCTCAAGGGGTTGTTGATCACCAAGCTATTGTACAATGTGATAATCATACATACTCTTTTGTATTTTTCACTTTCTAATGAATGAAATAAGATTCTGAGTTGAGTATCTAAATTTTTCATTAGTATAAGAGGATACTCATCCAAGGGGGCCCACTTGGTGAGTAATTAACTCCTTTAGTTTAGTTAAATTATTATTAGCTTTTGTTTAGTCCTTAGTTAAGAATCTGTCACTGACTATTCCTACAACCACTAGAATTCCATTATATGACTATTCTTGTAGCCAAAGCGGGAAGAGTAGTTTCATGTTTTCTTCTCATATTTTCATTTATGTTATGCATGTTCAATTTGAGTTTTATTGTCGAGTAGTGTTCAAAATTTTATTTATATTCCTTTCATGCAATTTACCTTCAACATTAGTCTGTCTTAGTTGTAGAATGAAGATGACTACTTTGAAGTTCCTAGTGCACATACTGTGCTAACCCATTTCAAGTTCATGTCCTTGGGTTGACAATTTAAATGTACCTTCATGATGGTTAAAATGGCTATTCAAGTTAGATGTCCAATCTCTGAATCATGGTTGTAAAGGCTTAGTTATTAAAATTATTGTAGAAGGAAGACACGGGACTAGACTATGCCCTATCTTACATTACAACCTCTAGCCCACCTATTGGGAATAAGGACTCCTAAAATCAGTGTGCCAAAAAGTTAGTCAAATCTACGACAACCCCCTCATAATGATTTAGATCGATCTAGCCACTATCCACCTCATACTTGTCAACTCTCAACACTTGGAACATGGTATTGCCACTGACCTCAACATCATATATAATTCTCTCACAATGAATAGGGATCCATAGGATCTTCCATACATCCTGTAGAGTGACCATAGACTCTCCAATTGATAAATGGAATGATAAAGTCTCATTTCACCACTGCTTGAAACAAGGACTTTTGTCATGGCTAGGTGTGTCTAAATCACAGGCATCTGCACTACATGAACAAATCCAATTGTACCTAGAAAAAAAAATGTGTCATCCATAAAGTGCCTCACTCGGCATAGTATTTGGAATCTATGCTCTTTCGAATGGAGCGAATGAAGGATGTCCTACACTCAAAATGAACACGATGTCAAATTTTTACCAAAACAACATAAATTCGCAAAAAAATATATCCTAAATTGGAAAGGCAAGTGAACATTTGACAAAGGTGGTGGTCTGCATTTTGCAAAAGTGATGCTATAACGAAGGTGACACCTTGTTGCAAAGATAAATCAATATATTTGGGTGGCCCTCTACTCATCTAGACTCTTGTGGTGCTTCATTACAAAGGTGAGCTATAATTTTCCCATAGCGTTCCACCTCTCATGGGTTATGTGATGCTTTATCGCAAAGGTGGGTTGACATTGTAAGTGCGAACCTACACCCTAACTATGTTGTGTCGTGCTATATTGCAAAGGAAGTGCTACCTGGAAAAAAGTGACACTGAAAAAAGCATTAGCGATGCCCTATATAGCTACTTTTGGTTGACCTACTTGGACCCTAATAAATGCACCAAAAGCATGAAAAATGAGAAAAGTTTTTAGTTGTGTTATAGGGGTCCTACGTCTAGAGCCCATTGGAATTCATGAACTAACTCCATTTGATGTCAGGTAAGTGCATGAGAAGCCATCGCATTAGCACCTCAGAGTAAAATGGAAAGAATTTTAGAAGGCTAAGTGGACAAATGAATTGAAAATGACCCCAACCCTCCTATTTAAAGCTGGAAATTAAGGTTTTTGAGGGTACAAATTAGGGTTTTTGAGCCCATTCATCTGATTTGCGAGCAACAAAGCTTGTTTTAGCTAGTTTTTTACCATCTTGAGCTCATTTTCACATCCCATAGACTATTTTCTGCACCTAACCATTGTTGATTTTTTTTCATGAGATCGACCCAAAATTGAAAATCTTCACCTGATCTCTCGAGGGGCCAATGTAGCAACATAATTCCTTATGTTGGGGAAACAATGGGGCATCTGAATTTTTTATTTTTTTTTATTTTGATCTTGACAATGTTATTCTTTGAACCAATCAAGCAAGTACCTCACTTCAAAGAGGAGAAAAATGTAGACACTTAAAAAGTCTTGATCAATATTATGCATCTGATTCTGATTAATTAACATCACTTCCACCTAAATCACTTCTACAATAACCATTTGATTAAATAATATTTATTATTTAGCTAAATTCATCAACTTCTAACATTAATCAAATAATTAAATTTATCAAATTAATTCACTTTCTTCTCACTAATGTTCATTTTGTTCAATTAAATAAATCAATTTACTTAATTAAAACCCTAAAGTCCTCTTATATAATTAAATAAATCAAATGACATAAATCCCTAACCCACTTGAGTTGATTTAATTTTGAATTAATTAACTCTAAGCTCCTCCTAATACTCATTACCCATTTCTCTAGCTTTTAACTTCACTAAAGTTAAAATCAACCCCTAGTCAACTAACCAAGTTGCACATGAAAATAATTTCTTCTAATTAACTAATTAGCTATTTTCCTCTCAAAGGAATATTTTGTGGAATATTCTCTCAATTTAAATTTCCCTCCAAAGGATTTAAATATCCTCTTACAAAGATCTTAAATTCTCTTACAAGATCCACCTTTAACTTAAATGGCCTCTTACATCTCATTCAATTATCTTACATCCTCTCTTACACAAGACACTTATACATTTACTCCTCTTACACATTCCTTCTTCCAAGATGTGCGCATACATGTGAGAGAACATAACTCTATGACCTTCAATAGCCTTGTGACAAGTGTCACAATTGTATTGGCTCCCCATTTAGTCCCACATTCCCCAATTTCACTCGCTCTTCAACCGTTAAATCATATAAGTAGAGACTTTCTCTACATAGTATGGATGCACAATCTCATGCAAGTTTATTATAGGCATTTTCACTCATAGAAATCACCCATTTACACTATTTTTTCATCACAATTTATCTTTTTTTCATTGTCATTTGGAAGTAATCTCATACTTGGAATCATCTATTAAATCTTGGAAATCTTATCAAAGGGATTGAGAAAGGGCTACTTTCCACATTGAAGGAGCACCAATCCCCTTATGGGATGAAGGTTTGATCAATTTTAGATAGGATTTCATTCTTTTATCTTGTGTTATTTCATGTTTTACTCATGTTTCCTTGTCTATTTTTGACTGAGAATCTCATAGGGAGTTCTTTGTTTGGATTTCTAACATGACTAAACTTGTTTTTTTGTCTCTTGTTAGCTTATTTCAGATTAGGGATTCTCACAATGATAATGATAATAATGTTATTCTTGAATGAGATACCATTAGGAAATCTTAGTAGGAAGGTTGTGAAGTTCCAAAAGATCATACTCCTCTCCACTAAGTGAAGGTAAATGAGGAGCACTAAGAAAAATCGATGGAGGAAGTAGTTTAGATGTAGAAATGGTTTGTGGTTGTTGAAACAAAGAAAAATAGGTGTGGGGGTGAAAATGGATTGAGTATGATGCACCTATTCTTCTAATTTCATTTAATATGTGTGTTATAATGTGCAAATGAGAAATAGTAATTAAATCTAACCCAACTAACAGTTGAAAGATAGATCTGGAAAGCATTAAATGTTGTGTACCTTTCACCAAAAGTTCTTTTTCAAACCTCACTAAGAACTCATTCACCCTATGGTGAATGGGTTCTGGATAGGTCTCTGAAAGGTCTATTTTTAGGTTATGTTCTACTTATTTTGCACTTCTGAATTCTAGTTGGGCACTATTAGAAACTCATAAATAAAACTTGTAGCTCAGTTTCTATGATTTGATAACTTTTCAAATTTCTTCAATTTTACTTTCCAAATGATCTTTAACCTCAAACCTACAATCACACATCAAAGAGAGAAAAATGTTATTTTTTCAGGGGACAGGGGTTTACCTTGGTCAAACCTTGTTTTGGTAATTAAACCTTGAAAAGAATAAAAGCATGAAAGGAATGATCAATGAACAAATACAATGTCACAACTTATCACACCTTATTTGAAACCTTAGATAAATCTATAAAATAGCATGAAGTGGCCTCAATTAATATTGATCTTGATCATGAAACTTGATGTGAAACAATTCCTTTGATATGCTTGATTGATCTTGAACACTATATCAACACATTAGCTCAAACAACATGCATTATGGAATACATCTTTGATATGAAAATTGGAATCTTGATTGCTGCAATAATCTTTAATTATTCTACCCTTGAATTCATTAGAAATTCTATTGAATTATCTTGATAATATTCACTTGAATGTTGTAGGTGCTCTCTTGAAAATATTCTTAAGATAGCTTGAATTGCTAGGTGAAACATAATGAAATGGCCTTGTATTTATACATATATCTTAACGTTAATTCCTCAAATTAAAATATCACAAGTCAAAATTGAATCTTAGATTTCAAATCATTAAAATACCACCAAAAATATATTTCAAAGAGGGGTCCTAGATCTAAATAAGGACCCATTCACCATGTGGTGAATGGGTCCTAGGCCACTTACCTAGGACATACATCAGCCAATGTGAAATTTCATGTAAAAATAGGGTCATAGGACTACATGAGGACCAATTCGCCATGTGCAGAATGGGTCCTAGGTCACCTACCTATGACACACATCTTTGAAAGTTAAGTATTGTTAAATGGTATTTATGATTGTCTAGTTTTATCCCTTAGAATTTACATTTAATTAGGCTTGGATTTGAATTAAAGGGGCCAATTATGGAAAATTAATCTCAATTAATTAATAAATCTCTAGATTAGTGTGAAAGTGTAAAGATACACCTTACAACACCATAATTAAGGCACTAATAAGTCCATTTTATTTAAAAGGACCCCAAACTTAACTTGAATATGAAAAATTGGGGTCATTTTATTATTGGTTTTTTCCAAATTAAGTGTGGAAAAGGGGTACATTTTTTAATGCTAAATTTTTCCCTCACTTTACTAAGAGTATAACCCCATGTCAAACTCACATTAAAGTAGAAATTTGAGACACTTATGTATGAAAAAATGACAAAGATACGCAATCATTCACTATCAAAGACCAAGAAGAATCAATCCTAGATTGTCCAACTTGATGTGAAATGCATCTAAGCTATCAGTTTGCACTCACTCTAAGGTAGTGAAACTTCAAGCTATCCACTAGGTGAGTCTTCCAATAGGGTGGAAAATGAGAGAATAATATTAGGCTCCCATACAATATCAAAGCTATCCTCCTGAAAACTTCAATAAGGCACCACAATGCTATGCAAGGTTCCACAAGAAAGCAAGGTGTGTTATGCTAGGTGGCCATGAATTTAGGGTTTTGAGCTCCATAGGGATTAACAAGCTGTTTTATACCCAACACCTATGAACATGGGGAAGGCTCCATAGGCAAGCAAGGTGTGTTATGCTAGGTGGCCTATATTAGGGTTCGAGCTTCACAAGGTTAGCATGTTGTGTTATACCAAAAAATTATGAACATTATACATAGGTTTTTGTTCAAGGGGATCTTTCTTTGTCTATGTAAGGTCTTCTTCTTAGGGAACATCATGCCTAATGTCTCCAAGACAGTAAAAATCAAGAGTAAAAGATTCACAACTTAGGGAATGTAGTGTGTCACATCACCACTAAGAGGAAAGTTGTATGCTACAAAATACCACACTTTTGGAGGACATAAAACCAAATGATACCACCAAGAAAAGGATGCACCACAAGAAAAAATAAAATCACACCATGGAACATGCCAAATTTTGAAAGAGATTATCGATGTATGCCCCCACTTTAAAGTGGTTGCTAACAACATTGATGTGAGAAATTGCTTTAAAGTAGCCAATGTTTACTCCTAAGACATGAGAGATTACTTAGAAAGCCCTATGCTAAGTCATATATTCCAAAATGAAGCTACGTCATGAAAAAGGAAGGAGAGGTTTCCCCCAAAAATACATAAGGTATCTATAAATTTGAGGTCAGTATATCTTTGCTACAATGTTGTTATAGAGCTTGGAAACATCATCATTCCCCAAATACTCATAGAACTGGAAGAATGACACAAAGAGAGTGGAAGAAAATAAAAATCCTTTTGGGTCAACATGGAAGAGACCTAGATATCTTGACACCTTGCATCATCCCCAAAAGGAAAAAACAAGACAAACAAAAAAAGATAAAAAAAATTATGACATAGAGAAGAATGTAGGTACAATTAGAGAAATGCACAAAAGAGAGATGTCAGATGAAATAGCATGGGGTATCAAATTACACATTTGCAATCACATAAAGAAACATGAAAATAAAAACAATGCAAAAAAGTATTAAGGAACATGCGATTCAACCTATAGTAGGTCCTCTACATGCCTATCTCGATCAGTATATATGGAAGGTAGAAAAATAGCCAAAGGGACAACAACAAGTGTTGAAATAGGGGAAGCACCAAGTTCAACACTCTTTTTATGATATTTTTCATTTAATTTCATAGAAGATGAAAACAATGAATTCAACTTGTTATGCACTTTCTCATCAATATTTACAATATCAATGCAGCAAGGTCAAATGATAAGGTTCTTCTTTACATTGCAGTGAGGGTATAAAATCATCATGCATTGCATGAGATAAGTTCAGATTTTTATTTTCTATGTTTCTCTTTTCTTCTTTTTATTGTAACATACGGGCAATAGCATGATGCCTATGCCTACGCTCTCTAGAATTTTGATTTCATTTCAATATATTGTTAAATTATAATTGTGTAGGAGTAGGTTTTTTAACCATAGGCTTATTTTCTTCCCTTAAGGGAGGAACAAAAGGAACCATAGGAGGTTTCTCAACCACTTTCTCTTTAGCCTTGTAAACGTGTTTTATTTTAGGAGGCACAATAGGATTATTTTGGCTAGCTCGTGGTCTCTTATAGGAAATGGTAGGAGGATTGTTCATATTTTTCTCTTGGATGTTTGGAAGGGCTTTTGGTTCAATAATTGGTTTGTCAAGGATAGGTGGCTCAATCAAGGGTTGAGGCATATTTCTAAGGGATAATTCTACTCTATGCTTTTCCTTAAACAATTTATATGCCTTGAAAAAGTAGTCCTCATGAGATCTAATAGGTTCAATAGGCTTGGGCCAAAATAAATCCAATGAAAATTTCCCTCGAGAAGACACAGGATTAAAGCCACTATGGTGCACTATAAAATTTTTATTGCCAAATGGAAAATTTAAACATTTATGCACAACCAATGGGATGGAATTCATGGAGCGAAGCCATAGATAGCCTGAATTCACATGAAATTGGTGTGATGACGGGATGATGGTGAATGAGATAATTAATGTTGTCAATCAAACATTTAGAGGGATATTTATCTAGCCAATCACACGACAAGAAAAAAAATTATGTGGTTTGATCCATGCTTTCAGTTTATCATATGTATCTTGATATATTTAATGCAAAAATAGGAATTTAATGATCACATTATCTACATAGATGGGATCAATTAATATTCCATTACTAGGATTGTCATTGATTCTTCTAGCTATGAAAAGAGGACCATCGGGTGCATGTTTGATTGTGTCTTTTTGTGAGAAAGCAATATCAAGGGGCATTTTGGTTGAGCCCTTATGAGGTTTAGCTTAAATAAAGTTGACTGAGGCATGTATGTTATTATTCTATTGATTGTTTAATTTATCATGAAGGAAGCAGTCGAGGCTATTGAAAATTTGTATTCTATTTGTAGTTTGAAGCATTTTCCTTAGATTTTGTAAAGTAGGAATGATACTAATGTCCATGCTTTCAATAAGTGCAAGGTGTTGTAAGTTTTCTAGGCCTTCTTCGATTATTTTTTTTTTTTTTATGAGATATGAACAACATCATGCACATTGGTTGTAGGAAGGGAAGTCATGGGAAATGTGGTGTGCATGCTATGATCCATAGGGGGTTGATTATCAACACTACTAGAAAGAGAGTTAGAAAACCCAAGATCCACAGTAAGTGGTGTATCGTAGGATGACATGAGTCTTGAACTACATCTCACAATAGTATTTATAATAGGACACCAAGTTCTAAAGCTCATACAAGTTTCACAAACTTAGTGTACATACCCAAAATGGAAAGAGGTTAAAGTGAAACACAATAGCCTAGAATGCAATGTGTAAATACAATTTTCAAATTCCAAACAAGTTAATTTTCTGATTACACTATGCAACAATTTAAAAATGAAGTCTTGTAAATGCAATTTTGAAATCACGCAATGCACTAAATTTACCAAATTAAGCTAAATATGATCAAATTAATGAAACAAAGATTATGGAAATAGTAACAAAAATCTAAAAGCAGCAATTAAAAGTGTAGAAATGAATATTTTAATGCCAAAAAATTCAGATTATGACACGATCAGGGACTCATTCACCCTAGGGAGAATGGGTCCTAGATGAGGTTTTTGAAATAATTTTTTATTGTTTCTTAAGTGTTTTCTAGTGGTTTTTAGATTTAGTCTTGTTATAGTATGTTTTAGTTTTATTTTCTATAGGATGCAATGTGAAATTTAAATGAAAAATGTGACAAAATGATGAACTATAACACTTGATATGCAATTTTTGTTTCAATTTCCAAATGCAAGTTAATATGATGTATATGATATGCAAGGTCACTATTTTTTTTTTTTTCAGATTTAAAGAATGAGAATTATGCAATCCTAAAGCCTTAAATGAGATGCAAAGTTGAATGAAAACTAGACACCCTAAATGAGACATAATTCAATACAAATGAATGCAAGATCTAAATCTAGGATAAAAAGGACTCCAAAATCAGAAAATTACAATGCTCAAACTCAAGTTCACCATAATGAAATGAAGAAAAATAGGCATGAGCATGAAAATGGATTAAGTATGATCCACTTATTTTTCTAATTTCATTCAATATGTGTGTTATAATGTGTAAATGAGAAACAATAATTAAATCTAACCCAACTGACAATAAAAAGATAGATTTAGAGAGAGTTGAATGTTGTGTACCTTTCACCAAAAGTTCTTCAAACCTCACTGAGGACTCATTCACCCTATGTAAAACGGGTCCTAACTAGGGCTCTAGAAGATCTATTTCTGGGTTCTATTCTACTCAGTTTGCAATTTCATATTCTAGTCGAGCATTGTCATAAATCTGGAAATAAAATATGTAGCTTAGTTTTCATGGTTTGACAACTTTTCCTGCATCTGGGACAACTTTGCAACTTTCTTCAAATTTTCTTTCCAAATGATCTTCAACCTAAAACCTCCAATCACACATCAAAGAGAGAAAAATGTTGTTTTTTTTAGGGGATAGGGGTTTACCTTGGTCAAACCCTATTTTGGTAATTAAACCTTGAAATGAATAAAACAATGAAAACAATGATGAATGAACAAATACAATGTCACAACTCACCACACCTTACTTGAAACCTTGGATTTAAATATGTAAACTAGTATGAAGTATCCTTAATGAATGTAGATCTTGATCATGAAACTTGATGTGAAGTAATTCCTTTGACATGCATGATTGATCTTGACCACTACATCAACATATTAGCTCAAAAAACATGCATGATGCAATACATATTTAATCTAACAATTGGAATCTTTATTGCTGCAATAATCTTCAATAATTCTACCCTTGAATGCCTTAGAAATACACTTGAATTCTCTTGATAATATTCACTTGAAATATCTAGGTGCTCTCTTGAAAATATTCTTAAGATAACTTGAATTGCTAGATGAAACATAGTGAAATAGGCTTGTATTTATACATATCTTAACATTAATTCTCGAAATTAAAATATCACAAGTCAGCATTGAATCATAGATTTCAAATTACTAAAATACTACCAAAAACATATTTTAAAGAGGGGTCCTAGGTCTAAGTTAGGACCCATTGGCCATGCGGTGAATGGTTTCTAGGCCACTTACCTAGAACACACATCAGGCAATGTGAAATGTGATATAAAAATAGGGTCATACCTGACTAAGTGAGAACCCATTCACCATGTGGAAAATGGGTCCTAGGTCACTTACCTAGGATACACATTTTCCAAACTTAAGTATTGTTAAATGGAATTTATGAATGTCGGGTTTTATCCCTCAGAATTTATATTTAATTAGGCAAGGATTTGAATTAAAAGGGAAAATTAATATAAATTAACCTCAATTAATTAATATAGCCCTAGATTAGTGTGAGTGTATAAAGATGTACCTTACAACACCTAAATAAGGCACAATCAAGTCCATTTTATTAGAAAGGACCCTAAACTAAATGTGAATATGAAAACATATTACAACACTAAATTAAGGCAACATTAGGCTCATTTTATTATTAGTAATTTTCAAATTAATTATGGAAAAAGGGATACGTTTTTTCTGAAACTATAGTTGCCTATTATTCCTTGTGCTATATGTATGAGCAATATAAGATAACTTAGATACTATGAAAAATTGTTACTAGTGAATTGCCTTGCAAAATTTAAGATATGTCTTAGATGCTTTTATTTGTTTTGAGGTGGTCCTATGAAAAGTATAGGTTTGGTTCAGTTTTGCGATTTTTGTGAAGGTGGGTAGATTATAAGTTGAGGTGTGATTGCATTGACTACTATTTGTTGTGTTTTGGTATTACAAGTCTTAGTGGATGATCTTGGTGAGATTAAATCCTCAAGGGCTTCATCTAACATGTCAAAGTCATCACTACTAAAGGGCTTGAGGGATAGGTGCACCTATAGAAAGAGAACTTACATGATCAGATGACTTTGGTTTCTCCAAGGTTAATAATTTAATGTACGCTTGTTAAATTTTTGAGGATGATCTATGGTTTCAACTATTTGCAAAAATAAAAACTTAATCTATCCAGACTATGTGATGAAAAATGAAAACAAGTGTCTATAGATCTGAAGCTAAAATATTAAAAAGTAAAAAAAATTCAAATTTTTCAAAAATGCAAGTAAAAGGTCAAATTTCTTTAATATTTACAAACACTATTCTAGAATTTTAGAAAACAAATTTACCAATAGAAATAGCAAGCAGACATTGATACAAAAATGCATGCAAAATTTTATCATGACATTAGTACTAGGAGAGATTTACCCTTGGGTGAATGAGTCTTTGCTCAAGATTCTGGAATATGAAAAGCCAAGTGTTTGTGCTACTATATATATTCATTGTTTCTGGTTGCAAAGTGTTATTATAGTGCCATTATTTTCCAAAATACTGATGAAATTCAAATATAATTTTATGACAATGTATGAACAAAATGATAACTTTTTCTAATGCAATTTTGAATGTAATTCTGAGCTAAATGACTGAAGCACACCTTAATGCAAGCTATTATGTAGAATGTATTCAATTATTTTAGATTTTTATGAGTTCAAATGATGAAAATATGCAATATGTAACCCTAAATGAAATGCAAAACAAGGTGATGCAAAACCTAGATCTAGGGTTTCAAGGATTTCCAAATTAGAAAAGGATGATGTAAGAATGGTAGGTTCACTAAAATGAAATGTTGGGAAAGATATTCTTAATAATGAAGGGTTTTTTATTTGTGTAGAACTTATAAGGATCTTAATATGAGACTTTCACTAAGGGAATTTCATTGGGAAAGAGATCACAAGGTGTAAAGATTAACTTTCAAAATCTCAATGGTGAGTCAACTAGACCTGGATCTCAGTCCTTAGGACAATAAGATAGCAAGCAGACACTGATACAAAAATGCATGCAAAATTTTATCATGAAATTTGTACTAGGAGAGATTTACCCTTGAGTGAATGAGTCTTTTCTCAAGATTCTGGAATATGAAAAGCTAAGTGTTTGTGCTACTGTAAATATTCATTGTTTCTGGTTGCAAAGTGTTATTATAGTGCCATTATTTTCCAAAAAACTGATGAAATTCAAATATAATTTTATGAAAATGTATGAACAAAATGATAAATTTTTTTAATGCAATTTTGAATGTAATTCTGAGCTAAATGACTAAAGCACACCTTAATGCAAGCTATTTTGTAGAATGTATTCAATTATTTTGGATTTTTATGAGTTTAAATGATGAAAATATGCAATATGTAACCCTAAATGAAATGCAAAACAAGGTGATGGAAAACCTAGATCTAGGGTTTCAAGGATTTCCAAATTAGAAAAGGATGATGTAAGAATTTTAGGCTCACCAAAATGAAATGTTGGGAAAGATATCCTTAATAATGAAGGGTTTTTTATTTGTGTAGAACTTATAAGGATCTTAATATGAGACTTTCCCTAAGGGAATTTCATTGGGAAAGAGATCACAAGGTGTAAAGATTAACTTTCAATTTCTCAATGGTGAGTCAACTAGACCTGGATCTCAGTCCTTAGGACAATAAGATAGCAAGAAAACACTGATACAAAAATTCATGCAAAAATTTTTCATGACACTTGTAATAGGAGAGATTTACCCATGGGCAAATGAGTCTTTGCTCAAGATTTTGGAATATGAAAAGCTAAGTGTTTGTGCTTGTATATATTCATTGTTTTTGGTTTCAAAGTTTTATTATAGTGCCATTATTTTCAAAAATACTGATGAAATTCAAATATAATTTTATGAAAATATGTGAACAAAATGATAAGTTTTTTGAATGCAATTTTGAATGTAATTCTGAGCTAAATGACTGAAGCACACCTTAATGCAAGCTATTATGTATAATGTATTCAATCATTTTAGATTTTTATGAGTTCAAATGATGAAAATATGCAATATGTAACCCTAAATGAAATGCAAAACAAGGTGATGCAAAACCTAGATCTAGGGTTTGAAGTATTTACAAATTAGAAAAGGATGATGTAAGAATGTCAGGTTCACCAAAATGAAATGTTGGGAAAGATATCCTTAATAATGAAGGGTTTTTTATTTGTGTAGAACTTATAAGGATCTTAATATGAGACTTTTCCTAAGGGAATTTCATTGGGAAAGAGATCACAAGGTGTAAAGATTAACTTTCAATTTCTCAATGGTGAGTCAATTAGACCTAGATCTCAATCCTTAGGACAATAAGATAGCAAGCAGACACTGATACAAAAATGAATGCAAAATTTTATCATGACATTTGTACTAGGAGAGATTTACCCTTGGGTGAATGAGTCTTTGCTCAAGATTCTGGAATATGAAAAGCTAAGTGTTTGTGCTACTATATATATTTATTATTTTTGGTTGCAAAGTGTTATTATAGTACCATTATTTTCCAAAATACTGATGAAATTTAAATATAATTTTATGACAATGTATGAACAAAATGATAACTTTTTTAATGCAATTTTGAATGTAATTTTGAATGTAATTTTGAGCTAAATGACTGAAGCACACCTTAATGAAAGCTATTATGTAGAATGCATTCAATTATTTTGGATTTTTATGAGTTCAAATGATGAAAATATGAAATATGTAACCCTAAATGAAATGCAAAACCTAGATCTAGGGTTTCAAGGATTTCCAAATTAGAAAAGGATGATGTAAGAATGTCAGGTTCACCAAAATGAAATGTTGGGAAAGATATCCTTAATAATGAAGGTTTTTTTATTTGTGTAGAACTTATTAGGATCTTAATATGAGCATTTCCCTAAGGGAATTTCATTGGGAAAGAGATCACAAGGTATAAATATTAACTTTCAATTTCTCAGTGGTGAGTGAACTAGACCTACATCTCAGTCCTTAGGACAATAAGATAGATTTTAAATAAAATTAAAATGATTTATAATGGTCAAAATAAATGAACAATAAGACCTAATACCTAAAATGTAAATTCCTAAAAGTATAGAAATTGAAATGATAGTTTGCAAGTAGAACTAAGAAGGGTCTAGAGACATGTGCTTGTCACCAAAATCTAATTTTGAGGTCTACCAATGGAATCAATTTCCCCTATGTGAATAGATATTTATAGGCCTTTCCAAAACTCCAAAAACTAAAGTTATAGCCCTTTGTCTGCACTATATTACTATACCTACAAATCTTCATCTTTGGATCTAGACCTACGATAAATCTACAAGAAAAAATGTTTATTTGTTTTTATGAGGGTTTTCCTTGTTCAAGCACCATGTTTGGTAATTAAACCTTTATAAATGGTAGTTTGTGAGCCCTAACCATAAGTCCATCTAAGGTTGATAGGAGCTAACATACAAAAAGTCCTACTCAGGTGTGTTAGGGTATGGTTCCTATATGACAATGGCAAGATTCACTTAGGGAGAAGTTAAAACACCCCAAATAAATCTGAAATGCAATGATAAGTCTTGCTATAGATTACTAGTAGAATGAATCTTGAGGATTATATCACAAGGAAACAAGTCATTAGGTTAAAGGAAATGTTAAAATTCATCTCCCACATCTAGAATCCATCATGTCCTTCTATTGGCATCAACCTTCAATCATCTGACAAAATCTTGATCAAAATTTGGAAATGGACTTCAAGACCTACAATTTTAAATAATGATAATGTAAGACTATTAATTTTACTTGCTTGAATTCTATCTCTTTTTTATCTAATTTGAAATGGTTAAAATATTAGGATTTGGTAGGCATTTCTCTAATTTCTCGAATATTAGATTCCAAAAGCCAACAATTGCAAGTTGAATTTGAATCAATAAAGTATTGCTAAAAACATATTTTAAAATGGGTCTTGGCACTTAAAGGGGACCCATTCACCCAAGGGAAAATGGTTCCTAGCCTATAAGTCCAAGAAACACATGATCCAGGGAAAATTTATGTTTGAATGTATATATTCAATGTCTATTGCAGTGCCAAAAAATGATAAAAAATAGGCCCATGGATGCATAATAAAGGGAATTAGGGCCTATTAAGGAACGATGAAAATTGATAAATTTAAGGTCACTAACATAATTCCAAACTAAGCATGAAATTTTACTATCACCTACAAGGGAGTATAATTTTCTACATTATAAGTTTACCTAGGAACATCATTTCATAATCAAATTTAGTCAATTTATCAATCAACACCACAACAACATACAAACCCAAAAACAAGAATTACAACCCTAATCCACCATTATGACTCTTACTACTAGGTTCACAGTCAAGTGGATTATGAATCTTCCTTATTAATAAATTTAAGGAGAATAAACCCTCCTCGAACACCACCCATCTAATGGCACCAAGATTATAGATTGTTTAATCATTTCTAAGAAGTCTCCCTTAATTTATATAGTCGATGTCCAATAGTAGGTAGACAAATAGATGGCTCCTGAACCCAAATGAAACACATAGCCTGATGTGCTCTTCCTATCATCCAAACTTCCTACCCAATCATTATCCGTGTATCTAACCACCCCAAACTCATTTGTTGTTGTGTATAAAATGCCATATCCTTTGGTGTCATTCACATACCTCAGGATTATTTTACCCTCTTTCCAATAGGTGTCCATTGGATTCTCCATAAATCTAGAAATAAGACTCACTCCATGCATTATATTAGGCCTAGTTGTAGTTAAATACATCAAACTTCCAACCAAATTTTTATACATGGTCAAATCTACATTGTTGTTGCAATCTTCTTTGCTCAACTTTAGACCTACGACTATTGGTGTTGGGGCAGGCTTGCTTTCAAGCATCCCAAATCTCTTCATTATCTCATTTGCATATTTTTTACTTCTATGCCTATAAAATATCTCAAGAGACCTAAATTTGTCATTTCAAACTCTCTTTTCATGGCCTCTTTAAAATAAACAATGAGGAAATCATCATCCCCAGTAAAATTGAGATCATCAACATACAAGATAACAATCAAAATATTACCATTTTCTACCTTGATGTAAAGAGTGGGCTCACCATCGCTTTTGCTAAAGCCATTGCTCATCAAATATGACCCAATCCTATTGTATCATGGTCATGGAACTTTCTTCAACCCATAAAGAGCTTTCAAGAGCTTATAGACATTATTTTCTTCACCCAAAACTTCATATCCAAATGGTTGCTCCACATAATATTCCTCTTTCAATACTCCATTAAGGAAGGTGGACTTCATGTCCATTTGAAACACCTTCCATTTGTGTTGAGCTATAATACCTATGACTACTCGCATGGTCTCCATCCTTGCAATAGGGGCATACGTTTCATCATAATCTCTTCCAAACTACTTTTTTTACCCCTTAACCACCAAATGTGCCTTTTGCCGCTCTATCCTTCGTTCGGTATTTATCTTAGTATTGTAGACCCATTTCACCAAAATAACTTTCTTGTTGGGAGGAAAATCAATTAGCTCCCATGTGGTTTTACTCTCTATTGGATATATCTCCTCATCCATGGCCTCGCACCATTTCTCCTCTTTCACAACATCCTCAAAATAAATCAGACCACTATGAGAAAATAATGCAAAATTCATGTTCTCATCAAACTCTTCATCATACCCTCATCTTGGTAGATCTCTCTTAGACTCTTGGTATTCTTTGGCATTAGGGAGGTGATAGTGGGGTCTAATATTTCACTACTACTGTTGCTCTACTAAACAAGCTAGTTTAGGAGTTGTCAAGAGCTTTTAGGAGCCAATCTTTTGGTTATCTATGACTACTTGACTTTTTGTCTACTCACTTCAGGAGCTTTAAGGAGCTTTCGAGAGCTCTCTACAACCAAGTCTCTAGTTGTTTGTGACTATCTTCCTAACTGTCTACCAGCTTCAGGAGCCATTAGGAGCTATCAGGAGTTCTTTGTTTGTGACTATCTTCCAACTTTAGGAGTTGTCAGGAGCTGACTAGAATTCTCCCCAACTGAGTTCTATGATAGTCTATTTAATTTCCTATTTGTTTCAAGAGCTCTCAGGAGCTATTGGGAGATGACTAATTTTTGCTGCTATAGGATCTTACTAATCTTCATACTCATCTTCTTCATCATCCTGAACTGTTGGGAGCTGTCGGGAGCTATCAGGATTTGGTGGACCATCCCATAACTCATCCTCTAAGAACTCCATGTCTCTATTAATGACTATTTTATTGGTAACCAGGTTATACAACCTGTAATCTTTGGACTCTTCACTGTAGCCCATGAAAATGCACTTCTCACCCTTATCATCCAATTTCTACCTCTTCTCTTTTGGCACAAGGGCATATGCCACACACCTGAACAATATCAAGTGCTCAACCATCCACTTGTGTTTTGTCCATGCCTCTTGTGGTATTTTGTCATGAGCCACCTTCATTGGACTTCTATTTATCAAATAAATAGCTATTGCTATAACCTCTCCCTAATATTTAGTTAGGAGTCCCTTTGCTTTCATCATGCTCCTTGCCATCTCCATAATGGTCTTATTCTTTCTTTCAAACACTCTATTTTGTTGCAGAGTATAACTAGCTATTAGCTCCTTCTTGATGCCATTTTTCCTACAAAAAATTACAAAATTATTGGAGTTATACTCTCCCCCTTGATTTGACCTTAGGACCTTGATGAAGTGTCCACTCTTCTTTTCAGCTTGGGCCTTAAACAAAACAAACTTATCAAAAGCTTTAGATTAATGCTTCAAAAAATAGAGCCATGTCTTACGACTGTAATTATCAATGAAGGTCATAAAATATTGTCTTTCACCAATAGATATGATTTGGATAGGGCCTACCAAATCCATGTGCACTAGCTCCAATTGTGCTCTTTCCCTTGTAGAGTTTCCCGATTGAAAAGGTTGCCTATGTTGCTTGCCGAAAATACAAGCCTCGCACCTAAAATTAGGCTCTACTATTCTTCACAAACCATCAACCGTTTTGTTCTTGGATAAAAGACTCAAACTAGCAAATCCTAAGTGTCCATACCTGAGATGACATAGCTTGGAGGGGTCTTGAATGGTACTCCTGAGAGCTATTGAATGTATTGTTGTACATTTTCAATTTATGAGACGTGAAACAATAGATTGAGATGCGAAACACATCTCAATATTCAAAGGAAACATCTAGTTCTTTGTCATTTGAATTTCTACAAACATTTTTTTCCTCTCATTCTTGTCATAAATGATGCATTGACCCTTCTCCATCAGCACTTTGTATCCATTTTAGATCAGTTTTCCAACACTCATGAGGTTATGCTTTAACCCAGGGGTAAAAAATATTTTTTGAATCTCCTTCTTTTCACCTTGCTTGGTGTGAATCATGATAGATCCTTTCCCTTGACTAGAACTAATTCATCATTCCCCATTCTTATCTCTAATTTTACATTCTTATCAATGAAATAAAATAGACTTTTATTACCACTCATGTGGTTGCTACAACCACTATTCAAATACAAGACTCTAGGATTTCCTTCTTCACCAATGTTGCACATGATGAAGGTTGTGGACTGATTTCTTCAGCCACATTCGAATCAACCACATTTGCATTTATTTTTGGCTGATTATTGTGGTTTTTCAAGAACTCGCTTACATAATGAAAAATGGCCTCTGTCAAAGCAACTTCTATCAAACTCAATGCCTTAGCATCTTTCTTCCTTTCTCCTTCAACTAGGTCTTATGGTTGTTTGTGAGAACAAAAAATGTTGTTGGGTCAGTAATATCCATGAACCCATTTGTCAAAAAATCCCACAAATCATTGGTGACCATAATGGTCTTCATCTTCTTTTCCCATACATCATAGTTATGTCCATTAAAGGATGGTGGATGCTGCCAACTCTTCCCTTCATCTTCATCCATGTCTCCTTTAGAAAAAACTTGATACCCAAAAAAAAAAATGCCCTAACTCATGAAGAAATGGGGCCTATGGCTCTGATATCATGTCAAAAATTTAGATGCTCTGAAACCATGTAAAAAAAATTAAATGCTCAAAAAGAAATATAGAGTTGCTGCTCTATTTTCCCAATCAGCTGGGAAAACCTCAAACTCAAAATTTGGAATCACAAGGAGACATGCAACTTTCATTTGTATTTAGTAAGCTGGAAATGACATTACATAAAAGGGAAAAACATAAAAATTAGAAAAGTAAACTTAAGCTACAAAATAAAAATTCCTGGGAGCCTTCAGGAGCTGCTCAACCAGACTGATAACTTTCAAGAGCTACTCAACCAAACTGATAACTTTCAGGAGCTCCTAGGAGCTCACTGTTAGGAGCTATGCAGAGCTCTTTAAGGAGAAATAACTGCTCACATACAAAATAACATACAACAATAGGTATTTAGGAGCTTCTTGGAGCTCAGACAAAATATTCTTCACATAGACTATTGCTATGAAAATTCTTCTTCCAATTTTCCGACTTAACATAACTAACTACCTATATTCCTTTTGTCTCTTCAGCATTCCCTCTAAAATTTGAAATTACCTACCAGCATAAATGAAAATTCAAAATGAGCAACCACATTTAATTCAGGAGCTATCAGGAGTTGTAGGGAAGATCCCAAAAATAGAAAGGGCTCCTAATAGGTAGGTGAAGTTGTAGGGGGTCTGACGTAAGAGCAAGAGGATTCAGGAGCAATAAATTTTCCAACATGTTGGGAAGGAAATGAGCTTATTAATTATTGTGTTTCCACTACTGAAAAAAAATACTTTCCAATTAGCCTATGATTTTCTCTTATGTTTGGTCAACAATGAAGATATTGAAATATTGAGCTAGGATTTTATTGAGACTTTTAAGGCCCTTTGGTCTCTACCCTTGGATTTACTTGGAACAACCTTTCGATCTAGATTGAAGGCTCATTCGAGGATATGAAAATGTTTATCATCCTTGTTACAAGTGAGGAGGAGGGAACTTGGAGAAGGAAAATCTTCTCCTAGTTAGGATCTAATGTCCAACATGCTTAGCTTAAAGGATGGAAATAGAAAGCTATTGATAGAGGAAGAGATCATCGATAATATGATGTCTCTCATGTTAGATGGGCATGAAACAACCTATAACCTCTTAATAAATGTTTTGAGACTCTTGGAATATACCAAAAGGTTTTGGAAGGTATGCATCTTTTCATTTCATTGTTAATACTCTCAAGATTTTCTATTAGTTCTATGATTCCCACCAAGAGATGTACTAAAGTGGCTCAAATAAATTGTGCATGGGATTTCTTGGATACATTCCAAGCTTATTGTAGTGAATCTAACCCATCCCCTAAACCAGTTGTTTGAGCCACTCTATTCAATGTTAATTTTCAAGTTAAACAACACTATTCAAAGAAATTATCAAATTATATTTTTTTAGTTATTTGAGACACTTTAGTTAGTGTTAATTTTAAGGTTAAACAAAAACTCTTCATAGAAATCACCAAACTAGTTTTTACTTATTTTATATTGACTTTGTGATTACTCTTTATGTTCTTTTATTTTTCATTAAGTTTATAATTCTTGATTTTTAGATTTATTATTAATATTGTTTTTTAATTTTTAATTTTTAATTTTTTTTCATTATTAATTGTAGACATGGAAAATGTACAAGTTCGTTTTGGCACACCTGATTCCGATTACTAACATCATTTCCTCTTAGATCACATTCTCAACATTTCATCGCATTCTATCTCTTAATCTAATGAATCATTATTCATTTAATTAAGTCATTCTCACCTCATTTGATTAAATTAATCAGTTTAATTTAATTAACCCTACATTGTTGTTTAATTAAATAAATCATTTTATTTAATTAAAATCTCTAAAGTCCTCCTATTAAATTAAATAAATTAAACCTTATTTGATTTAATCTAACACATTCCTTCTTTATTAAATAAATCAAATCATTTATTTAATGAATCATTTCCTCTCAATTTTGGACTTAAATCAATTCATAAATTTAATTCTAAATTGTCACATCTCCTAATTCCTCATTAAACTAATCAAAATCTTGATTAAGTTAATCCTTATCACTAAAATTCTCTAGAGAATGCAACTTGCACAATAAATCAAATACTTTGATTTATTAATTCTCTATTTTCTCTCAACAAAGAATAAAGAAGGAATATTCCCTCAAATTTGAATTCAAATTTGAGTGGGAAGGGTACTTCCAACAAGGCATTGAAGGCCTCTTACATGTCCTTGTGCATTGAGCCAAGTGACATTAACTCCATTTCTCTTTCCCTCTCACATGTCACATTCAAAATTCAAATTTGAATCTCATGGCATTTATCATGCACATTGACCAAAATGTGCTCATTCCTTAACCATTCACATCTTAACAAATGGCACTTGGCCATTGGATGTTGAATGATCCCACATTGCTTATTTTCATTCATTCTTCCAAGATTGAAATCTATAAATGAGAGACTCTTCCTCTCATTCAAACATCCACATCTTGAGTAAACTCACTCTACTCAACTTCATCCTCAAAGCAAGATCTTAGCTAGGTTATTGCAGGTTTTCTCAAGAACTCACATTGTTCTTCATCATCAAGTGGATCAATCATCAACAATCACACAAAGGAGTTGGGAAAGGGCTAATTGCAACATCTCATTGGCACCAACTCCCCCATGGGATCACGAGTTTGCATACTCAATTAGGATTTAATTACTTTCTTTGTTCATCTTTTGTTCATTTTCCTATTTTAAGTTTTGTAAATGGATTTCATGGGGAATCCTTGTTTTACCTTGCATATGATCTAATAACTTGTTTGTTTGCTTTGTTTATGCAGGTATCAAATCGGGGTTCACAATAATGATGTAAAAATGTAAATAAAAAGTATGTACATATAATGATTTAAGATAAATATTATTTTATCAAAGTGATATTCATGATTTATGTAATATGCATATATTATAAAGTTTAATGAAGAAATTAATTTTATGTTTTAGTTATTATATTTTCTAATTAGATTCTTTTATTTTTTTCATCAATTAAATGTTCTATCTAATTATTAGTAAGAGATATAAATGACAAGATTTTGGTGATGTTGATTGATCAAGAGATTTCAACATGATATTATTGGAGCATGACCTTTATAAGATATGAGATGAGGATATTCCTCAACATTTAATTAAGTTATAGGAATATGCCATAAGTTAAATGTTGATGTACATCCTCATCTAATAGTTGACCATACAAATTAGAGAATAATTAATTTCTTCTTTCTAATTCATTGTGTTAGTATCATATCTTACTAATGCATTTCTCCAAAAACATTGTCATGGGATCTCTCAATCATTGATATCTCCACATGTACATTCAATTTCTCTAAAGTACTCGTTATTTGAATCTAAAATATTTAAAATCAAATCTAAAATCAATTAGCATAATTTATATTACTTGAAGAGAAATTTATTTATTTTATTTGTTTTTAGAAAAATGACTACAAAAATTTAATTGAAAATAAATTCTTCAAACTTAATTTTTATTTTTAAAATAATTTAAAATTACATCTTCAAAAAAGAAAATGTAGTAAATATTTAGTTTTTATATTTCATATTTCATTTAAACTTTATATGCTTTATATGTTTTCTTAAAGTGTCAATTAATTTTACTTTTATAATTTCAATTTTGTAAAGTTTGACATTTAATAAAAATAGGATTGTTGGTGTTTTTAAATATAGGAATAGTGATGTTATATATTACTAAAAATTTGTTGATTTTTAAATAGTTTTATCATTGTTATTATAAAAAGTATTAATATTATTATGACACATAACATGTAGAGATTTTAACAAAGAAAGAGATTGGTGAACCTCTTACATGGGATGACATTCAAAAGATGAAATATACATAGAAAGTAGGCCAAAATAAAATGCACCTAATCTCTCCTATTTTTGGTGGATTTACAAAAGCCTTGAAGGATGTTGAATTTGCAGGGTTTGGGTATGTGCAAGATCATCATGGAAAAAATAGGCTCTTAAGTGGAGATGAAAATTCAAAAAATCAGAGTTAGACAACTTGACATAAAAATTTGCATAAGTTATCTATATTATTTAAAAATATGTAAGAATAGAATCTGTATCAAATTGAATTTAGTTTCTAAACTACTAGGTTGATTTTTAAAAAAAAATCTATTTGGTGAAAATTTGAAATTTCAATGCAGTGGTACTTAAATTTTAAGGAAAAAAGAAGAAGTAGGTATCTGTCTAACCACCCTAACCACAATAAAATGATAATATTTTTTATAATATTTTAGATATAAGTAGAGGACTCATGTCCCAACTTAATACATATTTTTTTTGTAATATTTTTCCAAGTAAATAACTAATTATGATTTTTTTATTACAAATTTAAAAAAATATAAAAATTCGTATGTCTAACCACCTTAACTTGGTCAAAACTTCATGTTTTTTTTTTTTTTAATCCTACATTATGCGAAGCATAGAATGTGAAATATCTTTCAGATTCAAAAAATGTGATACCATTTGAAAGCTATAGATGTTTTTCAATCAGCCTATCAATCAAGACTTTAGTCGTAATTCAAATAAAAAATGAATAATAATTATTTATTAAATTCAAAGTAAAGCATAATTTATATTGGTGGAAAGATGAGAATCTTCTTTAAAAACCCTTTTCATTTCATCAATTTTGGGTACAAAAAAGTCATCAGCCACATGGGCCATCATATCACTTACATATCCCCACTTTTTGGCCCATCATGCTACACATACCCATTTTTGATTCCAAAAGATTGGAAAGTACATACTTCTTCTTTTACCTAAAATAAAAATAAAAATAAATTATTGAATTTTTTAGGTCATTATGTATTTAAATTTTCCTTATAAATTCAAATTCTTCCATGTGTAGCTATATTGGGTGGCAACCAATACACACATGAAGGAAGAGATATTTGAGAATCCAAATACATTTGATCCATCTCATTTTGATAGATCTATTCCACATTATAATTTTGTAGCATTTGGAAGGGGGCCTCACATTTTCCATGGCTATGATTTTGTAAAGATGGAGACACTAATATTTTTACATCATTAGTAGGTAAATATAAGTGGTCTTCAATAGACCAAGATGAAAAGATAACCCATGACCCTATGCATTTTCCCATAAATGGATTGTTGATCAAGCTCCAAACAAAGGACAAGTAAAATAATTTATATTTCTATAAATAATTTTTTAATATCTATTTTATATTAGTGATCCATTATTGTCATTAATGTAACAAATAAATTTCAATAAGAACTTGTCATCTACACCCAAAGTAGGGTCAAATGTCTTTAAATAAGTACTAAATTATGCATAGACCAAATGGTGTACCTCTCTTTAAATTGAAGATATTTTTTAGTTACCCATATAAGTGATGTGTTACTCTAATATAATCCAATTTTTCATCTTGTATACATAAGTCCTAGATAAATTTTGCAAATATTTTTCTAACATTTATCATGTATTATATTTATAGAATCTCTAGGTAGAAGATGAGTAAATAACCCTTGATTTGGTCTATTAGGGGCTACAATAGTGATAGTTTACATAATTGAAATATCCATTAAGTATTCTTCTAATAGAACTCAATGATTCCATGTATTTCCATTAGGAAGGAATTCACACTTATCAAAAAAATCTTGACTCTTCCCTTTCCATTGATTTCAAAATTTGATCTCATACAAACTCCCACTAATTTTACAGATCTTCTTCCACCCACTAATTTTATTTTCATTCCACTAATTTTGAATCTAAAAATGAGCAAGTTTCCTATGGAATTTCTCATGTGTTTTTGATTGTTCATTCTTCTCTCCATCTTGTCTATTCATTTCATCACTATTTCATCTAAAAATTTGAGCTTCGATCTCCATTTTTTTTTAACCACTATCTTTGAATCACTACTTCCACCATTATCAACATAAGTCTTTCAATAGTTCACTCCAAAAACCTGAGAGCAACACTTCAAAATATTTAAAAGCAAAGAGGACAAGGGTAATAGAAGTATTCAATCATGGCATAAGAGGTTGAAAATATGGGAGAAGGGGGTGATTAAAATATTAATTGCATTAATTAAATATAGGTTTCCCTTTTGGAAAATAAGAAAAATAAGGCTTTGGAATGCATAATTTGGTAAATTAGAAGCTTAATTAAGTCCAATCAATTAAGGGACCCAAACATAGTGTGAAATTATAAAGGTATACAATTTCATACTCTTAATTTAGCCCACACTTTAGTGAGAGTATGAGCTTACACTCAAATTCACACTGAAGTATTCAAAATCTGTCAAGAGAGGTCCAAGTGTACAAATGTTAGAAAGATACGATGAAAAATATCAAAGATGGTGATCAAGCCCATAGGGTCAAAGATCCCATGAAAAAACAACATAAGGACAAAGGGAGCCACAAGATGTGTGTACTGTAGAAAATTGTATACCATGAAAATTTCACACTATGTTTGCATCCCATTAATTAATTGGACTTAATTAAGACTCTAATTGACCAAACTATGCATTCCGAAGCCTTATTATTCCTATTTTATGAAAGGGAAACCTATATTGAAAAATTTCCAATATTAATTAAAACACGTTGGTAATTGAGTGTCCTGGAGTTAGACCTTCTAGAACCCATTCACCCTTGGGTGAATGGGTCCCTCTTAATTCCTAGGACCCAGTTTTTGATATGTTTTTAGTGACATTTTGATGATTCAAATTCAAGTTTCAACTGTCAACTTTCAAAATCTATTTTTTGGGAAATTAGAAAAACACATATAAATACAATTATTTTATCAATTCAAATCTAATAGGCTAGAGGTGAACTTCATAAGAGAAAATATTACTATCATGATCATTGAATAGAAGATTTATCAGTCACCTAAACTAGCAATCATGATCATATCATCACATCAAAGTTTATATGTGGTCATGTCATGTTTTGGAGCTAATATTATGATGTAGGTTTCAAGCATTCATGAAATCATTCAAGAATCAATCAATCAAGCCAATTCATGCAATATCCAAGCCTTAGAGTGATATGTTTGACTTAAATCCTCTAAGGGAAAAAATTAAGGGTTTGGTGAGTTGTAACAAGTATTCATTCATCAATTCCTTCACTTTTTCATTATTTCATTATCAAGGTTTAATTACCAAACATGGGGTTTGACTAAGACAAACCCCCATTCACCCAAAACAAACATTTTTGCTTCTCTCTTTGAATGTGCAGATTTACAGGAGAAGAAGGACTAAAATTTGATCAAAGGGGAAATTTTGTAATGTTGCATAAGTTGTCATCATTGTTTTCAAGCTACAAAAACTCACGTACATATTTTATTTAGGCTTTCCAATAGTTAAACCAAGAGGAATTAGAAGCTTAGATCTGAGATTAGAGGACTGAAAAAACTAATTTTTGACCCTTGCATTAGAACCCATTCACCCTAGGGTGAACCAATCCTACTACAAGCCTTGGAACCTACTTTTTTTTATCATAGGTGCACACCAATCTAGCCTTCTTAGATCTACCTGTAGACACTTAAATTATCCTGATTGATATCATGCACTTGATCGTGATTGACTAACTTCAATTTTTCCTTAATCATTTCCACATTAACCAATTAATTGAATAATCTTTATTTAATTAATTTCCCCGTTAAATCAAATAATACACTTTATCATATTCATTTCATCATCCACTGATGCTTTTCCTTTAATTAAATAAATCAACTTTATTTAATTAAATCCTAATGTTTCTCTTTTAATTAAATAAATCAATTTTAATTAATTAAATCGTATAGTTCTTATTTTATTTAAATAAATCCTAAGGTTCTTCTTTTAATTAAATAAACCAACTTTATTTAATTAAAATCCTAAAATCCTAATATCCTCTCATATGATTTAAATAAACCCAAACATTTAAGTCATGTGTCACAAATAAACTAATCCCATCTAAGTTAATTAATCTTAAATTAATTAACTCCTAACACTAATCCTCATTCCTCTAGCTTTTGACTTCATCCTAAGGTAAGTCAACAATGGTCAATTTTCACATGTAAATCAATTTATTTGATTTACTAATTACCTATTTTCATTCAAAAAAGTTGCATATTCTTGGAATATTCCACCCACTTGACTTTTCCCTCCAAAGGACTATGTCCTCTTTCTTGAGCCACCTTGGCATTAAAAGATCTTACATGTCCTCTTCTTACACAAGCCACCTTGGCTTTAATGGGTCTTACACCTCTTACACAAGCCACCTTGGCTTTAAATGGAATCTTACACATTCTATCACACAAGCCACCTCAACATTTATTCTTCTTACATCACATCTCCAAAAATGTGGTCACACATGTGTCAGCACATCTCCCTCAAGATTCATTATCATGTTGACAAGTGGCATTTTTCTATTGGTCTATTCTTTAATCCCACATTCATCAAACTCCTTCACTCTTCCAACCTCCCTCAATATAAATAAAGGCCTTCTCTATTGTATTTGGATCCACAATCTTAGGCATTTTGAAGACATAATTTTATGTAAGCTCATTATCCACAATCATCCTTATTTTCATCCAATTTAGCATAGAAGTTCATCATCCATAGCAAGGTTATTGGAATTTTGCATCAAGAATCTCATATCATCATCAAGCTTATCAAGGAATTGGGAAAGGGCTTCTTTCCACATCAAACAAGCACCAATTCCCCTATGGGATGCTGGTTTGAGCATTCAGATGAGATTTCATTAGCTTTTATTTGATATTTTATGTTGTTTTCTTGTTCTTATGCTTGAATGAATTTCAGAGGGAATGTTTGGTTTAAACTTGTTTGAGGACTAACATTTTTTTTTTGTCCATGTTTGAACAAGTCTAGGCTAAAGCATTTACATTTTGTCACTAGAATGAGGGCATAACCTAGTTTTTAATATTTTTTTAGCATGTTTCGTCAATAGGTTTGTTGGTGAATTTTGATATAGCACATCCATTGTCCATTTCAGCACATTGGTGGTGACTTTTGGCGCATCAAAGCCCTACTATAGTGCATCCACAGACCAAACTAGCGCATTTACCTCTTGTTCCAACGCATTTACCTCCTGTTTTATTGCATTTACCTCATATTTTAGTGCATTTTCCTCCCGTTTTAGTACATTTACCTCCTATTTTAGTGCATTTACCTCCTATTTTGTGAGCATATTCTCTCTATTTTAGCACATATGCTCTTTGTTTTAGTGCATATGCTATCTATTTTAGGCAATTTTTGTTAGTCAATCTTAAAATGGTCATATCTTAGTCATATAGAGGTTTCTTTCAAATCTTTTTTTTTGAAATGGGGTAGAATTTCATAATCTATCTAATGGTGTAGGTGTTTCTCAACTTTAATAGAGTTAAAATTTTCAAATTTTCACCTAAATTCAAATGACATTGTAACTTGGTCTAAGTTTTAGGGTTTCTATGCTTAATCATTTATCTAACCCTCATATCTTCTCATTTCTTGATTTCATCTAACATTTGGAGCTTCGATTGTAGGTTTTAAAGGATCATGGAGCATGGAAGTGAAAGAAAAATAATTTGATACTCATTGTGATAGTGTTTTTAAACACTCATGGGAAAATAAACCATCCTATATCTTCCTTTCATGCTTTAGGACCAACCAGAATTATTTTGGGCATAAAATTAACCTCCAACTCAAGCTTTGTCAAGTTGGTTAAAAAATAACCTTAGAAACTTACTAGCATTTTGATTTGGGTTAAAATTGAACAAAAAACTTTCACACTCAAATTTGGTGCTATAAAAAGAATCCATTTATTGATTTTGAGGATTGAAAGTAACTTGTGCTTACTTTGTTTTTTGTAATCTTCTTTACAAACCAATACCATTTGAATGTGTATGCACTTCTCTCGCACTTCATTGGGATCTTGAGAATTAAAAGCATTCTAGTGACATTAGGCTGTCTAAAATATTACCTCCACATTTCAAATTTGGGTATTTAAAATTGAACAAGGCTTGAGAGTGTGAAGAAAAGGCATTGTGTGTGCTCCCACCTAAATGTGTTAGGTGGTCAAACTACAAATGCACTTCTTCACTATTTTTTACCCTTAGATAGCCTACCTTGGTGGGAAAAATTACTCACCCCAAGGGAACGACTCAAATTGGTAACGAGCTAAATGCCAAGCTACTCCCAACTAGCATTTTTGGTGAGCAGATCTATCACTTCAATTAATATCCCTTGGCCCACACAAATGAAAATCTATCCAACAGTTGATTCACTCGCAACAATAGTTTCGAGTGCTCTCTACTTATTCTGCAAGGTGCAACTACCTTTAGATGATTTGCAATGAATACAACACGAGGTATGATTTTCACCATAAAGTAGAAAAAGTATGTGAACACCTACCCACAACCATGGTAATAGATGTGAAAAAGAGATTCATAACCAAAATTAATTTAAAACAAGTGACACAAAGTTCACTTATCATAGCCACGAATAATATTTAAGGAAAGCAAAAACAATACATTCTTTTGAAGGATGACTTAATCTAAATTCAAAGCTTTTGAATTAAATACATGCTCAATCCATTGAAGTAGGATAACATGGAAGAATAATCATAATGAAACACAATTCATTAAAATATAAAGATAACATTGAGAAATTCAAACATTCACAATATCCTTTTTAATTATTGATTTTAAAACATGAGTTCACAAACTCATTTCCCTGTACAACAAAAGGTGCATGAAAATAAAATCCATCCTATCCCCTCCCTCCTTTTTTTGACCATTTCTTCATAGGTCTATATATAGATATATTAAAACTGTTATATTATAGAACAATCGTTTGGAAGATGACTAAACCCATAAAAAATTCTAAAATGGAAAACGGTTCATGAATGGATGTTATCATTACATGTCACCAAAAGAATTCTTTCATGCAGCTAAACTGCTAGAGGTGTCGAGACTCTATAAATCTCTAATTGCATTTCCATAACCAAATTATGAAATTTGGCTCATTCTTCTTATTTTTCTAAAACAAACATCACCCTATTATATTCGACGTAGTTGGCCTTTTCCTTCCATGCCAATGAACACAACTCAGAAATGATGTATAATTTCTCTTCATCAGGCCAATTTAAATTTAGTTGAATGACAGGCACAAGCTCATCTTCCCACTCTCAGATATCATCAAGAAGTACCATCCTGAGAAAATTCTTGAGTTGAAAATGTTGCCACCTTTCCTCATATGCAAGCTTACTTAGTGTTGATGATATGAAGTGATCATTAATTTTCTAAGAAGATTGTGCCAATCCATTACCAAATTCATTTCACCAACCTCCAAATTCATTTCACCAACCTCCTTATTTAAGGGTCATCCTTTCAGAATATTTTAAAGGCTATGTTACACCTTCAAGTTGGAATTTCAAATAATTTGAGAGGATGTTCCTTAAAGGTGCCACATGATTCATTAAATAAGCTAACACTTTGAAGATTGTGCATCCCTGCATTGGTCTCCTCGTCACTGGAAAACAAAAACTCATAACGATCGGTCGGGAGTTCCTATGTTTTAAGAACCTCTAATGGGACAATTGCATGGTCTATCACTTGATAAGACTTGGGACTATGAGAACTAAAAAATAAGTTGGGCGATCAGATGGTTTCAAAACCTATGAACCTTGTGACAAGGTTAGAGAAATGAGTAGGGTCATGACAACATCAAAACTAACTTATCTAGGAGAAACAAATTGAGTGAAAAAATAACATGTAACATTGGCTCTGATTGGGGACTGTATTTTTGTAGAAAATGCAGAGAACTCTAGATTTATTGTTGTAGACGAGTTCAAGTCCATTGGGTTCAAAGTAAAAAGAAATGGTAGGGAAAAGGGGTTCCACTTGTAGAAGGGTGGAGGGAAACCAGACACAAGCTAAAAACAGGACAAGAACACCAAACAGGAAAATAAACTACACTATTAGCACACCAAAACCCGTACTATGTGCATGGTCATAAGGACCCTACATTAAGGATATCCTCCATTACTCAAGTGAAACCATTAACAGGAAAATAAAAATATGATCCACTATGGTAAAGAAGAGTGCTCCTGTGAAACACTTGAAAATTCAAGAATAACATGTAGGTCCAATGATGACTTACCACATACCTGAAGCCCCTATGTATAAACTCACAACCGAAAAGCCATATTTCATTTTATATCTCTTTGGACTTTTGAGAGTCACTAGCAATACCTCCACAATCGTTTCCAGATAAATCAGACCAATCCTTTTGAAAGAGATTGTATTGTATGCCTTGGTTTGATTTACATTTCACCTGTCTTGAATCATTCTTAAGCCCTGAATCATAACTCACTGAAGGAATCTTAAGAGGCTTGTCTTCTTTGACATTTCCACTAATTGGAGAACCATAAAAAGTTTCATTTCCCAGAAAAAGCCCATCAAGAGAAGCTAATAAATATTGATTTAAAATGTCCACACTATGACCATGAATAAAACTATTAGATTTGGTATTCAAGCAATGCCTCTCTCGGTAACATGATTTCAAAATAATCATTTTTAAAATTCTTAAGAATATATTTTCTTGGCTCATCCTTATCAGGAGCAGAGAAAAAGTCTTCATCAGCTAATTGAGAATCATATAATTTGAAAAGGGGATTGTCTCTAACCTTTGGTTCTTTAGAGAATTATGTTAGCCAGTATATTGCATTGAGTTCACCCCAAGTAATCTTATTTTCAGGATCTTCCAAAAAAATTCTTATTCTTATCGCCACTTTGACATCCTTTTTACATGCAACATTAATCATGATTTCATTTAAAAATACAAGAGGAGTATTGAAAGTCAAATATTTTTCTTTCACATTGTCACCTAAAACAAAATTTGTGCATGATGTTAATTGTGAACCAAGGGCATCATATTCTGAAAGCATAGGATCAAATCTAATAGAAATTGTTTCTTCTCCTTTAGTGCAGAAAAAATCATCAATGAGAAAGCAAGTGGGTTGAGGATAAAGATTATTTGTGCCTTTAGATGATTCAATCAAACTATTTTCCCATATATACTTCTTTTTTCTAACATCTTCTTTTTCTCAAAGATTTCATTAAGAGACCCAGTCAGTAATGTATTCATACCTCTTTCAAAATTTCTAGATTCACCAATGAAAATATTCACGTTGGCCTCTGTAATATGGCCATCTTCTTCCACTATGCCACATCAGAATTCATAGTCTGAACTTTTTAAGAACCAATTCGGAATAGAAATAATTTTATATTCATCTGGCCATGTCTTTTCTTTATGGGAATTGAATGATTGTTTACTTGGCTCGGTCTGCATGTATATTGGGAAAGATTTAGTTTTCTCATTTTCAGCATGGTAGAGACTTCTCTCTTATTGTTGATCATGAGCCCAGGGTACGAATGTCTTCACCAATGTCAGAATTTACATCCACACCAATTTATAATATCTCTTAATCAACTTTATTATTTGGCCTCGAATTATATTTCTGGGATCTTTAGATAATGGAGTCCCCAGTCTTCCTTTCAAAAAAGACACTATTTGATGTATGGAACAAGGTCAACACTAGTCTTTGCAAATATTTCCCCAATGAAGTTGCCAAAAATCTATTGGTGATTAGATCTATCACTTCAATTAATATCCCCTAGCCCACACAAATGACAATCTAGCCAACAATTGATTCACTTGCAATGATAGTTACGAGTGTTATTTGCTTATTTTACAAGGCACAACTACCTTCAGATGATTTGCAATGAATAAAACATAAGGTATGCTTTTCACCAGAAAGTAGAAAAGGCACACTGAAACCTACCCATAACCATGGTAATAGATGTGAAAAAGAGATTCATAACCAAAATGAATTTAAAACAAGTGACACAAAGTTTACTTATCATAGCCACAAATAATATTCAAAGAAAACCAATAGATTATTTTCAAGCATGACTTAATCTAAATTCAAAGCTTTAGAATTAAACACATTTTCAACCCATTGAAGTAGGATAATATGGAAGAGTAATCACATAGACACATAGTTCATTACAATGTAAAGATAAAATTGAGAAATTCAAACATTCACAATACCCTCTTTATTTCTTCGATGTCAAAACATGAGTTCATAGACTCATTTCCCTCTACAACAAAAGGTGCATGAAAATAAAACCCATCCTATCCCCTCCCTCCTCCTTTTTTAAACCATTTCTTCATAGGTCTATATATAGATATATTAAAAATGTTACATTACACAAAAACCATTTGGAAGATGACTGAACCCAAAAAAACTTCTAAAATGAAAAATGATTCATGAATGGATGTTATCATTGTGTGTCACCAAAAGAATTCTTGCATGCAGCTAAACCATTGGAGGTGTCAAGACTCTATAAAGCTCTAACTGCACCAAATTATGAAATTCGACTCCTTCTTATTTTTCTAAAAAAACATCACCCTATTATATTCAGTGTAGTTGGTCTTTTCCTTCCATGCTAGAGAACACAACTCAGAAATGATGTCTAATTTCTCTTCCTCAAGCCAATTTAAATCTGGTTGAATGACAGGGATAGGTTCATCTTCCCACTCTTTGATATCACCAAGAAGTACCATCCCGAGAAAATTTCAGAGTTGAAAATGTCATCACCTTTCTTCGTATAATAATAGAGATTCATAACCAAAATGAATTTAAAACAAGTAACACAAAGTTCACTTATCATAGCCATGAATAATATTTAAAGAAAGTAGAAACAATAGATTATTTTCAAGGATGACTTAATCTAAATTCAAAGCTTCATATTTAAACACATGCTCAACCCATTGAATCAAGATAACATGGAAGAGTAATAAAAAAGAAACACAGTTCATTATAATCGAAAGATAACATTGAGAAATTCAAACATTCACAATATCCTCTTTATTTCTTCGATGTCAAAACATGAGTTCATAGACTCATTTCCTTGTACAACAAAAGGTTCATGAAAATAAAACTCATCCTATCCCCTCCCTCCTCCTTTTGTAAACCATTTCTTCATAGGTCTATATATATTAAAACTGTTACATTACAAAACAACCGTTTGGAAGATGACCAAACCCAAAAAAAATTCTAAAATGAAAAGTGATTCATGAATGGATGTTATCATTATGTGTCACCAAAAGACTTCTTGCATGTAGCTAAACCATCAAAGGTGTCAGGACTCTATAAAGCTCTAACTACATTTCGATAACCAAATTATGAAATTCAGCTTGTTCTTCTTTTTCTAAAAAAAAATCCCCCTTTTATATTCGTCATATTTGGTCTTTTCTTTCCATGCCAGTGAACGCAACTCAGAAATGGTGTCTAATTTCTCTTCCTTAGGCTAATTTAAATCTGGTTGAATGACAGGCACATGCTCATCTTTCCACTCTATAATATCACAGAGAAGTACCATCTTGAGAAAATTCTAGAGTTGAAAATGCCACCACCTTTCCTCATATGCAAGCTTACTTAGTGTTAGCAGCAGGAAGTGATCATTGATTTGCTAAGAAAATTGTGCCAATCCATTACCAGATCTATTTAACCAACCTCCTTATTTAAGAACCATCTTTTCAGAAGATTTTAAAGATTGTGCTACACCTTCAAGTTGGCATTTCAAAGAATTTGAGAGAACATTCCTTAAAGGTGTCACATGATTCATTAAATAAGATAACAATTTGAAGATAGTTCATCCTTACATTGGTCTCCGCATCACTGGAAAACAAAAACTCATAACCATTTTTTGGGAGTTCCTATGGTTTTAAGAAATTCTGATGGGTCGACTACATGGGCTATCACTTGATAAGACTCAGGACTATGAGAACTACAAAATAAGTTGGGTGATCGGATGGTTTTAAAACCTATGAACCCCACGACAAGGTTAGAGAAATGAGCAAGGCTACGACAACATCAAAACTAACTTATCTAGGAGAAAAATTTTGAGTGAAAAATTAATGGGTAACAAGTATATAAATTTGAATGTTGAGGAAATCTCAACATTACAGAACTTCCTACGGACAAGTAGGTGATACTCTTTATTGGGTTGATCTTGCCTCTCATGTTGCCTTTTGAATGGGTGCCTTGATTACAAACCAATTTATGTAGAAGAAAAAATCCCTATCTATTTATTGGTGTCAGGAGGTTGAACCTCTGAAGTCATCCCACGTAATTGTGGTTCAAAGTAGAGATGAATATTTTGTCATAGGAGATTCATGAGAACTCAAAGCTTGGCTAACCCAAAAAGTGTGTTTTGAGAAAGGGGGAGACAGTGTGGTGATCAACCTTCTAATCATTCACTTTGAATAAGCACAGTTGCATAAATCCAAGTGGGAATCCGACAGATATTTCCTTTTTTCTATCCTAGGGTTGTGTATTATCTTGAATCAAAACACTTTGCTTGGATCTAAAACATTGGAAAACAAACATTAAACAAATCGTCAGAATTTCAAACCATTTGGGAAGAGCAAATACCTTTGAAAATTCCACATGTTATTGCTTTTCCCTAGGGTTTCTTATCCCTAGAAGGCTTCTAAACATTTGTACACACATCTTAATTTGTTTCTCTCCAAAGTCAACATAGGGAAATATTGCCTTGATTCTCTTTATTTCCACATAATGGACCTATGGGATGAAAAGTATTTAAGACATAGACATTCAATTTGAAACTTAATCAAGACATTGGATGTGGTAAAATCAAATTCATTAATCAAGATGAAATCAATTGAACCCCACACATGTGCTTGTTTATCTTTTTTCTTATGGTCTTTCGATCAAACATTCATCTTTTGGTTTGATGTACTCTTAGGTAAAAGAATGTTTTTCAACACCTTGGTTTGGTAAACAAAGTCCCTCTTAGGTTCATTTAGGATCAAAACAACCAATCATTTCATCCATCTCAAACATCAATAAAATCCCATTTCACAAACAAATTTTGAAACCTTGGAAAAAATCATTCATATTAGAATTTTGGAAAATCTCACAATCAAAATCAAAATCCCCTTTGTTTGGATAAGTGTGTATGGATGAATCCTTCCCCACAAATTTAGTTAAATTTTCATCCTTTTGGACAATTTTATCCTAGGGTAACATCCAACATCTTGGGATTTACAAGTCCATCATCCATATCAAATCAAACCAAATCCAAATAAAAAATCCAAAAGTCCTAAAGTCTAGTACTCCTCCAAAGTTCTCAAAAAGTTCAAACACCCATATCACTCACCCTTTCATATTTCATCTCATCATTGTTCCTAAATCCCTTAGAGGTTAACAAGGTCAAAACACAAGAAAAAAATGGAATATAAACTTGATTCGTACATCATGAGTAATCCAAGTCAACCAAACTATCAAGAACTTACAATACCAATCGATTGTAAAAACTCACATTTATACAATCCATACATGGGATCATTATCTCCTACAAACCTCAATGATACAACAAATGTGAGTTTTCACTTGATCTAAATTTTGTACCACCTTTCCCTATGGTAGATTTAAATCAAAGTCAAAACCGACAAATCTATCAACCAAACAATCAATTCATGAGTCTTATTCCAAACAACATTATCCCACCAAATCTAGACATGCCAAATGTGACTATACCAAATACAAGCTTACCAAACATGAACATATCAAATCCGCACTTGGTAAACTTTGGGATAGATATGTTTGTAAATCATACCAATTTTTTTCAAAGTCCAAAAAATCTTAACAACTCCATTATTGATCCAAGTCAAGGTAACACCATGCAACATCAAATTTACCTAAATCAAGGCAATATGTTTCCAAGCCAAAACAATGTTCAATGTCAACCTATAATGCAAAATCTAAACATCATCCCAAATAAGAATATTGTCAAAAATCAATTTGTCCATGATCCCATACAAACACCACAAGTATACATTCCAACTATGCTTGAAAAAAAACTAAATCAACTATATGAAGGGTGTCAAAATAAAAATCAAGATCAAATTTTGCAAGATCAAATTAATATACTTAGAAAATTCATTGATTCATATCACCAAGGGGCATCTCCACCACAAAATCAATACACTCTTCCATTGGTTAAACCATGTCATCAAAGCATTGAGTTGTGTCCACAACCACATCAAGAACAATATCTCCAATGTTAAGAGTCCGGATATCAAGATCAAGATCAACAACAAACCCAATCACCCCATCTCGAAGATCAGTCATCACATCTCCAAGATCAATCACAACTATACATGAATGAGCACCTTGAAGATGTTTCTACCTCATCCAACAATCAAATCAGCATATATCAAGAGTCACTTTTCAATCATGATCCAAATCCACCAACAATACCCAACAATGATTCAATCCAATAAATGATAATATCATTTGATCCTATGGTTGAAAAAATTGGAAATCCCTCCACCACAATTGTTGAAAACAATGATCAAGATCTATCCATCAATGAGAACCTTGAAGATGTTTCTACCTCATTTGATGATCAACTCAATGCAAATCAAAAGTCACTTTTTAGTCATTATTAGAACCCCTCAAGCAATGATCTATTTCAAGGAGTGTTAGAATTATTTGATGATGTTGAAAATATCTCTACATCACCTAATGAGTTAGAGGACATATCTCAATAATGTATTCTAAAGCATGATGAACATCTATCACCAAATTCTAGCAATGGTCCTTTCCAAGACATTGGCATCCTTTGACCTCATGGTTACAAATATTGAAGGAATCCTCAACTCAACATTTGATCAAAGTCCACTCAAAGATCAAAAGGATATTAAGACACTCCCCATGCCTAATGAAGAGGTCCAAGAACCCTTTGTAAGAATTCCATCCTTTCAAATTGACTCATGTCAAAAATTTGATTCAAAGTATGTTAAAATAAATTCCAACACTAACCAAGATCAAGAATTTGTATCTCCACAATACCACAATGATCTAATGGGAACTCTCCTATCTATACAAGATGTCACAAATGATAATCATATACATATAGCACATACTCCTCCATCTACCCATGAGATACTTTCTTTAGATGGACATGTGGATGATCTTCATTCAAAACAAGAGTCTCATACTCTTGATATCATTACAAAGGAACAAGAGTCTCCTACTCTTAACATTTGTACACCTAATCAAGATATAGAAAAATCTAGAGACATATCAAAAATAGGTCATGAAGAAGGCTTCTATAGAAGTTGTGAATCAAAAACATCTTGTGAAGGCATATCAAAAATGAATCATGAGGAAGAGTCTTACGTGGATAGTGAATCATCAACACCTCTTGAAGAAGCATTAAAATCTGAAATTTCACAAGATCAAGCCAAAGATATCAATCAGGAACTTATCCCACATATGGAGGATCTTATCACTTATAAAATTGGATCACTTACCTTTTTTAGGTCAAGTTATCATATCAATGAAAATTTGTCACCTTTGAAGATCCACAATAGAGTAGAGAAGGGTTAGCACCTTGTTTCCAAGGTAAATCATATCCTATTGAATTTTTTTTTTAGAATAGATGAATTATCAAGGCAAAGGACTAGGTCTACATGAACAGGATATCCTACAACCAATGCAGATTATTAGTAATCTTAAGTATTAAGGTCTTGGTTATTCGACAATTAAGGGATCTAAACATATCAGTGATACCTATATGAAACTTCAGGAAATCATCTCAAGCAAACATCAACATAGGTGGCACTAAGAATCCTTATGATAAAACCAATGCCAATATTACAACCAGCCACATCATGAATCTTCATCCACCCATCACCCCATCTACGAATTGGGACCAACATCAAAAGAAATATTTGAATCAAAGCATGAAGAATTTCATCAAGGAAAAAGAAGTAGTGAAGCATGAAGGAAAAATCAAATACAAATGGATACCAAAGAATACAAAGAAATATTATGCCTATCAAAATCCATTAGTCAAATAAATTATGGGGCAAAAAGGAAAGGGAAAATTATCCATCAAAGATGTACACAAAGGAAAAGGTGGGCTTCTCAAACAATAGACAAATTATATCAAGTAGTTGGTCCTAATTCCATGAATACTTTTGTATCCACCCATCATTTCTCATCTTCCCAAGTTTAGAGAGTTAAAGGTTCCAAACTATCAACCAATCCATCTTTTATTCCTAAACATACAACACCATCCCCGCCTCCATGCATGATATCCAATTCTCACATTGACTATGTATTGTCAACAACCCTTCATCATAAGGATTCAAAAGGCCTTCTATTGTGATGTGGCACAAAGGTAAATTTAACCTTGGTATCAATAAATTAAAACAACATTCTCCAAATTTGCATTCAAGTGCACGTATTTTAGTGAAAAAATTCTTCAAGAAGGATATCGATGGCACATTATGATAAAATAATCAACATTAGTAGTACCAGGTGGTTCAACATGAGCTTAAAATCTTTCAGTAAAAAATAAAAAATCAAAGAATCATGAAAATAGTAAAGATAAAAATCATCCTCCAATGAAAACCACTATGGTGGTGCTTTGGGCAAGTGCCATGATGAAAACCTAGAAAATAGGTGTCATGTGTAGAATCGAGCATCTACGTGTGCCACTTCAGGTGAAAGAATCTTATCACATCCATAACAAATCCATTCATCCATGAACCATTTATCCAATCCATTTTCATATATTTTCATCCATCTTCCAAATTATGTTGATCTCGATAAAATTTTGGCATACACTTTACAGTTGCTTATGGTAAACATCTTGACATGGGTCATTTTCATTGATCCTATCCTACCCAATATTATCTAAGCCATGAAGTATTATCCAAATGGGCATCCTCTATTCAAACACCTTATCTTATCATAAGATAATACATGGCATCCTTGCATTCTTACCATATCCATTCATCTATACATCTATCCAACCATCCACCCATGGAATTCCATGTATTGCTAGAAACAAGGGGCAAATACTTACATCTTGATTTGGGAATAAGTCTTGATCTATATCCTCCAACTTATGTGGTGATTCGAACATTGGAAAACGTAAAATCAAACTAGGCAAATCATTTGTGAGAAAAATAATCCGAATCACAAACCCATGACATATTTTGACAAGAAGATATTCCTTATCAAGCTTTATCTTTCATCGTACATCAATCTAAACAATCAATACCAGTTGCATCTAACTAGCACTTCAGCATCACATCAAATCATCCAAACAATTTTGTTCCAAATCAAACTTCAAAATATTGATAAATAAAAATCCAACCAATCCATCATCATCTCGGGATATCCTTCCCAATCCTCATGTTGCTTAACACTATCCTTGCATTGTTGTGTATCCTCAATGATGTTATCATCACAAATCCTTCAATATGATTAATCAACCTTAGCTTGGTTTTCAACAAAATCCCAAAATAGATTGTTGATATCATCACATATCCATATCCAAATTGTCAAAATCATGTGAAAATTCAAAAACATCCAAAAACCATGTCAAAGTCCCAAAATAGGTCAAAAAGTTAGAAAACATCAAAAAACATGCTATATGAACTACATCATCTTTGAGCTTAAATGCAGGAAAGGCTAATCTTTTATCAACCCCTGAGACAGAAAATCCAAAAACATTCATAAATCTCGAAAAAAACAAAAACATTGGAAATTTTGAAAAATCAAAACATTTGTAAAACATATTGAAACTACCAAAAACATTCAAAAAACCCAAAATCCATCTGTCCCATTTTTCTTTCATCCACAATAAACTTCCACCCATAATAAATCAATCATCGCTTTCATCCTTTGGCAAAACAATTTGAAGCAAGCTTAATAGTCAAAAGTGTGTACTCAAAGATCAAGGTCTCAAGTCTAGGTCAGTAGGTAAACAAGTTGATCAACTCTTGGTATCCATATCCTATCATCCAATCAATCTCATCATCATTTGATAACATCATGTCCTAGGATGCATGCTTCCTACAATGGACATCAACATCAGACATCACTATAGTTTAGTCTTGGCTAGTGGTATTGAAAAACATTAGCTTGTTTATTTACTTGACATTTTCTTTTTTGATTTATCTTATTGCGCTTATTCTAATGACCTCTCGATGATGTCTAATCAAAGCGATTTAGCAATAAAGGAATGGGGCATTGACCTTTAGATTTTATCTATTGCACTTATAAGATTTTTCTTGTAATATAACCTTGGAAAATACTTTCTTTATTAGGTGTGTATGGAGGGTGTTTTGGACAACTTTTTGAGTATTACATTGTTAGGTTTTTCCTCTCTATGTTTTGGTCTGAGATATTTGAAAAATCTAAAGTACATCCTAGTTAGGTTTGCATAGGTCAGGCGTGAATAGGAATACTCCTATCTAATTTTTGAGTCAAAGTCCATCTCACTAGGTACAATGCCATCATGTTTCTTTATACCTTGATGTATCGTATCTATGTGTGTTACCAAAAATTAAGGTAAGTAAGCTCTTTTAAAATCCCAGTCCCTAGATAAGAAAATACATCATCATTTCTACTAAAGTATCGATAGATTATGGACATGTTGGATCCTCTTTTCATCATCTTATTTCTTCTATCCTCTTTCATGCTAACATGATATCATGTGGGTATGTGTAGGATCATCATGGAAAATAGAGGTCCTTAAGTGGCGATGAAAATTCAGAAAATTAGAGGTAGGAAAATTGTCATAAAAATTTGAATAATTTATCAATATTATTTCAAAAATATGTAAGAATGGAATTTCTATCTTATTGAATGTAGTTTCTAAACTACTAGGTTTATTTAAAAGAAATCTATTTGGTGAAAACTTGAAATTTCAATGCAGTAGTACTTAAATTTCAGGGAAAAAATAAGAAGTAGGTGTCTGTCTAACCACCCTAACCATAATAAAATGATAATAGTTTTTTATAATATTTTATATATAAGTAGAGGACTCATGTCTCGATGTGATGCATTTTTTTTTGTAATTTTTTTCAAGTAAATAATTAATTATGATTTTTTATTACAACTTTTAAAAAATATAAAAACTCATATGTCTGACCACCTTAACTTGGTTAAAACTTCATGAAATTCATATTTTTTTAATCCTATAGTATGCAAAGCATAGAATGTGACACATGTTTCGGATTCAAACAATGTGATATCGTTTGAAAGCTATAGATGTTTTTCAATCAGCCTATCAATTAGGACTTTAGTCACAATTCAAATAGAAAATTAATAATAATTATTTATTAAATTCAAAGTAAAGCATAATTTATATTGAAGGAAAGCTAAGAATCTCCTTTAAAAACCCTTTTCGTTTCATTAATTTTGGGTAAAAAAAGTTGTCAGCCACATAGGCCATCATATCAATTACATATCACCACTTTTTGGGCCATCATGATCTTGCACATACCCATGTTATCCACAAACCATTTGCATCTTTCCTATCCATACATATTGTAACATAGGAAAAACTAGTAAAGAAATGATGTTAAAGCAATACAAAGTGTTAATTGAAAACTAGCCTACATTAAACAACAAAGAATGAAGGAAATAGCTAAAACATAAAACAATCTCACCAAAGATCAATGTAACTCCATGAATAATCTCTGTTGTCCTTCTCCATTTTTCCGTGATAGTATTTTTTCCCTCATATTTTTAGTATGTGTGCAAGTATAGCCTTGAAGTATGTGATTATAGAAAAATATCGAAGATTAACAAGTTGGTTCCAAAAGAATATCGATTTCAGGAGGAGTTGAAATGATGAAAGCTAGGTCAATTTATAGAAAATTGATCATTCGAATGAGAGGTTGAGATCAAAAGATAGATGGATTACTCAGATTAAAATATTCAACATGCATTGAGATAAGTGTTAGTACTAACATGAGTGATAAAACCTAAGAATAGAGATCAAGATTAAATAATGATTTAATCTCTAGTTGAAAGTATTCAAAAATTAGAAGAATAATGTTTTCTTGAAAAGGATAAAGATAGAATAAAGATAACGATTTGTTCAAATGCACGCATAAATTAATTAATTAAATAAAGATATTTAATTAATAAATATCTACATGCATAAGAGTCTTAACTAGATAACTGACTAGATATGACAGAGAGTCTCTTCGCAAAGACAATCAGATGTTGAATTAGGAGATAATTGATTGATTCATATAGATCTCGAGTCAAGTAATGAGTGAATCCCTATGTTAGACCTTGGTAGTGGTGGAGAGGCAGAGATTGGAGGAGAGCATGCAGCTGAAGAGGTAGCTAGGGAGGAGCATGCAAAGGAGGAGGGTGAGAGGGATGATATGGATATTGATGTCTTCATGATTTTGGTAGGTTACAGTGTGGATGATGAGGAGGAGGAGGTGATGGGGGAGCAAGAGAGGTAACTCTAGGATAGGATAGTGAAGAGTTGGGATGTAGAGGTGGAGGAGAGGCCACGACGAGATGCAGAGGCTTCCAGGGGTAGTGATTCTGATTTGTAGGCCAGATTAGAGGCTTAGAAGAGAGAGTCAAGATTCTGACTATAGAGGAGGATGCTCTATAGATGGAGAGAGATGGTTCACTCCTAGACAAAGATCAGGTCGTTATCAGATGATAGGAGATAAAGAGTAGGTTTATTGAGTTGAGAGCTTTATGCACTAGGCCAACTATAGCCTTTGCCCGAGAGTTAGTCAGAGTTGGGGATAGGGAGAGGTACTATAGAGACCTATATGAGGTAGAGGTACCACCTGAAAGGAGGGATCCCAGTTACTCACAGGCGCACAGTGCTAGTTCTCGAAGTAGATCCCATAGCCACACATAGAGTACTAATGACATGGTAGGATCATCAAGGACATGACCATATGACAATTCTCCCACTTTGTAGAGAGTACATTAGCGATAATCATCACCTCAGACCCCCATGGGAGAAGTAGTAGTATAGGAAAGTGATATGTTATATTTGTAGACATTGTATTTTGATCATAGAGCCTACGAGCTCCATTTTGATTGATTACATTCTAACATTATACTGTGACACATCTTATTTTGAGTGATATATATATATATATCATTTTTGGTGGAAATTATATGATTTGCATTTGTTCTATATGATGATGCAGTTTATTTTATATGATTATGTAGTTTATGGATTATGAAATTTACATGTTATGGATTATAATGTTTACTCATGATGTTTCATTTCCTATGCTGATGTATTTTTGTATGATGAAATGTTCAATCTATATGATGATGGATGCACAATATTGACACATGTGATGTATGTATTCTATGCTTATGAAGATGAGATGCAATATGATGCTATTATTTATGATGTCATACATGTATAATTTACACAGTTATTGTAATTGGTAAATGCATGTATATCATGATTATCTAAATGCGATGGATATGCATATTTTTGTATTTTTAAATGCAACATAAATGTATGGTGTACCATATATAGACATACAACAATTTCGACATAATGGTTGTAAAAATGTATGCATATGTAGATTATCTAATTTTTTTTTGTGTCACAGGACTCCGTCATTATGCAGGATATAAGAAATGTTAGCACAGATTATTTGAAATGTTAGTATTGAAAAATGGGTATTAGTAGAATGTATAATCTTCAATATTTTTCCAAATAAATACTAAACCTTGCATTAAATCATCAATGGGTGGGACATGATATGAGATAGACCATGATGTACAAAGTCATCCACTTGAGAAAACAAATAGTCACATACAAGGAGTGTCTAGATGCATACTAAAGGCCCAGTTTCCCCAGTCTTTTTGTCAAGAAAAACCACAGAAAACAATCAAAGAAAAATACATAGTCAAGATACATTATTTCTCCTCTAAATCCTTCACGGGACATCCTCAACAAAGCTAGTAACTTGACTTAATAAAAATTTAAAAAGATAGTCTACAGACAATAGTCAAAGAAAAATAGTCCTGAAACATCATTGCTTCTCTAAATCCTTTATGGGACATCCTTGAGAAATCTAGTAACGAAATTCAACAAAAAAGCCAATAAGATAAAACCACATAAGCCATAAATGTGCAAAAAGCCAATAAAAATATTTTCCAAATTTTTTATCCGTTGTTGTTTGTTTGATAATTTGATTGTTTGACATAACCCAATGTGAAGGATGGCACACATCGTATAAGACGTTGAGTCTAATTTCAACTTTGTGACTATCTATTTAAGGCATGACAAAGCCTAGTTTTAGAAAGAATTGTACCATATAATATGTTAAGCCTGATGGCATTGATGCAACAAGTTGCATAAAGCTATGATGGTTGATGATGCCCATTGTCAAGAAAGACACATATTGCATAATACATAGGGTTGATTGTATTGGCAATTTGCTTGATCTGATTTGATGACATTGCTGACATGTTTGGCTTGTTCATGCATGAATTGTCTTGATGTTTTGATGATTTCTTGTGTGTGTTGATAGTGTATGATACGATGTACCCTAAAGGACTGACCTAGTGAGGCCTCGAGGGCTCATCGATTGATAAATATGAAGTCAACTTGATGATAGGTAACGTGTGTGATTGTGAATGTGATAAACCCTAATGGACTGACCTAGTGTGGCCTCGGGGGCTCATCGATTGATGGCCTTGCCTATGTTATACATGTAGAGAGCTTGTAGTTTGACATGACCAATGACTTTGACATGTACAAAGAACGAATCATGATTTGATGTGTGTGATTGTGGCAGATCTAGAAAGATGGACCTAATGCCTCAGGGGTACATCGTTAGATGGCCTTGCCTACATCTAGTCACTGAGGCAACATAGTTTGACTATGTCCATGACTGACTTGACACAACTGACTCTGACTCTATTTTTGGGATTTTTGATATGTTTTGATTTTTTTGTCTTTTTAGAGTTTAACAATGTTTTTGGGTTTTTTCAAGACATTTTATGATGTTTCTGAATTTTTTCAAGACATTTTTTGATGTTTTTGATTTTTTTCCGAGACATTTTTGACATTGGATGAGCAAGTGTAAGGTCTAAATGACCTAGGTCAAGGATTTACCCCTAGTCAAGTATAAGACCAATAGGATGGGATAGGGAGATGGAATGGACTTGATGTCAATCGTTCCAAGTTATAGTAAGGACAACCATTTATTATTTGCGATGGTGAAAATGTTTGATTGGAATGATGGTAGATGATGAAGCGAAGTCAACTACACATGGCACCTGTTTGGCAGGTTTTCACCATGGTACCTATTCAAAGCACCACCAAAGTGGTTTTCACTATTGGACAAATTATTTCTCTTTACTATTTTACTGATTTTTTATTTTTTGGTGTTACAAAGACACATGTTTGCCAAGTTTTCATCAAGGTAAAATTTTTTTTTTTCTCATTTTTTGTATTTTTATGATTAAGACAAGGCTCTCAAAAGCTATGCATAAAACCTCTTCAGATGAAGGTTGTTGATCGATGACAAAAGTGGTTCTCCTTTAGGGGTTGAGATTTGATATGCTCGTGATCCAAAAGCTTATGTAACAGTGTAAGGCCCTAACCAGTTTGGTTCAAACTTGCCTGACTTTTCTCTTTTAGCTTGATTCTTTGGATTCTCCATTAAGACCAAGTCACCAATGTCAAAGTGTTGATTCAAAACTTTCTTGTTATAGTTGCGATGAAGACGGTTTTGATATGCTTGTAGGTTGTCTAGTGCCTTTTTTCTTCGCTCATCTAGAAATTCTAATTCATGTAGTCTTGACACACGGTACTCTTCATCATCAATATGAACTTTCAAGGATACCCTTAGGGAAGGAATTTCAACCTCAATAGGTCAGATAGCTTCAGAACTAAATACGAGGGAGTATGGAGTGGCGCCGTTGGGAGTACAAATGCTTGTGCAGTAAGCCCATAAGGTAGGATTTAGCTATAGATTCCAATCATGACCAATGCCATTGACAATCTTTTTGAGGATTCTAATGCTTTTTTTATTAGATGCCTCTACTTGGCCATTACCTTGTGGATAATATGGAGTGGAAAAGTGATGTTGGATATGGAATTCTTCATAGAGATGGCGGACTTCTTGGTTTTTGAATGGACAACCATTATCCATGATGATGGATTGGGGAACACCATACTGATAGATTATGTAGTTTAGGATAAACTTGGAAATTTGTGTGCTAGTAATATAGGTCATAGGAATAGCTTCAATCCATTTGGTGAAGTATTCGTGGCGATAATGATGAACTTATGGCCATTGGAGGATGGAGGGTGTATCTTACCTATGAGGTCAAGTCCCCATTGGGAAAAGGTCCATGGTGAAGTTATCGGTTGGAGCTCCTATCCTGGTTCATGTATCAAGTCTCTATGTACCTAACATTATCGACATTTCTTTACAAAGACATATGGGTCCTTATCCATGGTAGGCCAATAGTAGCCCAATCTCATAATATTCTTAGCTAAGGTAGGACTGCTAGAATGGGATCCATAGATACCTTCATGTACTACACATAAGGTTGCTTATGCTTCTTTAGCATCGAGACATTTGAATAAGGTATTATCTAAGGCATGTCTATAAAGGGTATCTCTGATGATGGTATATTTGGCAGACTTACGGATAAATGTCCTACGTTGGTTATTTGACAGGTCTACGGATAGGATTTGGGCATGGAGGTATTCATATATGTCCTTGTACCATGGGGAAGTAGGACCAAAAATTATACACACCATCATAGAATCGTGGATGTCATAGGCAGGGACCAAAAGTTGTTCAACCAAAAACTCAAATTTAGGCACATTGCTAGGAATATCCAATAATGAACCAATGGTTGCCATAGCATTTTATGCCCTATTCTGAATTTGGGGTATTTGTTGAAAGCTGATGTTATCAAAGTATTGCTTAAAACTATCTGCCATGTGCTTGTAGTGGGCAAGTTTCTCATCTTTAGTTTCATACTCGCCATTGACTTGCTGGATTACTAGCTGAGAATCTCCATAAACATGTAAATGCTTAATCTTCCATTGGACTGCCATTTTTAATCATGTCACAAGGGCTTCATATTCTGCTATGTTGTTTGTGCAAGGAAAAAAAAAATTGAATGACTTGGGAATAATGTCACCTTGTGGTGTAACAAAAAATATACCTACTCCTAAACCATGATTAGTGTGAGATCCGTCAAAGTATAATTTCCATGTGGTTCTTTTTTCAATGGTGAAGATGAATTCATCAAGAAATTATGCATCTAGAGGATAGTCATCCTTAATTGGTGCATCTTCCAACTAATCTATAATAACTTTCCCTTTTATTGCTTTCCTTTCCACATACTGGATGTCATATTCACTAAGTATCATTACCCATTTAGCCAATCGGCCTATTAATGCTGCTTTACTTCAGAGATATTTGAGAGGATCTATCTTGGCAACCAGCATGGTTTGGAAATTTAGCATATAATTCCTAAGTTTTTGAGTGGAAAAAACTATTGCAAGATAGAAACGTTCTATGTTATTGTAGTTTAGTTCATATCCCACCAAAGTATGGCTGATATAGTACACCGCCCTTTCATGACCTTCATCATCATTTTGTGCAAGTAAGGCTCCTAGTGTTGAATGATTTTCTGATATATAGAGTATCAAAGGTTTGTTATCTATAGGTAGGTGGTGTAAGCAAATAATCCTTGATCTTTTAAAAAGATTCTTGGCATTTGGGCATCCATACAAATGGTACCCCCTTCTTGATAAAATGTTGGAACAAATGTATCTTGTCTACTAACTATACTATGAAGTGTCTAATAGATTGTAGTCTCCCTTGTAGTGTTCTTAGCTGACCAATGTTGGATGGTGGAGGCATGAAAATTATAGCTCTTAATTTTGTGGGGTCGAATTCAATGCCTCATCTAGAAATGATGTATCCCAAAAGTATTCATGATTTAATGCTAAAGACACTTTTTTGGATTTAGCCTTACTTTGTAATTTTCTAGTCTTTGGAATATGTTTTCTAAAACTTTTAAATGATCTTCTCTTTTCAATGAATTGTCTATTAGATCATCGACATAGTCTTCCATGAGAGTATGTACAAGGTCATTGAAAATATTCGTCATTTCTCATTGATATGTAGCTCCAACATTTTTGAGCCCAAAAGGCATAACATTCCAGCAATATGTTCCCCATGGACATGTGAAAGTAGTATTTTGTTGGTCCTCTATTGCAATTTTGATCTGATTATACTTGAAGAAACCATCCATGAGGGATGGCATCTCATATCCTCTTGTAAGGTCAACTATCATGTCGATGTTTGGAAAAGGGAAATCATCCTTAGGAAATGCCTTATTGATATCTCTAAAGTTTTTACAGATGTGGATGCCCCCAGATAGTTTAGTCACCGACACTAGATTAGAAATCTAGTCTGCATAGTCTATGGATCTAATGAATCTGACATCTAGTAGTTTCTTAAGTTCAACTTTGACTAGTAGATCAATTTGTTGATGCATCTTTCTTTCCTTTTGTTTGATAGGCTTAACACCTGGTTGTAATGGTAGATGATGCAATATAAGGTCTAGATCCACCCCAAGTATGTCGGCATATGACCATGCAAAGTTTATCTATCTTTTTGTAAAGAAGTCCTGAAACTCTAGTTGCTCTGTCTCTGTCAAAGATGTTGCAAAGTATATTACCCGAGAGTTTTCTTCAATGTTTATGTTGATCTTGACTGACTCTTCTACTAACATTGGTGACTTTTCTTGAGCAACTAGGAGAATGTTCAAACCTCCATCCTTGGGTGCCTCAGAGAGGTTTCCGCCCTCAAATGCATCCTTTATTTTTACTATTTCTTCATCCAAAGGCACCTTTCAGTTTTCACCTAGGGACTTGTCATTTTCATCATTTTCATTTTTTTCTTTTTGTTTTCATTTTTGCGACTGGAGGTGTGAAAAAAATCTCCAAAATATGCCATGTCATCCAAGTCTATGGTAAATCTAGCTTTATGATCACTCTAGGTATGCCATCTCGAAGTCCCATGAAATCAACTATCACTTCATCGTTCTTGAATATGTCTAAGATGGGTGTACCTTATTGATCCCAATCAATAAGTTTGGGATATATGAGGGCAATTTCATCATCGAAGTTATCAAATGTGGAGGTTAACAATGTGAGGATAGAATAGAATTTTTGGACTAACTCCTTTTTTTTCTTCTTCCTATGGATAGGTAGACTTTAGGGTGGAATCACTGTAAGGGCTAGGTCATCAAAAGATGGTTTGTTAGGTTCCCAAGATTCAGGATCAAGTGTTTCCCAATAAGAAAGCTTAAGCCATTCTTCTTTTGAAAAGGACTTTTTATTAAGGGGGATAGATGGATTTGGTGAGGGTTGTAGCATTTTATCAAGTTCCCCAAATAACTTATCTAGGTCCATCATGCTGGTAGAAGAAAGGGAATACCATTCATATTCATTTGAGTTAGGGGAGTCACCATAGAATGGGTCAAATGGTTTGTGAGATATCTCGATATCCTCATAAGAACTTAATTCCTCTTGTGATGATAAAGAATTACCAGGAACACCAATTCTAATCAGTTGAAACCCTAGGCCTAGGCCTTTTGGTCTTTGTGAGACAATGATTGGTTCAGTCCTTCCATTATGATGTAGCCCTAAACCACTATGTCCATCATATCCTTTTCTTTGCATAATCGTGAAGCCTTTCCATATTGATCCTTAGATATTTGAATAGACGATGGAGGGTTTTCATTATCTTCATTATACAACCAGGAGGTAACATCTTCTTGGTCCATAGCTTCCTTAATTAACTCTCCCCAATTTATGAATTTCATCATTAGAGGGACATGTATTGTGACAACTAACTGTTTACTATCTTCTATGGTAAACTATATGACTTAGGAGGAACCAGTTGACTGACACAATAGGATGCTTTCATGTGATATTCTCCACAACCCTTATCTTGGATCTCGACCTTAGGAGTGGATGATGGTGGTTGTGATGGAATAGACTTGGTAAGAGTTGATGGATCAACATACATGGATAAGGTGGAGGATGAAGCCTCTTGATTGACTGACACCTATCATTATGGTATTTCACGTAGGCTTGTGTAATATTGGAAAGGATCTGGATCACTGCCAATTGTGATCTTTGTTCCATTGTACAAAAATTTTAGACACTGATGGTATGTAGAAGGTATGACTTTCATAGCATGTATCCAAGGTCTACCCAACAAAATATTATAGGGAAGGTGAGATCCAAGACTTAGAAACTAGTGTCCATAACTGCAAGGCCAATCCTAATAGAGAGTGTGGCAACTCCTTTAGATGATCTTTCCTCATCATCACATGCCTCAATGACTATACTCTTAGTGGTGTCTACACATGATTCTAAGAAACCTAATGCCTTAACCAATTTCAAGGTACAAATATTTAACCCTATTCCTCCATCTACCAAGACTCGTCTGACTTTGGTTTGATGGACAAGAACTTCAAGGTGAAATTTGAATAATCCTATTGAGAGAATGTGGCATGATGGGAATTGGTTAAGTATCCTACCATTTCTTTGAAATGATTGACATCTATGTTGGTAGGGACTATTTTTCTTTGCAAGGCTTTGTCACGAATGGCTCGGTGATCAGGTGATAGGGTCAACAGATCCAAGATGGATATTTGTGTTGGGGTCTTCCCCAACTGGTCAAGAAAATTATACTTAGGCTTGGAAGACTATGTTTGTGGCTTTAATGAAGGACCTGGAAGGGTTATCTTAGTTTTGTGTGTATTGAACACACATTCAGGATGCTTCTTTATGGTAATGGTATGGATATTTTTATTAGCAGCTCGGATATGATTGATGAGGGTACTTGGTTTATAGTCATACTTAGCACTGGTATAATAGGCCGAGGTATTATTCTTAGTTACCAAACTAGAGGCCTTTCCTTTCCCATGGTCATGTAATGGATCTATAAAGACCTTGTGATCACTATTTTTGGTATGTTTTTTCCCATTGACTTCTATGGTTCCATCTTCAACGAAATCTTGTATGATGTTCTTTAGTTGTTGGCATTGTTGTAGGTTATGTTCCTTAGTTTGATGATACTCACAATAAGCATTATCATCCCACCATGACGGTTTAAAATATCCAGGATCATACTATTTTGGATCCAGAGGTTTTATGAGTTTATGTTTAATTAGTTATTTGTAAAATGTCTTGATTGGTTCCCCTAAGGGGGTAAAACTCACATTTAGGAAATATCCTCTATGGTCATTGTCGTTGAGAATTTTGGACAAAGTTGGTGGTTTGATCAACATCGTTAAGCATGTCATGAGAGGGGTTGTAACTTCTAAGTGTGATGAGAGGTCCTGCATGTAGGGTCTTAGCATCAACAATACCGTCATTTTTTACATTTTTGTTCCTAGAACAAAACTTTTTTCTATCATTGGGAGCGTTTTGGTGTTGAACAATTGGATTCCTACTTGGTGTCTTAATTTCTCCTTTATCAATAGGGCCCTTTTCAAGTATAATTCCTTTTTGTACCAAGTCTAGAAAAGATGTACAACAATGTACTCTTAAGTCACTTCACAGTTTTGGGTGAGGATTTTCAAGGAATATTGTGACTTTTTGTTTCTTTGGTATCTCAACAAGACAATGACTAGCTAAGTTCCTCCATCTTTGGAAGGTGGTGAAGTTTTCTTCATCTTCTTGTGTGGTATGACACAAGGTAGCTATCGTGATTTCATTTTCTATGTTGAAGGCAAAGTGTTCCACAAATTTCTCATCTAATTCACCCCATGATCTTATGCCATACAGAAGTTTAGAGAACTATTCCAATGATATCCCAACAAGGGTTTATGAAAAAAGTCTCATAAGGTATGTGGAGTCATACAAGATTTCCATGCATGTTGTGGAAAATTATCTAATGTGTTCGAGAGGATTCCTCTTCCCATTGTACTTAGGTAAATTCAATATAATGTATCCGTGTGGGAAGGGTGTCATGTATAGCACTTTGTCAAAGGGATATGGACATAAATCTTGCACTGAGATAGTTCATTTCTCTGACATTGACATAGTGTCCATTTGTTGTTGGAGAGCTTGCATTTTTGGAGAACATCTACTTGTCCTAAAGACATGTTGGTTGCATTGTTTGGATCAATATAAGTGTTCTGAAATGCAATATTTTATGACAGATTGTGATTTGGTGAGGGAATGTGTCATGTTTGAATATTTTGATTCGGTGTAGGAATATATCTTTTTTGTGTAGCCCCTATGTGTGGAATGGAAGTACTGGTACTGATATGGGGTATAGTTCATGTTGTGTTCATGCCAACTTTGGGTCTTTTACTAGTGGTGTTTGTGCCAAAGGGGTTTGATGAGGATGCTCCCGTAGTAAATGTTAGGCCCTGTGTTATACCAAATGGTGTTGTGTTTACAATTGAGGTATTTTGAGTGGGTATGCTAGTTGGTATTGCTGCGATAATCTGAGGAATAAAGACACTCGATGTCATGTTTTTTGTTGGTTGTGTAGATGAAGGTTGTAGTTTGTGGATGTCAAATCCTAGAGGTAGTGTGGCACCTTCTACTCGTAATTTAGCCAGGTATCTTTGAGGATCATTTTCCAAACACTCATCCATAAAAGATGCAAATTCAGGATCCTGAATAGCCATGTCTACATCTTCTACATAAATTTTTCCATGTGTGTCTCTAGTGACAAATTTGTCAAGCAAAGTTTTGTGGGGTCTTTTTGTCCCCGATGGTTGGTTTACGAAGGGATTGATGAAGTCCTATGAGTCAGCCATTTCTCTACATTTCTTTTTAGACCTTGTTTCGACCATGAAAAGTATTTGCTCAAAAATGGGTAATGCAAAACTATGTCTAAAATGATATGATCTAGTGTATGTTTTTCGGATTTTCAAGATATAATGAATGAATGCAGCTATATTTTGTTGGCATTTTCTTCGAAAATAAAGGATTTCTAAAATGATGTATTCTAGGATGACAATATATAAAGATTCTAAGTAAACTCCTAAGGTAATTGATTATAAATGATTCTAAGAGGAGGTTAAATACCACCTACAGATTAACCAAGGCTGTGATTTTAACTTTGTTAAGGAACCTGATGTAGGACAAGGACCAAATGATAAGGTGAATTTCCAAACTAGACTGATGAGCTGGAAGAATTCACTAGTAGGATAAAAATGACTAGGTTCAATGACAATGACTATCGAAGCATGGATTTTTCCAATAATGCAGAAAGTTGGCCTATCCTAAGATATGAAAAATTCTATGATGGAACTAAGTTTGGTAACTAGGAAGTCTATCTATAAAACTAAATGATACCTAAAGATGAACAATGCAAGGTTTTGAGCAAGTTTCTAGTTTCTGTCCAAGGTTGACTATGAGAAATACAGACTAATAATGACAGTTTGTTTTCAGACTGTGATGTAAAATTCAAGACTTTTGTTGATAAGCATATGCGGTTCAGGTTCACAAGTGCATCACAAAAATTTATAGATGTGTTGTGTATTGCATATTTGACTTTCTGATGAAAACTAGTCTGGGTTTACTAATAGAAAAATGCCACTCATAATCTAATATTAGTTGGTACTGATTTGTTGACAGGAAAATACAATTTTTTGGTTAACATATGCGACTCAAAATTACACATGTGGTTTTGTACCTATTAGATGCGACTTAGTTTTATAGATGTGGTTTTCTGATGACATGGGTTTTCCGACTAAATCCGTTTCATGATCAAATTTTGGAAATTGAAAATAATCATAAAAAATAGTGTTTTAGTTTCGATGTGCATGAATATGTTAAAAATCAGAAAACATGTACAATTCCTAAGGCTGGTAGTGACAATACTTGTTGCATTCTCATTTGGGTTTCCCCAACTACGCTTATTCAAAGAAGATGAATAGAAGCTTGACCACACTGGTTCCCCTCCATGGCACACACTCCTCGGGTTAGCCAAGCTTCAATTCTCTTGACTCTCCCAGGGAAAAAATTTCATCTCTACTATTGAACCGTAAGATTGTGAGATGGCTTCAAAGGTCTGACCTTTTTTACCAACAAATAGAATGTTTTTGGCTTAACTAAAACAAGTTGGATCTTTTAGTTTGGACACCCATTCAGAGAGCCATGCGAGAGGCAATATCATCCTAGTCTACAGAGGTTACGCTCTGTAGGTTTCAACGCACCACAAGGGTACTAGGGAATCAAATGTTTCCTCAAGCATTAGAATTTCTATACCGATTGGGAGTAGTTCAGAGAAAAATCTCGTCATCGGTTTGAGTCACTTTGGTTACTCTTAACCACCAAAGAAAGCCCAATTTCTAGAGTCAGTAACAGTTTCTCTTATACCCAGGATCACACGAATGCGCAAGGGGAGAGGATATTTCTGTTACCAAATCAGGGTTCTAATCTAAATATGTACAAGCACGAAAGACACTGATTAATTTTAATCCCAAAAGAAATTTTTTTCTAATCTACCAAATAGTTTGTTTTAAAAAAAATAGTCTTCGACATCAGTTATGCATGCAAATTCTTGGTAATTTATAAATTTTTCTTTGTCAACGGTTCTGCAAAAACACGGATTTAGTAGTTTTCAATTGTCTTCATCACCCATCTTTTAGAAAAGTTTTTGAAAATTTTTCTTCTATGCTATGTCCTACAAACACTATGTTAATTGCCTAAAACACACGTTGCAAACGGAAAATTGGCTAAAATAAAAATAAAATAAAAACTGTAAATCAAAAATTAAACTCTGAAATTTTACCAGTTAGATGTTTCATTCAGAGTAGCAAATGTGTCGTGGGTTTTCATTAGTAAATTGAATCGCAATAAGCCATAGATGCATCGAATTCTATCAGATGTGTCAGTGCATTCATCAGGTGTGGTTTGTAATGTCAGTTGCATCATTTTGTCTATCAGATGCGTCGTTCCATACAATACCTTCAAAAGTCGAATAAACATCTATGGATTTGTGAAGAACATGTCTTCACATCAGGTTCACCAAATGTAACACAAGAAAAACTAGAAAAGAAATGAGGTTAAATAAATATAAAGAATTAATCTAAAACTAGCCTACATTAAACAACAAAGAACAAAGGAAATAGCTAAAACATAAAACAATCTCACCAAAGATGGATGTAACTCCATGAATAATCTCTGTTGTCCTTCTCCATTTCACCATGGTAGTATTATTTCCCTTAGATTTTCAGTATGTGTGCAAGTATAGCCTTGATGTATGTGATTATAGAAAAATATTGAAGATTAACAAGTTGCTTCCAAAAGTATATCGATTTTAGGAGGAGTTGAAATGATGAAATCCAAGTCAACTTATAGAAAAGTGATCATTCGAATGAGAGGTTAAGATCAAAAGATAGACAAACGATTCAGATTAAAAGATTCAACATGCATTGAGATAAGTGTTAGTACTAACATGAGTGATAAAACCTAAGAATAGAGATCAAGATTAAATAATGATTTAATCTCTAGTTGAAAGTATTCAAAAATTAGAAGAATAATGTTTGGATGAAAAGGATAAAGATAGAATAAAGATAACAATTTGTTCAAATGCACACATAAATTAATTAATTAAATAAAGATATTTAATTAATAAATATCTACATGCATAAGAGTCTTAACTAGATAACTGACTAATTATGATAGAGAGTCTCTTCGTAGAGATGATCAGATATTGAATCAGGAGATAACTGGTTGATTCAAATAGATCTCAAGTCAAGTAATGAGTGAATAATTAGATAACTAGGTGATTATCTAGTCCAAGGAATATTCGAAGAATAATAAGATTCTTGAATTAAATGATTATTTGATTCAATATTCAAAATTCAGAGATTTAATTAAATAAATAAAATTTATTTAATTGATTGTCGAAAAGGTTGATTGAATAACTAAATAATTATAAAATAAATATTTAATTATAGTCTAAAAATGTGATAAAGGATAAATTAAATAATAAATTATTTAATTTAGAAATGGGATCAATTAATTAGTGACATAGTTAAATAAATAAGATTTATTTAATTAATCAAGGTTGAATAAAGATCATAATGAATTAATTAAATAATTAAGGTTATTTAATTAATAGTAGAAAGGTGACTATAGAAAGTAATTAAATAATTAACATTATTTAATTGTGACCATGGACATTAGAAATTATGTCGAAATTGATACTCGCAGGCCTAGACTAATTTTCAGTGTCTACACATATCATCATAATTGGTATCATCCATCTCACATGCATTGCATCGTCATTTAAAATGTTTAGGATCATATAGATTTGTTATTCTCAGCATCTTAATTCATCTCATTTGCATCATCATTATCATATAGATCTGTTAGTCTAACCATCCATACATCCATATCGAACCTCTTTATCATGAGATCGACCCTCAAATTGAACTTTTTGCCTGATCTCTAGAGGGGGAAGTGTACCTGTGTATTTTATTTCGCTGAGGCATCCAAAAAAATTAGATTTTTTTTGAATTTGGATCTCACCAGTGTTATTCTTTGAACTAATGCAGTAGGTACATTGCTTCAAAGAGGGGAAAAATGTAGAAACTCAAATTATCTTAATTGATATTGTGCACTTGATCCTAATTAACTAACTTCAATTCTTCCTTAATCATTTTCATATTAACCAATTAATTGAATAATCTTTATATAATAAATTTCCCCCTTAAATCAGATAATACAATTTATCAAATTTATTTCATCATCCACTAATGCTCTTCCTTCAATTAAATAAATCAGCTTTATTTAATTAAATCCTAATGGTCCTCTTTTAATTAAATAAATCAATTTTATTTAATTAAATCCTATAGTTCTTCTTTTAATTAAAAAAATCAATTTTATTTAATTAAATCCTAAGGTTCTTCTTTTAATTAAATAAACCAACTTTATTTAATTAAAATCCTAAAATCTTAATATCCTCTCATGATTTAAATAAACCCAAATATTTAAATCATGTGTAACAAATCAACTAATCCCATCTAAGCTAATTAATCCTAAATTAATTACCTTCTAACACTAATCCCCATTCCTCTAGCTTTTGACTCCACCCTAAGGTAAGTCAACCATGGTCAAGTTGCACATGTAAAACAATTTATTTGATTTACTAATTACTTATTTTCATTCAAAAAAGTGGCATATTCTTGGAATATTCCACCCACTTGATTTTTCCCTCCAAAGGAATTTGTCCTCTTTCTTGAGCCACTTTGGCATTAAAATATCTTACATGTCCTCTTCTTACACAAGCCATAGGTTGGCTTTAAATGGGTGGGTGTGTGCAGGATCATGATGGGCCAAAAAGTGGTGATATGTAAGTGATATGATGGCCCATGTGGCTGACCACCTCTTTTTACCCAAAATTGATGAAATGAAAAGGATTTTTAAAAGAGATTCTAATCTTTCCACCAATATAAATTATTATTTACTTTGAATTTAATAAATTATTATTATTCATTTTCTATTTGAAATATAACTAAAGTCTTGATTGATAGGTTGATTTAAAAACATCTATAACTTTCAAATGGTATCACATTTTTTGAATCTAAAATATGTGTCACATTCTATGCTTCACATACTATAGGATTAAAAAAAATTGAATTTGATGAAGTTTTGAACAAGTTAAGGTGGTCAGACATACGATTTTTAATATGTTTTAAAAAATTTAATAAAAAATTCATAATTAATTATTTATTGGGAAACAAATTACAAAAAAACATGGATCACATTGGGACATTAGTCCTCTACTTATATTTAAAATTTAATAAAAAAATATTATCATTTTATTGTGGTTAAGGTGGTCAGATAGACACCTACTTATTTTTTCGCTAAAATTTAAGTACTACTACATTGAAATTTCAAGTTTTCAGCAAATAGAATTTTTTTAAAAATAAACCTAGTAGTTTAGAAACTACATTCAATTTGCTAAAAATTATATTTACATATTTTTGAAATAATAGAGATAACTTATTCAAAAATTTACGGCCAGTTGCCTAGCTCTGATTTTCTAAATTTTCATCACCACTTAAGGGTCCATTTTTTCCATGATGATCATGCACATACCTGGGTCTTACACCTCCTCTTACATAAGCCACCTTAGCTTTAAATGGAATCTTACACATCCTCTTACACAAGCCACCTCAACATTTATTCTTCTTACATCACATCTCCCAAAATTTTCTCACACATGTGTGGGCACATCTCCCTCAAGATTTAGTAGCATGTTGACAAGTGGAATTTCGCTAGGTCTATTCTTTAATCCCACATTCATCAAAATCCTTCACTCTTCCATCCTCGACTTCTATAAATAGAGGCATCATTCTCACAATTTGGAACATCAATTAAGAGCATAATCACTATAGCCATTTGAGCTCATAGCATTTTAGCCAGGTTATAGCCATTTTCATACTTTGTTCATCAAATCCACCATCAAGCTTATCAATGGTTTAGGAAAGGGATTCTTTCCACATCAAAGGAGCACTAATCCCCCTATGGGATGTTGGTTTAATAATTTAGAATAGGATTTCATTAGTATTGTATTTGATATTTTACCTTGTTTTCATATTCTTGTGTTTAAATAAATTTCATAGGGAATGCTTAGTCTTACTTGTTTCTTGACTAATGACCACCTGTTTATTCATGTTTGAATAGGTATAGAAGGAGCATTCACACTACGTACAAATTATTATTTCCATTTTTGTTATCATTGAATTTGGTATTTCAAGTTTTAGGTCAAATAATTAATTTTGTTAATGTACTTTAAATTATTCCAAAACATCACAAATCAATCATTTTTGTCATAAAATAGCAGAGATCTAGAGGATCCAATATAGGGCTGGCTCACCTCAAGGTTAAAAGTCAATCCTATCCCTTTGTGATCTTCTCACTTTCAAATAAAATTACAAATAAGGGTGTTTGAATCCTAGGCCACTGCATCATTCCACATTGGTTGAATTCATTCACCCATTTTCTCATCATTTCAATGTGTAAGATACGTGCAACAAGACAAGATACAAAAACATTCAATGTTAAAGCTAATGCAAAAAGGGATGAATTAGTAAGTTACATTATGCCATGCCCATGAAATGTGCTCACATGGTTCCACTAGAAATCAAGTTGTGTTATGATTAGAGACCATGAAAATATGCTCATAAGGGGTAGTGTAGCCCAGTATACACTAGGTGATCCCCCAAGACTAGATGAGAAACATACACTAGGTCTACAAGGTGTGAGCTCATAAAAAGGTCATAGATGGAAAAGTCATGCTAGGTCTACAGGTATTCCATAGTTCAACCATACCAAAAGTTATACCCCTTAATAAATTTGATAAGGTGCCACAACATGATCAAGGTGTTATGTGAATGCTACACTAAGTTCAACCTCTGCGAACAAAGTAAACCAAGAAGTGGAAATTCCAACGCAAAAATGCTAATGTAATAATGTCAATGTAATAATAGCAATGTAAAGGTCACACTTCCTACAAGATGTATGCTATGATCACTAAGAAGGGAACATGAAAAAATGAGTGGGGGACTATATGCCCCCACATAAAATTTCAACATACTTGCTATGTTGGTATTTTAAGTAGAAAGAGGGGAAGAGGGGGTCCTTGAAAAGAATTCACACTTCCAAAAACTATTTATCCTTGCCCCCCAAGCATAGATACAAATACAACCACCAAGGACTATCATGTTGTTTCCAAGATGAATATGGTTGCACTTAAGATTTGAAAACTATGAATGGAAATGAGAAAAACACATAAAGATACCAATGCCACATAGTGATGAGAAACATGATATGATGAAAATAATTATCAATTAGAGGAAGTAGGTGCATCAATGAAAGATAGAGTACCAAAATCCTTAAGATGTTGAATTTTATTATACAAATCCTTACATTCGTTGGTAGAATGACATGCACTTGATGATATGCACAAAATGAACTTTTTTTATAAAATGTCTTTCATGTTCTTGGGGAAAGAGTAATCGAGTGGGCTTTGAGAAGCCTCAACACAATAATCTCTTAATAAATAGTAGATGATCATATTATTTTCTTTTGTGAAAGAGATCTTTATTGCTTACTAGAAGGTGCCATACATACACAAGACTTTCTAGGTTTAAATTGTGAGATTTTTTACTCTCCAAAAAAGGAGGGTGTAAAATCTAATGAACCCCAATAATCATTAAAACATGTGTTTGAAGATGAAGCAATATCACGACCATGCTATATATTTTCCTAGAGGTGTTTTATGTGATGAAATTGATATTAAGTGAAGGTTTCTTTGATGCTTTTGTTTCTTTTAAAGGATAATAACCAAGACCTATTGTTTGTTTTTGCACGGTAGTCTCTATATGGACATATATACCTTGTTCTTTAACACAACATCCTTTTCCATTATATAAAAGTTGTTTAGAAATCTCATAACCTCTTCCATAAAATTTTCTTCCTTTTGAAGAAGGTGGCTTTTCTCGTGATCACACTCATCATATGTCGATGTATAATTTTTGTTTTACTCTTGTAAGTGTGGAATAAGTATGAGTAAAATAAATAAATAACACTTCTTAATATGACATTATATCAATGATTTAATCAATAATTAAGCTATTGAAGGCTAGAAATCCATTGAAAGTGTCATATTGCTCTCTATCTCCAAAGATTTATTAAATCACCGTGGCTCTCAGATCGGGTAAGCACTGTGACTGTTAAAATGACAATCTAGAGAACGAGAAGTTGTCAAAATGCAGGAAACTAATCCTATATGATAATTTCCAAATGATATGATACTACTGTAAACTAAATTGACATGAAATTGATAAATGAAAGCTACAACAAGCTAAAATGCAGCTAAATAAGAAACCATGATTATGATTGCTATGATATGCTAAGTGCTTGATTGATCTAATACTATTTTTGCATAGTAATATTGCATAAACTGGGGATCCTTTTCCTGTAGACAATGCTTGTATTTATAGATTTCTCAGCAGCATATTTGTGAAGAAGCGGCCAAGAAAAGGTTTGGATTCAATCTGAAGATTTCAATGGTGAAGGATGAAGGAATTGAGAAGATTATGGCAATGGTTCCTCCCCACAAAAATATTAAGCCAGATGATAGGAAGAATTGATGTAAGAAGATGAAGGAGTTGCCTGCAAATCTATCTTCAATTTGTCTCCAAATTTGCCCGTGAAGGTTTGAGTCAATTAATTTAGACATAAATTAGACATATAATATCTAATTTGATTTGTGCAACTTTTGAGTGAAAATAGGAGATAGCTGTAGAATGCATTTTAATTTGAATATTTGTATTTATTCAATTTATGCAAAAAGATATTTAATTTAACAAAACAACTATAGAAGTCTATTTATTAAATAAATGTGGAAGAAAAAATGATAATTAAATAAAAAAAAGTATTAAACTTGTCTATTTAATTTAGATGATGATGATGTGAAATGGGATTTAATAGTGATAATTAATTAAAACAAAGTATTAAATTTATTTATTTAATTAAGAATAAATAATATAAATTGAAGAATTAAAGGTGAGCTATGTAAATAAATATTTATATTTATTTAATAGTAGAAGAATTAATGGTTGATTAATCAAACAAATCGTATTTGATTAATTAGATTTTCGAGACCATTTTTAGTTATATACATTTTGCCCCTCTTTGAAGTGATGTGTTTATGCATTACTTCAAAGAAATTTTTGTTGTTGCTCCTAGTATTGACCAAAAAAAATTAGTATGCCCTAGACATTTGACTTTGTTGTGATGATGGATATATGCCCCCTTAGGAGATAAATTAATGATTTTTTAATTTATTGGAATTTTAAAAAAAATAGATTTTCTAAATTTTGATGATTTTCTGTTGATTTGATAATGATATGATAATGAAATAATTTATCTCTCGATAAAAAGTTGTGAAAATTCCCCTCTGAAGAAGTTGAATTAATCTCCCAGTAAATAAATTAAATATATCCCATTTAATCACTCTATAAAAAGTGAAAAAGAGGTAATTTGAATTCATTTGTGCATTTGAGTTTTCCAAATTTGTGAGAGAGTAATTTTTAGCAATTTGGAGCAAGATGCCTATTCCTTATCACACTCATCATTTTGAGCATGTGCATCGACACAAGCACCCGACCGCATATGGACCTTTGATATGTTCCCTTTACCTCCTCATTTTTTGTGCATTTTCAATTTTTGCACTTTTATTCAGTTTTTAAAATTTTGAATTGTTTTAGTGCATAGAGGGACTAATGTAGTGCATAGACTAGTTGTTGTAGCACATCAAATAGATTAGCACCTTATTGAACTTTTTTAGCATGTTTTTTTTTTAAAAGTTAAACAACATTTACAAGGCGTTGTACCCTTCACAACGAGCCATGAGGGCCAAAAAAGGATGAGACTAAACAACAAACATTAAAGGAAAAAACACAAAAACAGCCCAAAGGCAGCACAACATCAGTCGAGAAACAAATGATAGACAGGCACCAAGAGCAACTAACTGGCATAGTCCCAATTTTTAATCAGGAGGTCCACCGCCTTGTCTCCCACCCATTCTTTGTTTTCCTAGCTATTGTTCCCCTCCAGTTCCTCTTTTATAGCATTAGACAGAGTGCTGGTAACAAAGTGACCCAATTTCATGGTGAAGTAGGTTAACCCCTGAAATATTTTGCCAAGAGTGTCCAATATCTTCACCACATCAAATGAATCCACCCCAACATCCATAGCTCCCTGAACCTCACCAGGCTCATCCACCAGTAGCTATGGAGAGTTTGAGCCAGAGCTATCAAAAGGAAGCTTGTTGTCCACTGGAGTAAGCTGGGGCCTCTCCACAATATCTTTCTCCACATCTTCAGACTCTTCTTCCTTGTAACCCTTGTTGTCTGACTACTCCTCAGAATCCTCAATGATTAACCTCTTCTTACTATTCTTGGTCAGCCTCCCAGATCTCCCCCTAGCACTTTCCCCTCCAATCATCTCTATGTTCCCCACAACCGTATCCTCTCTGGAATCTTTCCTAACAAAATTCTTACCCTTGCCATCCTTAGCAGTCAGAGCCTGCATGCATTTCTCCTTACCTTTTTTCGTTGTAGTGGCATTAATAGCCATGTCATCCTGAGTGCGTTTAGCTCACAGAGCCCTTCTGCTGCACTGGCATGGGCCTTGCCCAACCCACCCTTAAGTTTTTTGGTGGAAAATTTGGTTTTAGCATTCCCCACTTTGTCTACATTAGACTTCTGAGGACTCTTGGATTTGGCTGGGGAGACATGCACAGTAGAAAGGGGTTCAATTTTCTTGATGTAGACAACATTGATGGCTTTAGGCGGACAAAGGGCAAGATGAAAGTGATATACTCTAAGGATAAGCCCCTGATGGAGTGGGAGCGGCAAGAGATCATAGGGATTATGGCTAGCCGAATCTTTACACTTTTCAACAAAACTTTCCAGGTCCATTAAAAGGAAAAATGAGAAACTGAGCAACATCTTATGCCTAAGGTGGTTTAACAAAGGGAAATGATAAAAGAAACAGGTTTTATATCTACCTTCTAGAGTTACATACTTCATCAGCACCATGCACACCAGGTCCCACGATTTTGGAAGCACTTCCCTTTCAAACCCCGCCTAGTTCTGAACCGGGGTCTCCTCAACTCTCAAAAATGCTTTAAGGCTCTCGTGGTCTAGCTTTTTTGTGTGTTTAGGATATTTTTTCCCAACAAACAGCAAAAAAGTAGCCTATGCAATAACATCCTCATTGATTTCGAACGAAATTCCACCAATGGAGACCCTCCTGTCCTTCCACGAACTGGTAAACTAACCCGATAAAATAGGATCATGGCTGACTAAGCACTCCATGAGTGGAGCAATACCTTCCTCCACACAAATATTCTAGACCAGAGGGTTGTTTTGAAACTCCTCAAAATTGTCCAGTTCAATTTGAACACACTCACCACCCATACTGCCAGTTTGCATAGAAAACTCACAAAAATACAAAAAATACCAATTGTAGCAGCCACAAACAATAATCTCCAAATGATAGTTAAGGCAAGGATTACAACGAAGCAAAATAAACCCCGCATACCATTCACACACGCAGAGAGAAATTATGCCACAGTGTGAAAAGACACAAAAATTAATGAATTTATGATTACAGTAGAGAAGGAAAGAGTTGGCGGAGATGTAGGGAATGAACAAAAACCCATGCGGACAGGCCAAAAAACTAAAATTAGCAATCCTCCAAAAGAAGCCAAAGGAATCCCTAACGAAACTAGCTAGCTCAAAGCCTCTAGAAGGGGGCCAAATCTCATCATAGATAGTCAAATCATTATAAATACAATCACTCCTCCAAATGCAATGAGGAGATAAAACAAGAAATCCAATTCCCAAAAGAGTAGATCGCACAGTACGGTCCCACAACTGAAATGAAGTCACGTCCTTCCATTTAAACCACATCAAGCTGCCAAAACAAATCTTGAAATCCTCTTTTAAATCCCCTCCCTGCCATCTCATCATAACCTTAGAAACCAAACCCATCCACCATGTCCACAAGATAGACACGTGGATGCTCCTTTCCCTTCCCCACACACGTGCATCTTTACCAGAAAAAACTCCACCTGTACTTCATACCAATATTGACATTCATCCACCAGCACACCTGAAATAACCAGTGGGCCCCCCAATCGCCTCTCGTCATCCAAAAGTTAAAAATCATTGCAAACCATGGTAGCCTTGTTCCCGCTCTATCAAAAATTGAATATTTGGTGGCAGTCTTTCCTTATTCCTCCAACATCTAGTTGAATCCCAACCCGAGCCAAGATTAGCCAAGCATTTGCCACACGGTTTCCTTCTCTAAAAATATGAGTTACCTTTTTGTCCCTAAATTTGGACAAAAGGAAGCTAACATCCATCAATATGTCCTTGGTATTCCAACCTATTAATCTATCTTTTTCCACAGCATCCGTCATCGACTTGGAATCTCCTTCAATGTGGAGATAAGCAATCCCCAAAGAAACAACAATTTTGAGGCCCATGAACAATGCACGAGCCTCAGTCACTAAAGTCGACTAAACCCCAATGCCTCCAGCAAAACCCGCCACCATTTTCCCCATAGAATCTCTGATAATCCCACCTATACTTGCCCTTCTTGGGTTGCCTTTAGCAGCCCCATGAAAGTTAAATTTGAACCATCCACAATCAGGAGGCTCCCATTTGGTATTTTTCCTAGCTAATAGAATCAAATTATCAAAGGTGTTAGCCTTTAGATCCTGATGCCATTCCTTAGCCATTTTTATTTCATAATCCATTAGCCCCATCTCTGGTAGTTTCACATTAGAGAGAGATATTCTCCTCAATGAGCATAACTCCAATTCCAAACACTTCCTTGGGGCTCCACTCAATATTCCTAAAAACCTTGTTATTCCTCTCCTTCCATAAACACCAACCTAAGACTAGGGGGACATGCTTCCATATTTCACTTGTCAGAGGGTGGAGAATAGGGTCATTCTAGCCCAGGATAAATGATAAAAGTTTTTTTCTCATAACCCAAAGGACATCAAGTTTCTCAAAAGCCATCCCCCAAACTTCAGCAACATACAAGCAGTGTAATAAAAGGTGGCTAATAGTTTCCACCCCCTCCTTGCAAAGAAAACATCTATTGGGAAAGAACAACCCTCGAATTCTCAAATTGTCCTGAGTTAGAATCCTATTATGATAGGCCGTCCACCAGAAAAAAATAATTTTAGGGATCATGTGACGATTCCAAACCCTCCTCTAGGGTTCCACAATAGGAATTTCATTAGTCAACAGTCCGTAAGCTGATCGCATTGAAAGATCCCCATGTTTATCTAAAGCCCAAAAGAACTCATCCTCCCTGTCATAGGAAGGAAATCTGATACTGGAGAGCAACACTTGAAGGGATCGAGCTAGGTGACAAAGGTCAAGAGAGTGGGGGCAAAAAAGGGAGAGATCCCTCCAAATCCTAACTCCAAGAGGGCCAGCCACATAGTTGCTGATATGTATGCTAAAGAATCTTTGAGCCTCACCCATCATCGCCCCAAAGCTGGAGCAAGCCAAAGAGGAGTCAAAAAGCCAAGTATCTTCTCAGAACTTAATTTTGACCCCATTTCCCATTTTCCATTTAATCCATTTCTTTAGCAGGCCTTGTATGCTGCAAATGCTCCTCCAGACAACAGAGCCTTGGGGATGAGGTTCTAAAAGACAATCAATCAAAGGCCTGTTCTGGAGGTATCTGACATTCAAAATTTTGCACCAATCCTTGGTGTTCTTTAACTGGTCCCACCCAACCTTGGCCATCAACGCCCTTTTAGAGATGACAATTTTCCTTATTCCAAGCCCACCATAATTTTTAGCCTGACAAACCCTTTCCCATTTTACCAAAGCAATTTTCTTTTTTTCCTCAGTACCAGACCAAAGGAGGTTCCTTTGAATTATTTCAAACTTATCAGCAATATACTTAGGAATCTTAAAAATAGCTAGAAAGTAGGTGGAGATACCTTGAATAGTCGTGGTGAGAAGTTGGAGTTTTCCAGCATGACTAAGTGAAGAGCCCTTCCACCCAGTCAACTTCCTTTGAATCCTCTCCAGAATAGAATTCTAGAACTTTGGGGGAACCTCCTCAACCGTGAGTGGGAACCCAAGATATACCGATGGGAGAGAATCACCAACACATTCCAAGATCGCAATCACCCTATTTTCCAAATTTGGAAAACAATTAAAGAAGTAAATCTTGCTCTTATTATAGTTGATGCTTTGACCAGAGCAAGAGGCATAGCTGTTAAGACAAGCTTTCCATTTCCTAGCTTCCACAATAGAGGCCTTCCCAAATAGAAATGTGTCATCAACAAATTTCTGCACAACAATCGCATTAAGAGAGGTAGTCGCTCTAACACCAGAAATGGAGCCCTCTGACAACAGACTCGTGAAATTCCTACTAAGCACATTGACAATCATAATAAAGAGATAGGGGGAGAGAGGGTCTCCCTATCTGAGCCCTCTACTAGAAGAGAAGAATCCACAGGGGGGTCCATTAACCATAACCGAGAACTTAACAGCACTAACACACTCCATAATGAGCTTAATGACCGAGTTCTTAAAGCCAAACTTAGCCAGGACCTTCAGAATGAATTCCCATAGAACCTTATCATAAGCTTTGGAAATGTCAAGCTTAAGTGCCATTCCCGCAATATTACATCTATCCATAGAGTGGAGTAGTTCATGGGTTTTCAAAGAAGCATCAAGAATGTGTCACCCTGGGATAAACCCCTTTTGAGTGTGACTTATAATTTTCTCCAGAAGAGATTTGATTCAGTTAACAAGGATCCTAGAAATGATCTTATAAAGGTGTTACAAAGACTAATAGGTCAGAAGTCAGTCATTGAAAGAGGCTCACTAATCTTGGGTATAAGAGCAATGAAAGTGTGCTTTATTTGTTTAAGGATCCTACCAGATTTGAAGAAGTCCCTAGCCGCAAGAACAAGGTCCCAGGCCATAGTATCCTAGAATATTTGAAAGAACACAAGAGAAAACCCATCAGGTCTTGGGGCTTTGAAGGCCCCCATGCTAAAATTATCCAACCAAACCTCTTCCATGGAAACAATCCTAAGAATTCCCAAATTATCTTCCTGAGAGATGGAAGCAGGGAGATGCTGGAGGATCTTACAATCCAGAGCAAGGTTGGGTGCCTCCGTAGGGGCCGAAAAAGCCTCCTTGAAATAATTAATTGCACAGGACCCAATTTGAGCTTGATTAGAAATCACCTCTCTAGAGGCACTTATCAATTTAGAAATTTGATTCCTTTTCCGATGTTTGATGGCAAAAAAATGGAAAAAGGACGTGTTCCTATCTCCTTCCTTCAGCCATTGGACCCTATATTTTTGATTCCAGAAGACCTCTTCATTTTTTAAGACCCGTTCCCATTCCATTCTGGCATCCTTTTCTTGAATGTTAGTCCGCTGACTGTCATCACCCTCAGCCATATTTTTCTGCAAGGTCCTCAACTTCCCCTCGAGCTATTTTTTCCTTTGAAAAACATCCCCAAACAAATTCTTGTTCCATCTTTTAACCATCAGTTTAATATGTTTAAGTTTAAAGCAGAGCCTAAACATAGAGGATCCTTGGACTGAAATATTCCACCATTCAGCAATTTTTTTTTTGAAATCGGGGTGAAAGTTCCACATTATTTCAAATCGAAAAGGATAGGGACCACCAAAGGGACAAATATTAGTGGTCAATAGAAGAGGATTATGGTCCAATACCATCCTAGGCAAAGTTATCAGGTTAACATCTAAGGCATTAGTCCAATGAGGAGACCACAGGAAGCAGTCAAGCTCAACCTGAATCAGATCGCCACCAGCCCTTCTATTAGACCAAGTGAAATTCTGGCCCAATAGCTCAATATCAATTAACCCTAAAGAATATCGAAAATTAGCCAGATTGAATCATGCTATCAGTGTAATCCAGGAGGCCGCCACTTTTCTCAAATGGAAACAAGGGAGAGTTGAAATCCCTAGCAACAAGCCAACGACCACCCTTATTCATATTAATCTTAGCCACCATGTTATTCCATAGAATATTCCTTGAGTTCCTCTGATTAGGAGCATATATATTAACTATATACCATTCTTCTCCAACAAAGGAGAACGAAACTCCAATGCTATTTTTATAATGAAATAATTTAGAACCCTGCATATAGGAAGGATTCCAAAGCATGACCAATCCACCCGAAGCTCCCTCAGCATCACTATGGGCATAAGAAGCATTAGGCCATAAAATGCTAGCAAATTTTTCAAAATTAACCATCAACATCTTAGTTTCTTGAAGAAGAAAAAAATAAATCTTATGCTCCACTATATAGTTCTTCAGGGCACGTTGTTTGTGTGAGCTATTAAGCCCATGAACGTTCCAAGACATAATCCTCATTTCTGACCTTTTTTTGAGGACACATCCAATGTCCTCTGCTTTCCCAGGGCAATCTCATTTGTTGTTTCTCTAATTCTGGTGTATCTCTAAGAGGGTCTCCCAGGCTTGGAATCCCCTTCAACATCTGCCTTCTTCTTCCTACCCTTCTTCTTAGGCGTAGTCCATATCCCTTCATCCTCAACTTTCTCCAGCTTTAAGCTCCCCAAACTTTCAGTAGACTCTTCAATCATGCCAGAGCAATATTCCTCCCAAATTTCACCATCTTCTACCAAGGCCCCACAGGTCCCCGAAGTGACAGAGGATCAACAACCAATGAGCCAGGACCAAAGAACCCAACAGAAGCCCCCTTGAGCAAGGTATCGACAACCAAGGATCCAGGATCCTAAGACAAAGAGACCTCTTGGGGTATGGCTTCCAATATCAATGAGACACAAGGGTTCAAACCAGGGTGAGGACTAACAGGGGAGGGTGACTAAGGAGAAATCACAGGTGGCTGAACAGAACCTGGGGGGACAAACTCAGAGTCTCCCAATGGCCTCAAGATATCCTCAACTAGATTCGTGGGATTTAACACATCCTTAGTCTCCCGACTGACCGTTGATTTGTATTCGGAAATAAGATGCCCAACTTTGGCATACCTTTGACAAAATACCATAGTGTTTTTGTAACATACAGGTTGAATCCAGCCACCCAACTTAGAACACAGCTTGATAGGGTTTGGTAGAATTTTATCAATGCAAATATTGACATGGAATCTAGCAAAGACTAACCTTGACTTCAATTTTGTGATAGCATCCATGGTAACAAACTGACCCAATGAATCACCAATAGCCTTGAAGATGGCATCATCCCAAAACTCAAGAGGTAAGCCTGGCAACCTAAACCAAATAGGGGCCGACATGTTAAGGTCAATAGCGTGGTCACAACCAAGTTTCCACTTACATATTTCTAGACTGTGCTTCCCATAAACCCACGGGCCTGATGACAGAGTGGCCACCAAGTCCTCAGCTGCAAAAAATATAAACAAGAAGAGACCACCATCCATCACATGAATCTCCACACTACCCTTGAGATGCCTCTTCACAGCAACCCATTTCCTAACCATATCCACTGTAGGATGATAAGAGAGGAATCTCCCCACCACAACATTCTCCATGGAGGAAAAGATCATTTCATCGATCAAATCAGGTAGGTCAAACACAGTACCAGTGATCGAAACAATCTCAAGTGGAGACAAAAACAAGGAGGAGACTTGTTTCCCATTAGTCAGAACATCCTTCCAACCAACAACCAAAGGAATCTCAACCGCCAGCACAGAAGAACTTCCCGGAGATGCCAAATCCTTCAAAATGCTCAATGGTGAAAGTGTTGATCCCATAGAGGGGGTACCCACTAGACACGTCCCCAAAGGAGAGGAGCATGGGTCAGGAGGGGGCAAAGGGGGACCATTAGATACCCCCAAGACAGAGTCCACCATGCACACAAAAATTCAAAACTCTGATGAGTGGGAGAAATTTCAAAAAACCAGAGCTATGCAACAAGTTGGTATATTCATCTTCCACTATGTTGCTACCTTCCTATCATCTCAAAATTTCATTCAACTCACTTTGCATTCCTTATGCATTATTCAAATAGTGCACAACTAGGTTTATTCTTCTCTACATTTTTTAGCATGTTTGTTGGGTAGATTAGCGCATAGAATAATTTAGCACCTGGATGAGGTTGTGTAGCACATTTGTAGATTATTTTAGTGCATAGGTTGTTTTAGCACATAGAACAAATTGAAGAGTGCATAGGTTAGATAAAATGGCGCATGGTATAATTTAGTGCTTTGACCGCCTGAAATGGTGCATTGAATGAATGAAATAGTGCATTGAAAATTTTAGTGCTTTGACCAAATGAAATAGTGCATAGATTATTTTAGCACATCAACAAACTGTTTTAGTGCATCAATATCAGAATGATGAATTTTGTCAATTTTGTCCTTGATGTTGTCAATTTTTTATTGTGTCAACCTTTGGTTTGATATGATTGATGATCTTCATAGAGTAAATGATGTTTAACCTCATGATAGTCGAGGTTTGATGATTGATTGAATTAATTAACCTCATGATAGGTGAGGAATAATTATTTTTGATCAATAAACCTCATGATAGGCAAGGTTGATTTTGTTTAATTGACCTCATGATAGGTGAATATAATAATTAATTAATGATGACCTCATGATGGGGGAGGTTGATTGATGGTTTCTTTTTAGATTTGATAGACTGATTGATATTTTTCAAATTGACATAGATTACTGACTTCAAACATTTCATGTTGATAGGAGTCATTGATGAACCTCCAAGTTTGAGAGAGGTTTATGAGGACATTCGATTTGATACTGCATCTAGTGTAGCCTGAGACAGCAATGATTGTACATTGTGGTTTGAGTCTCTCTTAGATATGCCCTAGATTAGGATTAATCGGGGTCTATTGACAGCTTTAGTAGAGAGATTTCATAGTGAGCATAATACTTTCCACCTTCCTACTGGCGAGATGACTATCACTCCCAAGGATGTATGGCAGATTTTGAGGATTCCACTTGTAGGTGACCTCGTGCTATATGATGTTGTTGAGCATGGTGGGACTTATTCTCTCCATAGAGTATTTTAGGATGATCATATTAGTGGTTATGAGATTCTATTGCGTGAGATGGTGGATGCCTATGCCACTCTACCTTTAGTACTTGTTGGTTTCATTGCAGGGTTCCTTTATCCTAATCACAGGTGAAAGGGAATTTTTGTTGGTTGGGTTCATTGTTTGGAGAGTATGATAGTTCATCAGATGAGATATGCTTGGGGTATGTGCATTCTTGTGCATGTTTATCATGATTTTCATTCAACTATCTACCTTTGAGGTCGTAGTTTATTAGTAGGGGTCACTTTACTACAAGTGCAGGCATGGGAACACATTGATGTTACCTGTCATGCATATTTATATACAACAACCAACCATGAGGCCATACATGCATATTTATATAGGTCAACTTACTCAGCCTAGACTGGATAAGTTAGAGCACTGGAGATGAGTGTTGGATGATGTTGAGGCCATCACATGGCGACCTTACCTCGACTGTGAGCATTGGGATGACAATGAAATTTAGTTACCATATCTTTGTCAATTGATGATATTGATTGGTCAGACTCATTTTGTATTGGAGATATTTTTATTGAGGAGAGTGCTTGGACAATATGTCAGTGTTCAGGGCATTCCCATGGAATTTCTCATTATGGTTGTCAACAAATTGATGCAGTAAATTGGGGACCTTTCCTTTCCTATGATGTCGCAGTTCAGGAGTTCTGAGCTTTACAACCTTTATAGTGGGACATTCGTCTAGACATCATTGAGGCACTAGTCACTCTTGATTATGAAGCATATCTTGTATTACATCCCTTTCCATGGATTACCATTCCAGATGAGCCAGTGCCTTTACCTTTCAAGGAGGACAGTGATGATGAGGAGGATGATGATGACGGTGGTGATGGTGGCAGAGGTGGTGATGATGGTGGAGGTGGTAGTGATGAGGATGAGGATGATGAAAGTAGTGAGGAGGGGGATGATAGTGGGGGTGATGTAGATGTATGGGAGCTCATGATGCATCGTAAGAGGCAATCAGTGGTAGCACCATCTGGGAAGCGTGTGCATATTGGGGTGCCTTCTCATCACTAGCAGACTCAGATTGCTAGTCTTCAGGTGTAGTTACAGACTCTATAGGGGCAACTGGTACAAACACAAGGTTTATTAGCTCAGACCCAGACACAAATGTAGACCCAGGCTTAGAATTAGGCATGGGCTCTTGCATAGGTATAGGGATAGTTGGCAGCTACACAGATGTAGATTGCCACATTGACAACAGAGTGAGATAGTGCTAGATAGATTGCAGAGTAGGCCCAGACTAGTGCTGACATATTATAGGGGATAGCTAAGGGTACTACTATTGGTGATTACATTCTTCGTTTGGGTCGGGAGGTAGATTTTTATAGAGGTAGATACCATGATGTAGTCCCCTCTGAGTGTAGAGTTAGCTATGTGTAGTCGCGATCATGCAGGACCCATACTAGGACTGTTAGTGAGGCTGTGACTCAGCTGCCACACAGAGATCAAGGAGGTCCTAGTCCATCTAGTGGGGGAGGTACTGGTCCATCTGGTGGGGGAGGTACTAGCCCTAAGATTCCTACACCATCTGGTAGTAGCAGATCCTAGCTGCATGATATGATTTGTGATTGATTTGAGACATGATGTATAATCCGGTTTTTTCCAGTTTTGATGTTGTATCTCTTTATATTTCAGACATCTTTGTATACTTGACATTTATGATTTTTGAGATCTATGTGATATGAAACCAATTGATTGATCTATATGTGTTCTATGTGGTTTTATGATGGATGCATTTTAATCTCTATGTTTATATGCTTATGATTATTTACATGTTATGGATGCATCTAATGATCATGTGATATGCTATGATGATTTATGATGTTTTATCTATGATGTTCAATGTGTTTATATAACTCATGCTGATGTATGGATATAGATGTATGAATTTATTTAAATGGATCGATAGATGTATGATGATGTGTCTATATACATGAATGCAAATGTAATGGTTTAAATACTTTATGATATGTGATGTATATGGGATGCTTTTTTATTTTGATGTAAATGCAAATGTATGAAAATGTTGTATGATAAATTATATGTTGAATGGATGTCAGTGGAAATACAATGATATGATGTAATAAGTGGATGATAAATGATATATTGAATGAATGTATGATATGTGGAAATGCAATGATATAGATTTATTTTTGAGATTTTATTATGCCACTTTTTATGTGATATGGAAAATATGATGAATGCAAAAATCATTTGATTCAAATGTATGAATGATGAAATGATAATAAAAGTGATTTCTAATGTATGCAAATGAAAATAATGATGTTTTTGATAATGTCAAGTATACTCAATCTGTTAATGAAGAAAGTTAGCATCGTGTTGGAATTTGATTACCCTTCTTTTGGAACAAAAATACTCTACATATGCATAACTAACATAAATATCATCTAATGTCTACTATGCAAACCTACATGCAAAATTGTCACATTAACAGTCCTCTTATATGTGCTTTTTTTCATCATTGAGCCTCTATAATGTTGAAAGTGAGTACAAGCATTGATTGTATGAATTAGACCATGATGACCTAAGTACTTCTTTCATGATTTTTGATATTGCAAGTGAACACAAGCATCTAGGTATAATTAAACTGAGATGACCTCAACATTTCTTGCATAAATAGACAAGAATTAATCATTATACCATGTAAATTCAAAATTTCATTAGTGATACTTTGTAGATCACGTCCCATGACAATTCATACAATAAATAATTAATTCACTAACAACAAACAATGAAAATGCCATTCTCCTTCCTAGCTTCTCTAGTTCAATACATTATCGAGTTGCTCCAAATAAATGATAACAATAATCAAAGAACATGTTAAACACTGAATCATATTGCGATAAAATTATTATTCAAAAGAGTATCATCCATCTAATAGTTGTCTTGATTTCAGCTATGTTGATTTGGATGGTTGGTTTCTTGTAATGTTCATATGTTCAATGTATGTCCAATGTTTGAGTTCCATGTTGATCATTGTGATTACTATGTTGTCATACTATTGTTTGTCTATTTGTTTAAGCTCAAGCTTATTGCCCCCAGTGAGTTTAAGATTTTCCCCCAAGCTAGGGCGAGACACAACCATGTTGTAATGATTAATGATACTAAATGGAAATGATAGGGAAATTGAACGACCATGACATGTCTCAAATAGATGGAAAATCTAGTTTAAATCACAAGTAGTGCCTATTTCCAGGTTTTCACTACATGTTTTTATTGCACTTTTTCATATTTTATGATTTTTTAATATTTTTCTCTTTTCTAATTTTTTTTTGTATTTTTGATCTTTTTTACTTTTTTTGTTACCAAGACACAAGACACTTTTTTTCCAGGTTTTCATCAAGGAAACTATTTTCCCATGATTCACACCATGCACTAGGTGATTTAGGTGTAGAAATTTCTAAGATGAATACTGTTGATAGGTTCATCAAACAAATCCCCTTCAGGTGTTGAAAGTTGATAGACTCCTGATCCATAGACTGATATGATGAAAAAAGGACCTAGCCAGTTAGGTTCAAATTTTCCTTTCTTTTCTCTATCTTGTTGATTTCTAGGGTTTTCCTTTAGAATCAAGTCACCAACCTGAAAGACTCTAGGCTTTACCCTATGATTGTAGCTTCTGGATATTTTTTGTTTGTATGCCTGCAAACAATTGACAACTTGTTTTCGACATTCATCCAACAGTTCCAATTCTTGAAGCCTTGACACTCTATAGTCTTCATCTAAAACAATTCCCTTCAGTGACACACAAAGTGATAGAATCTTGACCTCAATGGGTAGTATGGCCTCTGATCCATATACCAAGGCATATGGTGTAGCTCCTGTAGGGATTCTAATGCTAGTTCTATATGCCCACAGAGCTGGGTTTAGTTGACTGTGCCAATCATGTCCAACATCATTGACCATTTTCTTTAGAATTTTTAGAATTGTTTTGTTGGAGGCCTTTTCTTGTCTATTTCCTTGAGGGTAGTATAGTGTTGAGAAATGATGTTGGATGTGAAATTTCTCACATAGTTCTTAGACATCTTGGTTTTTGAATAGTCTTCCATTGTCTATGAAAATGGACTAAGGTATACCATACCGACAAATGAGATAATTCAATATGAAGGAAGATATCTCCTTACCAGTGATTGTTGTTAACGAAACTGCTTCTATCCATTTTGTAAAGTATTATGTTGTTGTGATTATGAAATTGTGTCCATAAGATGAAGAAAAATTAATTTTTCCTACCTGAACCAGACCCCACTAGCAAAAGGGCCATGTTGATGTAAATGGTTGCAACTCTTGTGCTAGTGTGTGTATTAGGTTACAATGGATTTGACACTTTTGGCACTTCTTAACAAACTGACAAGACTCCTTCTCCATGTTTGGCCAATAATATCCCAAACAAAGGAGTTTATTTGCTAGAGTTAGCCCACTTGAATGAGTTCCACAAACACCTTCATGAACCTCACATAAAGTTGTCTCAGATTCGTTATGTTCTAGACAGTGGAGAAGAGTACCATCTAGACCTCGATGGTAAAGTATGTCAATGATTAAGGTATGTCAGGCATATTGACGGATGAAATTGCATTTCTAGTTTCTAGGAAGATCAAGAGGTAGGATGTTATCTTTTAGGTAAGCATAGGTCTTTCCATAGATGGAGGATTCAATGGAATCTAAATGGCATATGGTTTGGGATTCAGGACTATCATAAGATGGATTAGACACTTGTTCTACCATAAACTCATAATGACCACATTTTTCTAGGCAACTACAAAAGAGAAGCAATTATCACCATAGCATCTGCCGCTTTGTTTTCTGCCCTTGGAATTTGTTCAAATTTGATATCCATAAAGTACTTTTTGAGATCATCAATCAACTTCTTATATGGCATCAACTTCTCATATTTCATCTGATATTCATCATTGACTTGATAAAAGACTAATTGTGAATCTCCATACACTTGTAGCTCTGTGACCTTCCATTCAATTGCTACCTTGATGCCAATGATTAGTGCCTCATACTCAACTACATTATTGGTACATGGAAACATGAGTCTATAAGACCTTGGAATGGTGTTTCCTTGAGGTGTAACAAACAATATTCCTACACCAAATTACCTTTGTGTGTACGACCCATCAAAATAAAGCCGCCATTATTGTGTTGTCATAGTAAGAATGTCTGCATCAGGAAAATCAATTTTCATAAGATGATCATCGATTAATGGAGCTTCAGCTAATTGTTCAGAAATCACTTGATCTTTAATGGCTCTCCTTTCCACATATTGGATATCAAATTCACTTAAAAGCATGACCCACTTGGCCAGTCTGCCTATCAAAGCAACCTTGCTGAGTAGATATTTTAATGGGTCAATCTTTGCTATGAGTCTGACTATGTGAGTCAACATGTAATGCCGCAACTGCTAGGTAGAAAATACCACTGCCAAACAAGATTTCTAGATGAAGGTGTAATTTATTTTATAGCATTCAGAGTCCTGCTGATGTAGTAAATGGATTGTTCCCTTCCCTCATAATCTTCCTATGCCAATAGTGCTCTTAAAGAAATGTTGGTTGTCACAATGTATAGTAATAAAGGTCTACCTTCTATAGGTGGTGACATCATATATTGTTTATTTGGTTGAAATTCAGTTCACACCCTTGATCCCATTTGAAAAAGACATTTTTATGCAACAAGTGATTAAATGGATGACTTTTGTCTACTAACTAGGAGATAAATCTCCCGATTGATTGCAACCTACCTTGTAAAGACCTTAGTTGACTAATATTCTTTGGTGGTGACATTTCCATTATTGCCTTGACCTTTACGGGATCCAATTTGATACCCTTCTCTGAAAATATGTATCCTAGGAGTTTTTCTGATGTAACACCAAAGACACATTTCTTAGGATTTAGTCGGACATTGAACTTCTCTAGCCTTGTAAATATTTTTACTAGGATATCTAGATGTCCTTCTCTGGAATATGACTTTGCTAAGATATCATCCATGTAATCCTCCAAAAATCTATGCATCATATCATTGAATATTGTAGTCAATGCACGTTGATATGTTGCCCCTGCATTATTCAACCCAAAGGGCATGATGTTCCAACAAAAAGTTCCCCATGGACATGTGAATGCAGTTTTCTCCTAATCATCTAGTTTTATCTTCATTTGGTTGTAGCCAGAGAAACCATCCATTATTGATAACATGGCATGTCTTGCAATTAAGTCCATAATGATGTTGATGTTTGGAAAGGGGAAATCAGCCTTGGGACATGCCTTATTCAGATCTCTGAAATATGTACATATTTTGATACTATTGTCTGTCTTTGATATAGGAACAATATTTGATATCCACACAATGTAATTGATAGACTTGATGAATCCTACATCTAACAACTTCTTCGACTCAGCCTTTACAATCAAGGCAATATCTGGATGCATCTTCCTTATTTTTTGTTTCATAGGTTTAATTCCATTAGGTAGCGATAAATGATGCATTAAAAGATTTGGATCTAAACTTGGAATATCAGAGTATGACCAAGAAAATCTAATGCTTCTTTCTTCAAAGAACTTGACAATTCAGGCTTTTCTTGTTCAGTCATACATGCTTCTAGATGCAAAATCTTTGCTTTTTCTAATGTATCAATGTTAATAGACTATGCAGGTTCCACCAATACTAATGACATTTCATGATAATGCTTTGGAAGAGTGTCAAATCTCCCATCTTTCAGTGCCTTAAAGAGGTTTTCACCGCCCGATGCATTCTTTATTTTTACTTTTTCTAGATCTAATGCTTCCATTGAATGGTTTTCACCATTAGATCCATTATTCCTATTTTATATTTTACAACTAGAATATTTGACTAGAGCTTGTGTCAAGTTCATCACAACAAAGGAAGTTTACGATAACATCATCATTCACAAAGATGGGTACATTAATAGGTTCAGTTGGTTCCTAGTTGATAAGTTCGGGATGTATTAAGGGAAAAAATTCATCAGATTGACTTTGGTCAATGGCATTAAGGGTTCAAATAGCTATGGTATTTGGGTTGTCATTAGGGATGTTGAGGTCTATGATATTACTTTCCTCCAAATCATCTAGCTCACTCGATGTCAATCCATCCTCACTTGAGTCATCAATATTTTTTGATTGAAATACAAGTGGTGTAGTTCCTGATCTTTGTCCCTCCTCATGTGTGGGTGCATACTCTTTTATGAAGTCTATTTGTATGTCTATGTATGATACATCAGAATAAAGATCCCATTCATAATCATTGGAATCTATTTTGGAACTATCTCTCACTTGAAGGATTCTTTCAACTGGTTTTTGAGTCATTTCTTGTTTTTCTTCCTCTGAATAACCCAATCCTATCTTATCCTTTGACTGAAGAGTGAGAGGTTGAATGGGTTCTATGATGCCTTCTTTTCTTTTCCCAATAGGTCCTTGTCCCTTATACCCCATTTCCACTAAAATAGTTTTTCCTTTGCCATACTGATATGTCTTTATGCTGATATTTTTTGATGTTGATGCTTCATCATCTTTGTATAGCCAATTGAGAATGACCTTGTCATCTGATTCATCTTCTAGAGTACTAGCTTTCATAAATATTTCATACATAACTGTGGTAGGTTGTGACGGTTGTCGTGTTATCATTGATGGTTGTCCATATGACCTTGGAGATGTCATCAACTGTGGAAGACATAGAGATTGCTCAATAGAAGATTGTCCCATTCCTTTTTCAATTAGCTGGATCTTTTCTTAAAATTGTTGTGATAGAGAATTTAGTGGACCCTTATTGTCTAATAGAGTGGAATCAACAACACTTGTATCCTCTGATTAACCCTTTTTCTCAACCCACTTAGATATAATATTTGGATGCTTTTCACTGTCTAATGAACTAGAAGTGCTAGCTTCTCTATTATGGGGTACAAAGGTGTCTTGAGATGTTTTAAGTGTGTTACAATGCTAAGGATTGTTTTAGTCAGCTAATATAGTTACCTCTTGTCCATTGACTAGAAATTTTAAACACTGATGATAAGTTGAAGGCACCGCTTGCATTTCATGAGTCCATGGACGTCCCAAGAGTATATTGTAGGTTGTCTTTTTCTAGCACTTGGCAAGCTATATTCTTCACCATTGGTCCTACTTGAATAGGCAACATGATCATTCCCTTTGAGAATCTCTCTTCTTCTTCATAGGATTTTATTGTCATCTTCATTAGGGCATCAATAGCATTATCAGAATTACCTAGTGATGGATTAATTTTAAAGTGCAAATGTTTAAGCCAACTCCACCATCTATTAGGAAACGTTTGAAATGATGTTTGTGGATCAAGACTCCAATATGAAGGGTAGTATTATGTGGATGATTAAGTGATATATTATCCTGTTCAGAGAATGATAGACAATGAGGCATGGTCAAATTTCCCACCATAGCTTGAAATTGACAGAGATCCAGATTGTTGGGTATTGTTGTGGCCACAAGAGCTTATTCCAAAACCTCCTTATGGGATGGTGAGAATTTAAGGAGTTCTAATATTGATATATGTGCTAGTATTTTCTATAGTTGATCAACAATGTTGTATTGAATTGAAGGGGGAGTGGTGGTTTTAGATGCAACTCATTTCAATATTACCTTGTATTGCCCCCTTGTCATTATGTTAATCAGTTGGTAGTCTTGTCTTTCCTTGATTTTTAAGACATTTATTTGATTTTCGGATGTTTTTGTGTTTGGGATCAGATCTAATGGTATAATGTCAATGGTTTCATCGTTACCAATTTAATTACTAGTGACAGTATCAGTCTCAGCTTTAGAAATACAAAAGATTGTGCCATCATAAACATAGTTGACATTTTTACCTTTACCGTTTGTAGAAGAAGACTCTCCCTTTTCATAATTTGGTAAAAGATCTTTAAATGTAGCATGATCATTGTTGGTTTGATGTCCTTCTACATATACCTTTTTTATTATCAATCAGATCTTAGACTAGATGTTTTAACTCCATGCAATCATTTGTCTTGTGTCCCTTATTTTTATGGAAGTTACAATAGTCTACGTCATTCCACCAAGGTGTTTTTACTTTTGGATCCCAAAATCTTGCTTCACGTGTGGTGATAAGTCCATTTGCAATAATTTATCTCATTTTTTATTCTAGCGTTTGGCCCAATGGTGTGAATCTACGTCAGTTTGATGATTTTTGATATGATTGCAGTTTAGATTCTCCATTGTTCGGATTTTTATTTTGATTGACATTTTGTTTGATGTTTTGGTCACCATTTTGATTTTTCTTTGTAGTAGTGGCCTTCAAACTAAATACTGGTTTCACATTTTGTATGTCATTTGTAGTATCATTCTTTCTAATATTTCTATTATTTTTCTAAAACTTAGGTTTGTCATTATTGCCATAGTGATTTGAGGAGTTTGTATTGTTTAATTTTTCATTGTAATGTTTTATCACCCCTCGTTTGATGAAAGATTCTTCAATTTTAAGGCCATTTTCAATCACTTTTTCAAATGTGGGAGGACATTGTAGTTTAAGCCTATAGCTCATTTCATCAGTTAGGTTGTCAATGAATAGTTCCATTTTATCTTCTTCAGGTATAGAACGAGGGTACCTAGCAAATAACCTTTACCATCATTGTAGAAATGAAAGGAGTGTCTCACCTTTATTTTTTTTCATGTTGCAAAGTTCTTTTATTGTGACATCATGTTGAATATTAAAGGAATATTGTGAGATAAACCTATTGACTAGTTCTTCAAAAGTTTGAATTCCTAGTTGTAGTTTAGAAAACCATTCCATGCATTGACCTCCTAGGCTCCTTGGAAATAACCTCATTAGATAAGTTTCTTCTTGTGCAAATTCTAAACTCATGGTTTTGAATTCCCTCACATGGTCAATTAGATCTATTTTATCATTGTGGTTGTTGTATTTTGGGAATTCACAATGTCTAGGAAATGGTATCATATCCACACTTGGATCAAAAGGGTAAGGACAAATGTCATGTAATGAATACCTTTTTGTGGTTCCCTTTTTCATAACTTGAAGTTGTTGTTGCAATTTTTTCATTTGATGTGTTAGGGAAACAACTTGATCTATGTTTTGTGTGTGTTGTGTTTTGGTTTCAGTTGTTCTTGGTGTTTCTTTCAACCAATTGACATCAAAATCTTTTGGAATTTTTGCACCTGATTCTGATGGGATCAAGAGGTATTTTTCCATAAATTTATGAAAATTTGGATCTTGCTATGTTGTATGGATATGCTCTTGGGTTATTTCATTTGTATCATTTTGGTGAAGTCTATTCCAAGTATTTTCTTGAGCCATGATGTTTGGTGTTTCAATTTCCTTTTCTTTAAATTTTTGTCTTTGTGATCTCATTAAGATTGGCATACAAGTGTTCGTTATTCTCACTAAACTTTGATCATTTTGTTTGTATGAGTGCCAAGGTATTAACTTAAGTCTAATAGAATGATAAATTCTATTGATATGACCAAGTTAAAAATTGATTTATTATGTTTCGTTTCTTGATTGTAGGATGTCAAAATCCTGATAAAGAAACTTGATGTAATAATCCAGAATCTGTGTGATAACTTAGACACTTTAAGGTTGGAAGATCTCGGTTCAATTTGGAAAAATTTGACTTGTAAGTCATATCTTTATGAGTTTAAGGCACTTTTTCGACTGAGGAAATATTTTTTCCTTTGAGAAAGACCCTAGTGTTGATGTATTATGTCTAGTTCTAGTCTTAATTAGCTCTCTATTTTTTTTGTTTTGTGGATGCACTATAACAAAAGGTGAACACACCAAAATAGACTATGTATGCACTATAATAGATGGAAAATGCGCTAGAACAAACAATGAATGCACTATAATAGATGGCAGATGCACTAAAATAGACTATGAATGTGCAAAGACAAATTTGTGGATGTGCCAATATACTGGTGAATCTTGATGACCGGTTGGTTAATGCACTATAACATAAGGAATATGCTCTAAAACAGATAGCGAATGTGCTATAATAGATGCTAGACATGCTAGAACAGACAACAAATGCACTATAACAAACTATGGATGCGCTAATCTAGAAAATTTTAGAATGTTAACAATTTTTCCTATTTGTTCTGGTCTTTCTCTGTAAGATGTTTAGTTCCAGGGTGTAATTTACTAACCAATTAAGACAAATGGATGAATATTTTCTTATAAATCTCTGATTTTGATGATCTATTTGGATGATACCTTTGAAAAATGACTTCACACAATAAAGCCAGATTGTACACAATTGTTCGAGATTCTACGCTTTAAACATATAGTGAGTGTTCTAGAATATGGTCTGATTCTTTCATTTTTGTAGGTTTTTGACACAAAGTCAAATAGATCAAGCACTTTTCTAACTCAAATGGGTCACTTAGAATATCACAACCCACATCTTGCAACTATGTCAGCTCACACAAACTTATCACCCCCTAGAGGGTGCCCATGTTTTTTCCTTTCCCGAGTCTTTGCCAAAGTCAAATCCTTCACTTTTGGTCAGAGTCTTTGATAGTTATATGGTGAGTGTCTTGGGGGCAAATTCTTCCCTCCCCTTGCACCGTGATATAAGAAGTGTTTGAAAAATGACACAGTTGGATTCTACATTAAATTTCGTAGATAGGATATTCATTCGGTGTGGCAATAGATAAACTCCCTAAGGAGACCTCCCAATATTTAGAACAAATATTTTGGGGATGGTTATCTTGCACACTTCCATTGAATATGGGTTTCCCTAAAATTCACTTTCGATTAGAGTGGGTTGGAAAACTTGGCTTTGGTTGTTCCCACTTAGGTCATTCCTAAAGGGTGAGTACTTTTTCCCACTACAGCAGGCCTTCTAAAGGATTTAATAAAGCGTAAATAGAAAGTCTAGCATTCTAATCACCTAGTAAAGGGGAGAGCATAAGCCTATTGCTTTCAAAACATGAAATACATGGGGTTCAAACTAATTTTTAATTAAGCTAGATGCATTATTCTAACCAAAGGAATTTAAATGAAATAATTTAAAGCCATGTAAACACCATTAGTAATTTCTGAGTTTTTTCTTTGACCAGCGTATGTTTTCCAAGCTTCTATCTTTGACAATTGTAATTTGTACCTGAGACAGAAAAATAGTGATTAGAGCTCAAAAATTTAAAATTTTGTAAACTAAAATCTGATGCGCCACAACAGTGGTTAGATGTGCTAAAATAGACTTTAAACGTGCTAAAATAGACTACGCGCTATAAAAAATGATAGATGCACTAAAATAGTAGGTCTATGCGCTGAAAAGAAAAAATCCTTTGATTGGAAACACCACAAAGTTGATGCGCTAGAATAGTTAATGAATGCACTGGAGTAATTTGGTGATGCGCTGAAATAGTTGTCGAACACATTGGAGAATTTGGTGAATGCACAAAAATAGTTGTCACACACGCTAAAAGAAACATATCTGTAACCTGTGAAAACAATTTTTAGAAGTAAAATTTAAATATGGGGTTTTTCCCCATGGTGGGTGCCAAAATGTAAGTGTGGAATAAGTATGAGTAAAATAAATAAATAACACTTCTTAATACGACATTATATCAATGATTTAATCAATAATTAAGCTATTGAAGGCCAAAAATCCATTGAAAGCGTGATATTTCTCTCTATCTCAAAAGATTTATTAAATCACCATGGCTCTCAGACCGGGTAAGCACTGTGACTATTAAAATGACAATCTAGATAATGAGAAGTTGTCAAAATGTAGGAAACTAATCCTATATGATAATTGCCAAATGATATGATACTACTGTAAACTAAATTGACATGAAATTGATAAATGAAAGCTACAACAAGCTAAACTGCAACTAAATAAGAAACCATGATTATGATTGCTATGATATGCTAAGTGCTTGATTGATCTATTACTATTTTTGCAGAGTAAGATTGCATAAACTAGGGATCCTTTTCCTGTAGACAATGGTTGTATTTATAGATTTCCTGACAACATATTTGTGAAGAAGCAGCCAAGCAAAGGTTTGGATTCAATCTAAAGATTTCAATGGTGAAGGATGAAGGAATTGAGAAAATTATGGGAATGGTTCCTCCTCACAAAAACATTAAGCTAGATGATAGGAAGAATTGATGGAAGAAGATGGAGTTGCTTGCAAGTCTGTCTTCAATTTGTCTCTAAATTTTCCTGTGAAGGTTTGAGTCAATTAATTTAGACATAAATTAGACATATAATATCTAATTTGATTTGGGCAACTTTTGAGTTAAAATAGGAGATAGTTGTAGAATGCATTTTAATTTGAATATTTGTATTTATTCAATTTATACAAAAAGATATTTAATTTAATAAAACAAACTATAGAAGTCTATTTATTAAATAAATGTGGAAGAAAATATGATAATTAAATAAAATAAAGTATTAAACTTGTTTATTTAATTTAGATGATGATGATGTGAAATAGAATTTAATAATGATAATTAAATAAAACAAAGTATTAAATTTTTTTATTCAATTAAGAAGAAATAATGTAATTTGAAGAATTAAAGGTGAGTTATGTAAATAAATATTTCTATCTATTTAATAGTAGAAGAATTAAAGGTGAGCTATGTAGATAAATATTTCTATTTATTTAATAGTAGAAGAATTAAAGGTGAGCTATGTAAATAAATATTTCTATTTATCTAATAGTAGAAGAATTAATGGTTGATTAATCAAATAAATCGTATTTAATTAATTAGATTGTGCAAACCATTTCTAGGTGTATACACCTCTTCTTTGCTAAAAGTTGTGGACTCACATGCTTTTGATGACTCAAATTATGTTGGTATTATGGCAGCCTCTTTCTCTTTTTCTAATTTATGTGTAATCTTGTATTCTCCCATGAATGTAGGTGTAAAATCTAAGAAACCCACATCATCATCTAATAGTTTTGTGATTGATTAAAAACACTTCTCTTTCTCTTCTTCTTGCAATAGTTTCACTTTTGTAGTTGGTGTCAAGTTTTTAAGAGGATTCAAGTCATTCCCAATTCAATTTGTAAACAAATCTCAGGTTTAGGATCAACTTTTACCGTGTAAACCTTGTTCTTATAAGTGTATTTTAGTAAATGATGTAGCGATGAAGGAACTCTATTCATTACATGAATCCATGGTCTGACCAAGAGAATATTATATGAACAATCATTAGGCATGACATATATATGAGTTTGTAAAGTAACCCTACCAACCTTAACAGACAATGTTGTGAAACCAAGCGATTGTTTTTCCACATTATCAAAACCACAGATAGATAAAGAATTTGGTTTAATTTTAGTCTTGTCCATTCACATTATATCCAAGTGTTTTACACTACAAAAACGGAGTTTCGAACCATTATCAATGAGAGTATGCTTCATGCCAAATCTATTAATACTAGCTTGTATCATCAAAGCATCACTTTTTTTTTACATTTCCAAGGGAGGTAATTCACTTTGATGAAAGATAATTTCTAAATTAGGTGAGTTCATATTCTCAATCACAGCTATCACATAATTTGTTTATACACTAGGAGGGATAACAACTTGTTGTAAAGAATTTTGCAGTATGTCATGGTAAAGCTCAGTGATTCTTGAATCAAATCCCACAAGGATATCTTAGCAAGAGTGTTGTGAATTTATTTAACAAGATCATACTCCTTTCCACTATGCAAAGGTAAACAAGGGGAACTAAGAAAAATGGGTTGGGGAAGTGGTATAAATGGAGGAATGGTTTTTGGTTGCCTATTATTACTTTTGGTATATGTGTGAGAAATAGTCCAATAACTTGATTTCTGTGAAACATTGTTACTAGTAAGTTTTTTTTTTAATTAAGATAGCCCCTAGAGGTTTTGGTTGATATTAAGGCAGTCCTATGATAAGAAGTGGATTAAGAGGTCCAATAGATAAAGGACTCTTAGGAGGTTCAAAAGGAATCTTAGGTGGTCTGATGATTAGAAGACTCTTGGGAGGTCCAAAAGGAATCTTTGGAGGTCCAATAATCAAAGGAGATCTAATGGAGACTTGTGTGTTCATTATCTCAGTGGATTGAATTCTTATTGATGATTTTCTAATGCATGGGGATCTAAGGTTGCCTTATCCTCTTCATCTATATTATATTTTAAAAGAAATGTATCAATGACACAATATTATTTTGGCATAATATCTTCCCAAGTGGGAGAAGCATTGGGAGAGGGACAAAAGAGATTCTCATGATTCTCAATGATTGTATCTTCTAACACCAAGATACCTTCATCAAAAGCATGAGATGTATCAAGATCTAAGGACAATTATGATTGTCATGATTTTCAACGATTGCATCCTCTTTGACTAAAAAATTCTCACAAATGGTAGAGATGTTGGGAGATGAATGAAGACTAGGCAAAGTGATTTTAAGGAATGTGTCAATGATCTCATCCTCCCATGCCTTAATATCCTCCCATGTGGGAGAAATAGAGGGAGAGGGACAAACAAGATTCTCATGACATTTTATAATTAGATGTTTCAACACCAAAATACCTTTGTCACAAGTATGAGAGGTATCAAGAGAAGAACAACTGTGATTGTCATGATTTTCTATGCTTGTATCCTCTTTTTTCAAATCATCCTCACAAATGGGATAGATATTAGGGGTTCAGTGAAGGATAGGCAAGGTGGTATTAAGAAATTTTTCAATGATTTCATTATCTTGCACTAAGGTATTCTTATAATTAGGTAAAACACTTGGAGGATGATTAGCATGTTTGTGAATGATCTTATTTTGTTGCCCTAGATTGTGCTCATAACTAGGGAGATTGTACCTATACAAGCCATTATTTACCATATCAAAACCACATTTTTGAAAATGAAACATGCTTCTATTTATGCAAAAATGAGAAATAATCTATCAAAAATATGTAATGCTTAAAAAATGTAAACAATTATCCTACAGATTTGATGATTTTCAATACTGAAATGCAATATTTTTTTTCCAAATTTGCAACAAATCTAGAAAAATGACACTTTTCTTGCACATGCAATAATTTTTTTTTAGAATTTCAAAAAAAACTTTCACAAGCTAGAATGACCGATAATACAAAGACAAAAGACTATGGAAAATTTGTTTGAGACACCTGTATAAGGACATGTTCTCCCTATGGAAAATGAGTCCTTGGATAGGGTTCTAAAAAGTGAAAATTATTTTTTTTATGTTGTTGTTTGATGATTGTTTCTCCAATTGCAAATAGGTTTAATAGTGCTAGTTTTTCTAGACTTTTAGATGAAATGGAAATGTGATTTGAATGACAATGTATGAACAAAACAAAAACTTTTTTTAGTACATTTTTTGATGTAATTTTGATCTAAATGGATGAAACACACTTTTATGCAATCTAATATGCAAAATGTTTGCAATTTGTTTGGATTTTTTTTAATTTCAATGATGCAAATATGTAATATGTGTAATGCCCTACCAAGTAACCTTAAAGGAAGTTGCAATTAACATCATAAGCGAACCAATTTTTTTTTATAAAGTGCATTTAATATACACATTCACTTACTCATTAACAACAACCTCTAAGGCTACAAGGTTAGGATTACTTTAACCCACACATACATAATACATATAACCATAGCAGTATAAACTGTATGAAATAAACATCATACATCATAAGAATACCACATAACATAATAAGATAATCAACCAAAATACAATCTCATAAACATTATCTTAAACCAATAGTTACATCACTCATTCTCAGAATGAGGCAATAGTACAAATATATCACAATTACATAACTCCACCTCATAAACATAAGAGGGATAAAATAACCTATACAAGTTAAAATATTACAATGCAAGAATAACAACAAGAACCGCGAGCTGTCCATCTGGATGTCTCGCCACCAAGTACTGAAGATAGATGGGGACCCAACAGTTTTGGTGCATGTTCCACCCTACCAATGTGGTACCTGAAGGCCCACCCCCCATGCTAGGAGATAGTAACAAAGTAACATGGACAAAGATTCTACTACCTCTAACCAAAGCAGACTCAAACTGACTCATACTGTTATAACCAACCAAATGAATTAACAAGTACAACTCATTCACCATACAAGTACGAATCAAGTACAACTCAAGTACAACATAAGTAAAAATCAAGTACAACTCCAACATCACTGACATAGGTCACATTGCTTCCGGACATCATAATAAATCAAGTATGTTCAGAGAACCATACACATAAAATAATTAACAATAGTTGTCATAGATAGAGTGTCATCACAAGGTTTGTCATGAGATCTCCTCTGGGCATTCTTCATAGGCTTCGGGACAAGTAATCCTGGTGGCCTCAACCGAATCCCAACACTCATACTCACTCATGCGGAATCAACTACCTCTCATAGGAACAAGATAGTTGATCTTGCCATTGCAGGCCTTCTTACTCATCCCAAGTCTAAACAAGCCCTTGTGTCTATGAGTGAGGATTAAATTATCTTGATTAATGTGAAGTTAGTCCTAATCTTCTAAGTACATTATTTTAATTATCACTTGTTTAAATCACTCCTAAAGGTTATCTAGTTTATCTCTTTGGGCTCTGGCGCCTAATAGAAGCCACTCTTCTATTCGACAACACACACCCAAACAATCCACCAAGGGAACCACAAGTGCATACCAACTAGGCATCATAATCCACTCCAACACAAGGAGGATACAAATAATAGAAACTCACTCCAAACATCTTGGAGGCAACAATCACATAGTCCACTCCTTTCACAGGAGGTACAAAAAATATCACTCCAAACATCTTGGAGGCAACAACACATAGTCCACTCTTTTCACAGGAGGAAACAAATAAAAGAACTCACTCCAAACATATTGGAGGCAACAAACACATAGTCCACTCTTTTCACAAGAGGCAACAAGATGAAACCACATACCAAGGTCACTCCATACAAGGAGACACGGATCCCATAATCCGCTCCTAAACCAAGGAGGTGCAAACATTCCCGTTCGTGAAAACTAGGTAAAACTGAAAAGACGCCATGCACTACCCAAGGGAAAACAACTGGATGGCATAAAGATTCAACAACTCTTATCCTCTAAGATCTTCTGGAAGACTTATAATTTAGAACTAACACTAAATCCCAAAACCAACAATGCAACTTGATGACATAGCAACCAAAGCATTCAAGTCATCAATCAAATCTAATATTTGGATTTCCTAAATCCATACTCATTCAATAGGTAGTATTGAAAAGTCAAAGACACGATAACTAGATCATCTAAAATAATCATAACCCCTATTTCCCTTTTCATTATTGGAAATCTAAAACAATTAAACTCACTTCCCTTTACTGAATACAGAGAATTAAATCCTTTAAGATAATCATGAGGAAGATACTACTTTTAGATATACTAAATCCATATCTCTTTCATAATCCAATCACAATGACTAGATTACTCTATGGAACTAAATAAAACATAATAACTATTTGCCTTTTTCAATATAGTTAGCTCTTAAATTTACTTCTAATGCAACCTAACACTATTGTAAATAATCTTTTCAATTTTCTATCTGGAGTCTATGTCTCTTCAACTATCCATTTAAAAACATGCAATTTCATCAATGTATAAAATATCTTTTGGCTTATCTATTTGGCTATGCATTCATATTGTTTCTAATTAAATCTCATTAATTAAAACAAACACTTAAATATAAATATTTCTATAATTCTTCAATATATTTAAATATCTTTTTCCTTATCAATTTTGACTATACATTCAAAACTTATCATTTAAATTCTTCATGCAAAGCTAAATTACACACATTTAAATAAAATAAGGTAAATACTGATTGAAAATACTCATGGATATATATATACATTTCAATATATTTTCTTCAATCATATTAACAAAATAAATGTTTCCTTTTAAAACAAGTAATTACTTCTATTAAAAAATATCTTTCTCTATTTATTTTCTACACATACTAATCATTTCTTTTAGAACACTAATAATACCCAATTTGCAAACAGCAGAATAAAATAAAATAAAATATTATTTATTTTCTCAAATGGATATATGTCTTCAATATATACTAAATATAAATTAATATATTTAAATATATTTAATCATTAACAAATCTTCTATTCTTTACAGAATATCAAATTGTTTAATTCAAAATAAAATATCCCTTATCATCAATTTTTCAAAATATATATATTTTTCCAATTAAACCAATTTAATAATTGGACTTTTTACATATGAATTTAAATTCCACAATTAAATTTTAAATTATGCATTCTTTAAATCAAATATTTAACTCCTTCGATTAAACTTTAACATGCCATTTTAAAATAAACAATAATTTCCCCATACGTTTATAATTTTAATTCCACTAATCTAATATACAAATTTTATTTAAAATAATATAAATAAATATAATACTTTAGTATTATAAATTATAATATAAAATATTATTAAATAATATTTTAATATTATAATAACAATACCGAAAATATTAATATTTATAAATATCAATTTATTATTATTTTATTTTCAAAACAGCCATGGAAAAATAACTTAACAACAGTCTCATGTTTTAAGCATAACGCAAAAACTATGATCTATGTATTTGCAATTTTTTGACAAGGGTAAGCAAATTTCAAAATTCAAAAACCCTTTAAATTTCCTAACAACCCAGTTTGTGAATTTGAAGTTATAGGTGACGCAACCAGACCATTTTATCATAAAAAATATAACTATACTGCAGAATTTAAAATCCGTTTTTTAATAATAAACAGAAGGTTTTATTTTCTAAAATCATTCTAAATGCATTGTTCAATGTCTATGTTTGATTTCCAATAACAACACAATCTATTTCCCCAAATAGTTTAAATTCAACTGAGGTTTTCACAATTTTCACTCAAGAATTTTCACAAGCAAAGGCTGTAAATTTATTTAATTCTTTTCTTCTAATATCAAATTTATTTTCTAAAACAGATTTAACAAACAAATCTTTCATCACTACTATTTTAAAGAAAACAATCAAGAACAATAAAACACAAAGAGGAAAACCTGGTACAAGAAGCTACAAGAAGAGATGAATTCCTGATGCAAGCCTCCTCTAAGGATTTCCTGAATTTTCTTCAATCCTCCAATGAATCCAATCCAAAATCCAACAAATGCAAACAATCTTTCCTTCAATCAATTCTACAATCAAACTTTCTTCAAACCCTTGTGCAAATTTTCCAAAATTTATTCCCTGCTGTAAAAATGTATTTTTTTCTCAAAATCCCCTTTTTTTTTCCCTAAAATTAAAACATATATTCTTATAAATCAAAAATACCTAATTCAACCCTAATTCACATTACATGCAAATTAGATATTTCAATTTCAATTTCAATTTCAATTTTTACAACCCTAATCCACATTACATGCATATTAGATATTAATTTCAATTTCAATTTCAATTTCAATTTAAAATACAATTTCAAATAATAAATTAATTTCCAAAGTTGCAACCAATTTCCCAAATAAACATTTAATTGCAATTTCTAATTTAATTCCCACACGTTGGAATTAAATTCCAAAATTAATTCTAATTCTTTTATTTCCTTTCATTCTCTTGCATCACGTTTAATTAATTAATTTAATTATTTAATAACTAAATTCAACCCCCTTGGATTAAATTTAATTAATTAAATAAATTAAATATAATTAATTTATTTAAATATAAACTTTTATCCACATTGCATTATTTAAATTAAATAACCATCAACATGATTTAAATGCAATTATTCTAAATATCTATTTCCAAATCAAGAATGCTTCAGAATTAAATAACATCAAAGCAAGATAGACAATGACTCGACACACACAACTGATGACACACTAAGGCTAGGGTATAGACTTGACACATGTTACCTAGCTACTATCTCCCGTTCAACTTAACCGTTGGATCGACACGCTCAAACCTGTGAAACCAGGTGGAGTCGATGTCATGTACCTGCAATCCTGCAACCAAGTAAACAACATCATACAATATATCCAGCATATAATACACACTGTGAAGAAGAAATTACGGATTCGTAGGGCGCTCGCAAGCGAGTGATGTGAAACTGTCCTCTTCACCAATACACTCATCAAAACTGACAATTCCATCATAATCCAGGAATCTCATAATAACATCTCATGTTAATTCTACATCATTAATCCATAATGAATGTGAAATAATAATCAGATAACTACATCCCACAATAATAGTTGTCACTCAATAGTAGCAATCAAAACATCATAACAAAATGTATTTAGTCTCAAAGTAACTGCAATCAAACATAGCATAAAGCAACTTGAACAAGAATCAAAATGGAGGGGTATTACAATATGCAACCATAAATGCAATACAAAACTAGATAATACAAAACCTAGATCTAGGTTTGAATGATCTAATCAGAAAAGTGATGTACAATGTCAAGTTCACCAAAATGAAAAAATGCGAAAATGGGGGTCATTAAATATTAATTCCATTAATTAAATATAGGGTTACCTTTTGAAAAATGAGCAAAATAAGGCTTTAAAATGTTTAATTTGGTAAATTAGAAGCTTAATTAAGTGCAATTAATTAAGAGACCCAAACATAGTGTGAAGTTGTAAAGGTATACAATTTCCTACACTACAGAGGTATAATTTGTGTTTTGGGTGCCTTCATTTGATCTTTTATGCTAATTTTTTTTCTATTGCTTGATTGGGAATTTTAATCTTGTGACTAATAGTTTCATGATTGTTGTGCATGTTCAAGCTTTCAAACCTAATTTTTCCCCTTTCTACAATTGGTGAACCTAATGTGAAGTACAAAGCTTTTTGGTGAACCTTCTTGTTTACAAGTTTTTTAATGTTTTATGTCTTGAAGGTTGTAGGTACTTTCAAGAGGCTATGAAAAAAAATAAAAAATTAGGGGCTATTTGAGGACAAAGAAACATCACATTTGCAACTGTAAGGGTTGAGAAAAAAATTTCATATATCTTTCCCCATATTTTGGTGCAAAATAGCATTTTAAACTTTTAAAAATGTGATTTGTAGGAACTTTCTTTATTAATTCATACTTTGTACAAATTTGCACTTTTTAGTACAATTTTATTGCTACACATTTCCATATTCTATTAATAATGAATATGGTTTCATTTTCTAGTTAAAAAATTATTTCACAGAGCTTTAACAATTCGCTAAGAGTGCTTACTTCTATTTTACACAAATTTTTTTAAAAATACTAACCTATACTATAACAAGCAGAACTTTCAAACCAATCATTGGATTTTCAACTTTTTGTAGGCATTGATGTTGTGTGATCTCACAATACGCCCCAAGAATGTAAAGTTTGGGGACCCAAGTTTAAAAGACTAATTCTTATGGCAGGCATTGGTTGGCTAATGATCACCAAGACAAAAATAAAAAAGTTAAAATCTTTAAAATAATTCTTGACTCAGATATATCTAGTGCTGAGAAACCACATAATTGGAATTCTTAAAGTGACATTTGGTAATTTTTTGCGATCGAGATTACAAGACCGGGGGTATAAAATTTTGGGTGAAGGTCGGAAGCTAGGTTGAGTTTTGCTCTGGTAAAGAAGAAATATGTCGAGAATTGGGTACCTAGGTACCCAAGTAAATGATGCATCAGTGCTAAAGAATTAAAGTTTGTGGTTTGGTTCTTCCCGAATTCTTAAAATGTTGGGTAGCTCACTTAAATTTTTAATTACATGAGAATACATTAGAGAATGTCATTTATTAATTGTTTTAAAAAGAAGATTAATAATAATGATGTTTTTATACCAATGAGAGTTTTATTGAGGTTTTAAAAAGGGATTGATATATGGAATTTTATGTGCAGAAGAAATAGATTGTTGGACAATATTTCGGTATGGACAGTTAGGAAAATTTGGATTGCGAGAAAATACAATGATGTCACTAGGTTTGGTGGTGTACTCTAAAAGCTCATGCGAGGAAAAGGATTATGGTGAAGAAACACTAATAACTGAGGAACTGAGAACCTAGGTATTATGTGTGCAACGAATGAAGGTGCCTAGCTCCAAGGTGATATACTTTCAAGTGTTTTTTCTTGAAGCCGGAATCTAAATGTAGGAACATAAGTTTTGGTGGATTGGGATATCTAGTTCCACCTAATCACTCTGAATATCTAGCAAAAGAAGTTCCTACATTTTTTTCAACAAATATACTCAATCCAATTTGACTTCTTGATCAAATTTCAAATACATAAGTCCAAAAGTTTTAAGTGCTAAAGAAGTCAAAATCTGTTGACTTATTCAAAAGTTTTTCTTGCCGACTATCATGTGCCACGTGCTTTGTTGTGATTCATCTATTGGATTCCCTCTCATGTGTTGATTGAATTTCCAAATTTTCTTATTCTTATAAAATTTTGGGGTTGTCTTATTTTAGCTAAGTTCAAAATTTGTGGATTTCATCAAATTAAAAAAAATTCAAGTTTTATTCTTTTTCCTATTTTTTGTTCCATTCTAGACTAAATGCTTGTATGTTTCAATAAAAGTTAACTAATATCATAGCTAATTCAAAGATATTTCTTGATATGAAATCTTACGTAGTTTATTGTTTTTTCCTATTGTCCACAAGACTATGTGTTGCACCATTTAAGGGTGTATACTGACACTATTTAGTGGAAAATGATCCCCCTTTCTTTAAACTCTTACATCATTCTATGCCTAGCTATGAAGAAATCTAGTGAAGTGTAGAATATTTTTCTTTGATTTAGTTATTTCTTGAGGCATGCATGGATAATAACTGTGAGAAATTTTACTTTTCAGTAATTTTTTATGCTTTATTTTAGAATGATGCTTTATATTCTAGAATTGTTTTTCAAAAATTTGATAAATACATGGAGTTTTATTATAAATCTTTTAATTCCATGAAGGTGTTTAGTGCTTAATGTTAAATATACTTGAATGTATGCAAGTAATTTGAGTTTCATGAAATATAATTTTAAATTCTTTGATTTCATGAAGTTATTAAGTAACATTTGAATGATTGGACTAAAATTATGTTTCTATCTTTCAGATACTAGCCAATTTATAACAATAATATACCCCTCATGTTTAAGAACAATATCACAGTGAACCCTAAGTGAACCTAGTGGATCATGACCTAACATTACCAAGCATTGGGATTGAGTTGAGTTTCCCTTAGATTTAGGTCTTCTTAGTGGAATCTTTCAAGGAAACCCACGATACTCTATGAGAATTTATTTGCTTTTTGGTGTGTGTTTGTGTAACATCATGTCAATAGAAGTGGAACTAGAAGGAGGGAATTTTTATGTTTTTCAGCCAGTAGTATTGTCCCAGTCGAATAGTCAAAGTCCACTTGTGAGTTGGAGGCATAAGCAAGATTATAATGGAGAGTGAAAAAGATATGGAGAAGCTCCATAAAATTCTTAATCGAAAGCTTTCACCATTAATTTTTTTAACTTTTTGAAGGGTTATCGAGTGTAGGATTCATGACAACTGATCATAGTGAACTTGATTGTAAGGTTTTCTTGACTAGGGTATGTTTGGCTATTCATAAGATAATTCCATTAACAGAGGAATCCTTGAGTGTGAAAAGAAGGGATTCATTACTTGATAGGTGTTTAAATTTTAAGAAAATGTATGACCCTATTGGAAATGGATTTTTTACTAGTTTGGCTGTTAGATCAAACGAATTCACTAATATTAATTATTATGAAGAAATTTTAGGAGTTTTGTAGGAATAGAAGCAAAGTCATGATAATTTGGGAATATCACACTTCAAGTGTGAATTTGAAAGGATTAAGTTACAATTCTTTACATATGTCGATGATAGCAAGAAGAAGGAGAGGGTGAAACTAATGGGAGATGCATGCTTTTGGCCCCTAATTGTGAATCCATAACTTAAAAGGGAAGAAATTTTTTATTTTATGTAGATGGCAGAGCATCAAGCTTTAACATTCCCTCTTTTTGATAATTGTGTAAATTATATTGAGGTCTAGCGTAATGAAATAGAAAATGATGTTAAGGTTGGAGACAAGACAAATGGACAACGGAGCTTGAAAGGGAATAGAATCGAGATGTAAATGCAACTATTCATGGAAAAGAGTAGAGGGGAATGGAGGGCCATGAATGAATTGGAATATGGTATAGGACAAAGATGATGGTAAAGGTGTGTGCAATCGACTATTAATCAGGTCATTTCCATACATTCTAGAAAAAATGTGGGTAAGCATGCCTTCAAAATTTTATTTATTAAATGCATAAAATTTCAGATAATTCACAGTTATAGTAAGTTATCCAAAAGTTATTTGAGTGAATTTACAGATAAACTTATTAAAATTCAAACTAAGAGTATTATGAAGTTAATAATAGAAATTAGGGTAAATTGCTTAATTAGGGTAAATGGTTTGATTAGGGTAAATATGTGTTAGTTCGGTTAGTTTTCTTTTGTAGTTTTTTCTCTATTTTCTAGTTTTCTTCCCAAAATTAGCAAATTATTTTTAATCTAAAACACATGATGATTGGAATCTTGAAAATATTTTCTGTAAAATGAAAAATATAAAACCATTTGAAGTAAATACATGCATGAGAAGAGATTTTTTTTTTTTTCATTATATTTCATAGTGATAATCTCATATATACATGAAAATACAAAATTCTCATTGTAAACTGATGTCGAAAAAGGGGAAAAAATGAAAAATGGGGTTGGATGTTTAGAGCACTATGTTCGAGTAGTTGGTTGGCTAGTTAGTCAATTTGATATGTTTCATCCTGGAAAAACATATATCCCAGGTAGGCATTGTCTTTGTGGTTTTCAAGGTTGGGAGTATGTAGAGCAATAAGAAAAGGCAAGAGAGGAACTATTTCCTTATGGTGTAGGAATCAGGGAATGTATTCAACCACTGGAATTCCTATGGTAGGTTGAACTACAACTAGAATAGTGTCTAGATTTCCCAGGAAGCTTGGTCATACTATCATTACTGTAGTAGAGTAAACTTCAACTACAAAAAGGATGAGGTCCAAGAGAGAAGCCATGAACCATGAAGCCAGGTTTGAATTGACCCTATATAAAGACCCGACATTCATGAAAGTTTCCTTCAGGATCATGCGCATGGTGGAAGGAGTCCTGAGGAAGAATACTTTTCTAAGCCACTTGCTTGTACCTCAACCTAGAAAATTGGTCTGACAACAAGCACTAGGAAGGAAACTGGGAGTATTCATAGCCTAAAGATGAGAGAAAATGCAAAGGATAAATTAAAAAATTGAAGATAGAAGTGAGGAAATTGAAGGAAAGTGTTGCATTTATAAAAAGTCATGAGAAATTTGTGGTACATAGTTTCCTAGATACAAAACCTTGGCAATGATAGTTTGGGTGGTAGTACACTTTTATCTAGAATTGAAAGTTAAATCAAATAAATTCTCATGAAATTTGTGTTCAATGCTTCAAGGATTTTGACTACTAAGATCATGAATCAAGAAAATTTCAGATTATAGAATTAAATGGTGGTCATTTCAGTTTATTTCATTAGGCCATATTAATTATGAATGGTCCACATGTTTTGTTCGAAAGGAGAGTTGAGCTAGTGAGGTGGCACACATCGGCATGTTGAGAAATTGAAGAAGGAAATACATTCATTATTAGGTGTGTGAATTAAATAAAGGGTATAATGGTTGTGCTTAAGTATAATTATGACAAGCTTGGTGAATTAATGTAAATACAGAGCCTCCAAACTCAAAATTGATGGCCAAGTTTATTTTAGCAGGTTTCCATGGAAATTAAAATGGAAGGGTTGTTGGATGTTGTGGTTGTGTTTCATATATGTGGTTTTCATTGATGTCAACACTATTAGCATTAATGGATTGAAGTCCGTATATGTCGAAGATATTGAGAAAATTGTAATAAATATATTGTAGGCAGTCTGTGAAGCTGAGAAGGTCAAAGTGATGGAAATTTTTGTACATTAATGGCCAAAAGGCGTGCATTAAAGGGTTTCTTACTGAGCCTATCTCGTATGTTGTCCAAAATTTTCAGTGGTGTGCATCAAGATTGAAGAAAGTTATGAATTTTTTTGTTCCTACAATTATTTTGTTACTATAGCAGGTGTTTCTAGAAGAAGAGAATGCAATTCTAGTAAATTGAGTTATTGCATATGCTTCTATGATGTTCAATGATTTTTATAGATTTTTATCTATCATTGTGGTACATCCACATTGATCGGTGTGTTCGTGATCAAATATTTTCTATTGTGTGCTCGAAGCTTTTATGTTCTTGGTCGACATGATGGTGGTAGCATGTTGCGGATCCTTATGGATTAATATTTTATTGTTTGGCATGTTCAAAGATGTTGATTTAGGTATTCATTACTATGTGACCAGCTTAGGTTGGTGTGCATTGAGATTTGTTCATGAATTGGGCTGACAGTTATAATTTATTCTTTATTTGTGGCCGACAGAGTTGTTGATGTAAATTCATATAGTAGATATATAAGAGTGATTTTTTCTTCATTTTGGATTATGCGAAGTGTCCGAGTGTGTGGTGTGTGTGCAAATTGTGTGAACAAAGATCAGATCATTTGATTTTAGAGAAGAGTGTGAAGAAGATTGAGCAAAGTGTGAAGAAGTATTTATGTGCCTAGTCAGAACTATCATCAGGCTTTTGTAGAAGCTAATTTCTCAGTTCAACCTCATTAGATGGATTTAATCTGATTGTTTTATTTAAGGCAGTGAGCCTTCACTTTGATCAATGAACTCTAGGTAGTGTGGCTGAATGCATGTGCATTCCCTATTCATTTCTTTCATTCTACTTCTAATAGGGTATAATCTTGTGGACTAACATCCACCATGGTTTTTCCCCTAATAGGGTTTCCAAATATAAAATCTTGGTGTTCATGTGTCTCTGATGTGTTGTTGATTTATGCTTTCAATGTTAATTATCAGATCTGAGATTAAAGGTTGATTAATGTTGAATAAGTTTAAATTCTGCAACAACTGATTCACCCCCCCTCTTAGTTTTCTATCCTTGTTTTTCCAAAAATTGGTATCAAAGCTAGTTCCTCTGAAGAAGTTTAATAGCTTGAGGTGATCTAAGATGACATCATACAAGAAGGATAGTCCTATATTCGATGGTACAAACTACTCCCTATGGAAACTCATAATGGAGTGTCATTTGAAGTGCATTAGTGAGCCTTTCTATCATATTACAAAGAATGATTATACTATTCCTCATAATGGCCCCTCTACTACTGATGAGATCAAAGAAGAAAAAACTAGTACCAAGGCTATAGAAGCATCACTATGTGCTTTGATAGATTTAGAGATGACAAATGTGATAGCTTTGAAGACTGCACATGAGATCTAGAAAAAGTTGGAGACATTGTATGAAGGAGATGCACTAGTGAAAGTTGCTAAGCAACAAATTCTAAAAGGCAAGTGGGAGAACATGAAGATGAGTGAAGATGAAAACATTTTTTATTTTATGCAAAAGGTAAATGAACTAGTGATGGTCATTAGATGTGTCAATGGAATCTTGGAAGAAGATGAGATTGTGGCTAAAATACTTAGATTTGTGCTTACTTCTTACAAAATTAAAGCTCATGCTATTGAAGAGTGCAGGATAGTAAAAAATGTGACAAGAGACATGTTGATTGGAAAACTTGTTGCCTTTGAGTTGAGTGAATTTGGTGAATCTTCTCCTAAGATAGATTTTTCATTCAAAGCTATTGTATCCAGAAAAAGCCAATAGAGATATGATCCAGGAGAGAGTTCTAGGAAGACATTCAAGTATGAAGATGAAATGAAACTGATTGAAGATGAAGAAAGAGAGCTAGAAGAACTGGAAGCACTGATTTTGAAAAGAGAAGCCAAAGGAAAAGGTAAGTACAAAGGAAAGTTTCCTATTAAATGTTTCTCTTGTAGTTAGATAGGTCATTTTGCATCAAGGTGTCCTGAAAGATTTTCTAAGTATAAACCTGATAAGTCTAGATTTCAAAAGAAATGTTATTATGTTGAAGGTGTTATTGATGATAAATCTAATAAATAAACTAGAAATGAATATGAATGGGTATTCATTTCTATCAAGGAAAATGGTTCAGTGTCCATTGAATCAACTAGTAATCAATATTGATAAATCTCATGCAGCCAGGATTGATGAGAAGGATTAGTTGGTAATTCACAACGGATTCTCACATCATATGAATGGTGCCAAAAGAAAGTTTCTAAGCTTGGAAAAATATGATGGTTGTGTAAGATTTGGAGATAACAATCCTGGTTTGATTTGTGGCAGAGGCACGATTTCTCTTGGTGGTAAATATAATACTGATGATGTCCTATATGTTGAAGGTTTGAAGCACAATTTGTTGAGTGTTGGATAGATGGTTGAAAAAGGTTACCATATTTATTTCAAAGATGGTAAGTGTAGGATACTGGGAAACTCTAGAAATGTGATTACTTCAGGTACAAAGACAAGAGGTAATTGTTATCAATCAGATATGCACCCTTGTTAGATTTTGCAGAAATAAAACTATCTGTTGAAACATGGAAACCCTTTTCAGATTTGGGTGATCTATACGAAAAGGGAATCTCCAGAGTGAGTTGGTTCTCTGAAAGATGGATCCTATTGTAAGTGGTTTTTAGGAAAAGAGTTAGAAGGATGACATAAAAGATAACCTAAATCTAATGGACAATTTATTAGAACTTATGAGATTCAAACAACACCACTCACAAAAATCTCTCTATCACAATAATTCTCATAATCTCATTTGACACATATTTCATCAGTAATTTGCATCAAGATCTATAAACAGAGTACAAAACACAACTTGAAACTATGTAATTCTGAACAAAATCTCACAACATCAAGACATAAAAGGATTCAAATTGAATCACAAGGAAATCAAATTTCTTATTATAAAATGAGACAAAAATATGAGAAGAACTCTATAGCTTTATTGAAACTGAAGGAGTACTTTTGTCTGAAATTTGAGTACAAAAATTGCTTACAAGACTCTCTGCATGAACAAGAGAGGAAGAAGGAAAAATTTTGAACTAGAAAAACACTATGTTTTTCTCTAAGATATACCTCAAAACCCTAATCGGAGCTCAAAGAAAAAGCTCCAAGAAAGGTACCAAAAACTACCCAAGAAGATGGCACAAAAGTGGAAAAGTCTCAATTTTTGCATGTACATACTGAAAAGCTCCTAAAAATAGATATTCTTTTCTTTAAAAGAAAAAAAAACACCTTATCTGTCCACCAAGAAGCTCAAATCCGACCAAGAGGAAAAAGTCAAAATCAATCTGCTAAAAATAGCAAAGAAATAAAACAATTTATAAAGCATTGTTTTATTCTTGCTTTACAATGACTTGCAGATTCTTTACAAATGCTTTATTTTTTGCAAATAAAGATAGAAACTCTTTTACAAAACATCACCTTATTACTCCATTGCAATCTTGATTTTTTCTCACAAAAAATCATAAAAATAATATGCCCCTCTATTTCACATTGCATGATTAATTGATTTCTTTTAAAATCAATTAAAAAATAAAAATTCCTAAATGATCTGGATTTTAATCCAGGCATGGATAATCTCAATACCTATATATAATTGTAACTTCTAAATCAATTAAAAGCTCTAAACTATTTAGCCTTTCTCCATTTTAATACTAAGGCATAAGGCATAGACAAGTGTTTGATTTTAAAATCAAATGCCTTATTAATATTTAACCAAATCCTAAAAATATTGGAGCCAAGACTCACAAAGTCCTATGAAATAAATGAAGGCTTAAACAAGGTCGACCTAGGCATATGAGACCATTCAGCCACTCAAGGCATTAAATTAAATTTGATCTTGAATGAAAAATGGAGAAAACTCCTAAGTTCAAATTAGGGCAACATACACAAAAGCAAAGGCAAAACCCTAAAAATCATTTCATTTGCATGTTTCAACTTTGAAAGTTTGGCTCTGCCTGGAAGAAGCACTGCCACCATTGTATGCTTGACTTGCAGCTTGGAAATGCTTTGGAGTCTTAGACCTTTCGTCTTCAAATGGTTGATTCTTTCCTTATGGAAATGGGTAAGTCGTTCTCATGGTATTTTTGTGGCTCCATTTGTATTTTGAAAGGAATACTAGATCATAAAGTTGCGGCCTCTCTTCCTCCTTTATGATTTTATGTGTTATGTTTTCCTCTGTATTTGCCTTGTCACTCTAGTCGCTATGAGAGAGAGCTCGAGCTTTGTTTTGTGACCTCCATTAGAGTTGGGCACGCCATTACACTCCTCTATAGTTATGTGAATGGTAAGATCACCTATCCATTATTTATCTCTACATTCCTCTTTCAATAAAAAATATTTTAAAAGCTTCAAAATATGAAAGATATGGTCGATGTTTTTAAATGTATAAGATGCAGACCCAGCTGGCCGCACCATCAATGTTTGGTCTTGAACTTCCATTATGAATTTCTCACTGTATTTCTTATTCTTCATCTTCATATTTTGATTTTAAACAACTTGAAATGGTTTTCAACCTTCCAATGGATTTTGGAACCAAACACCTCCACAAATGGGCTTGACCCATGATGCATCTCACGCATTTTTGCATTTGTGTAAAAGCTTGACATGGGTAACTCTTGATTCTAAATGAAATCATTTATTTTTCCTTTTCCTATTGAAAACCCCATGTGGGTAAACTGAAAATTGTAACTATTCTCCTTTTAATCAAAACCCCAATGTGGGTATTTTAGAAAAAGAGAGAAACCACCACTTTTGTAAAAAACTCCTCATGGGTATTCAACATTTTTTGATAAATATGAATTTAAATAAAAATTATTCATATGGGAATCTCTTGATATGAATGAAAATACTTATTTCTGTATTATTGATACTTCTGGAAACCCTATGAAAAACTTGTGTAAAAATGGCTCAAAAGCTGAAATAAGCTCCATGCATTTGCAATCTTATTTAGTTGTAGCTACAATAAAATTGAAAAATTAACCTATTATGAGGGATAAATCCATGCCATTGATAATATCATTCTTGATTATATTTGATGCATTCCCCATTCATTTGATGTACTTCAACTTTCGTGTTTCAGAGTAACATTCACAGGAATAATAGATTTTAAGACATAAACTATTTAAAAATGTTTTGAATGCTTCTTCATAGCTCACTGCTATTTCAACCTAACTACCACAATACCACTTATGCAGGCTACTTTGATGGTTAATACCACTTTTCCATTACTTGAATGCTTCAGCATGGTGCATTCCTAGCTCACACACTTCATAATTCTTTCACAAAACTGAAACTCTGCAAATACCTTTAGAATGCAAACTGGTAGTTTTCAACTGTATTGAATTGGTTGAATCTATTGTTCATCTATAATTTTCATTTTATCACTCACACTTGATTGTTATGAATGAACGATATATTTAATGCTTTGATAACTGAAAAAATCTCTTTTACTCCTTCATATATGGCTCTGATGAGCATGATAATTATACTGTTTTGCTTGGCCCACTTGTAAATTTAAGGGACAACATGCCGAGATCTACCCTTGTCAGAGCCCATTTTAATCCACATGCTTTATGTCTTCACAAAGTAACCAGCTTCATGGATTTTCCTATACCCACACAAGAAACAAACGATGTTAGCAAAAATAATAAATATGATGATGTTTATTCCTTCATATTTGGTTCCTAGACTTTTCTTTTAGTTGATTCTATGCATCCAAAGGATTCAATTATATTTCTATTAGTAGGGAATGTAGTATAATTCATATCCCGAGCTCTTAATTGACACCCTCTTCAATCCTTTCCTGTTACAATCAGGAGCAAAAATGAAATGGAGCAAACTACAAGGCATCAACTGAAGACCAACTCAGGAAATGACAAATATTTTCTATCTTATTTGTCACTTTCTTTCAATTGTAGATGTCCTTTCTTGTAATCAATGGAACCAGTTAAAACCATGACTTGTGTGGATCTTTTAATTTCTCCTTCTGCTTTTCATTCTTGAAAAGAAAAATGCATCAAAAATGCAAAGTTATATTGTCATTTGTTTTCTTTCGATCAAATGAAATATGTAATGTAACAATGTCATGAAATAATTGAAAGAAATGGATGCTTAATCATTTGTATAATAAGCTTGTACTTCATTTGTTCAATAAGCATTAAGGAATAATTCATAAACTTTGTTATCTCAATAATGCATAACTAATATAGATGCAATCAACAACTTAAAACCATGTAGAAATTAATTGAATCTTTACTTCAAGATATAACAAAATTTAACCAGCTCCAACAATCGAGCTATGGTAAAAATTTGGTAACATTTTGGCGATTTCCATTAGATGCTTGCCAGCTAAGCATTAGACCAGTTTCCTATAACACTCCATTGGGCACAGAGTCAAATATCCCCCTTCATGAAACTCAAAAAATATGAACAACAGCAAAAAAAAACAAAACAATGTTGAAAGAAAACTAACAAGCCCTAGAGACCAACTGAAACATGCACAACAATGCTTAGGGAAAGAAAGAAAACTGGAAAAAAATGTGCGAAAGCACATTATGCAGAAACTACTCTACTTATTTACAAGATAGAAATTATGTTAGAGGCAATGCTTGAGGTGGATCCAATTTACTAGGATAGACAACACCTCTCTAGTCAACTTAGAAAGTTGGAAAGTGTTATGCTCCTTCCACTCCATGATCACATAAGGCCCATCCCAAATTGCATCAAATTTGGAATGTCATCTAGGTTTATTCTTGTATTCTTTCCACTTAAAGACCAGATCACCAATGATGAATTCACGTGGTCTTTCCCTCTTATCAAAAGATCTCTTCATCTAAGCTTGATGTATCTCAAGTTGTCTCAATGCTTCCCTTTTGGTTTCTTCAAGTTCTACCAGCTATGCAAATCTTACTTCAAGAGGTTGTCCATTCAACAATTCCATCTCCTTGACAAAACTCAAAGTAGGTAATTCAATAGAGACAAGTAACTTAGCTTCTTTTCCATAAGCAAGTACATAAGGTGAACAACCATTGGCCCTTTTAGGATTCATCCTGTCAGCCCAAAGGGCTAACTTAATCTTTTCATGCCATTTTTGTTGATTGTCTTCAACTGTCTTCATTATCTGGATCAGATTCTTATTTGTAGATTTTTCCTACCCATTGCCCTATAGATAATAATTAGAAGGCATATTCAAATAGATATTATTTCTAACTGACCAATCAAAAATCCTTAAACCAATAAAGGCCAAACCATTTTTAGAAATGATTGAATTTAGAGTACCAAATCTTGACACTAAGTCTTGATAGAAATTAAGCACAGAAGCCTCATTTGCTTCTTTCAAAGCAACAACTTTGGTCCACTTAGTAAAGTAATCTATTGCAGTAAGGATCAACTTATGACCCATGCTTGAAGGTGGGTTGATATGTCTAATGAAGTCTAAACCCCACTTGGAAAATGGTTGTTCCACTTGAATAGGATGCAGGGGTAGCACTGCAAGCCTCTATTTTCCAGAAAACAAGGCACACTTTTCACATTTTTCGGACCTAAGCAATAGCATCTTTAAATAGATCTAGCCAATAATAACCAACCCGCATAATTTTAGGGTTGTCGTTCTTACAGCAAAATGGCCTCCTGAAGGCCCACCATGAAATTCTCCTAGCAGCTTGTCAACTTGATCAGGCTTAATGCATCTTAACAAAACACCTTAGAAGTCTCTTTTATAAAGAATTCCATCAATAATTGCAAAAGGAATGGACTGTAATCTATAATACCTCCTTTTTTCTCTGTCTAAGCCTTCCAGGCACTCACCAATTTGCAAATAATGCATCATTTCCTACACCCAGGTAGTAGCAGGAACTGGAACAACAACTGCATCATCATTGTTTAGCATTGTACCAACATTTTCAGCTTCCTTTAAGCTATTTTCCACTATTTTTTCTGCAATTTGTTCACACAAACCCTTGCCTCTGAAAAGCTTGGTTATTTTAATGTCAATATCAAACTCCATAACCTTGGTTATCCAACCAGCATGCTTGTCATTAATTTATCGATTAAGCAAGAAGTCTTTAATCATTGAATGAGAAACTAATAAATGAATTATGTTATTTGATAACATATGCCTAAAATTTTTGAGGCTTCTTACAACAACAAAAACATGATTTTCAATGAAAGAGTACTTCACCTCATAATCATGCAATACCTAGTTGAAAAACGCCATAGGCTATTCTGAGCCTTCATCATTTTGTTGGCACAACATAGCAGAAATGGTGTCAACCCCTCCAAAGGCATAAAGAATAAATTTTTTTTCATAATTTGGATTAATTAGAGTAGGAGCAGCTACAAGGGCTTCATTTATCTACTCAAAGCTCCTCCTACCTTCCTTGGTCCAACTGAAAGGCATATTTTTCTTAAGCATAATAGTGAGAGGTTGTAGCAAAGTTGCAATGTTAGATATGAATCTCCTTACAAAATTTATTCTTCCAAGAAAGCTTTGTAAGACTTTATTGTGAGCTAGTAATGGTAATTCAAGAATAGCATAAACTCACTTAGAGCCTATAGAAATACCTTGTTTCAAAACAATGTGTCCAAGGGGTTTAGCTTCATGCACAGAAAAAATACATTTTTTTGGATTGAGAGATACTCCAAACTCTCTGCACCTTTGAAAAATATGTTTCAAATGCTCAAAATGTTCATTAGCATTTATGGAAAAAATAGTAATATCATCTAAGTAAACCAGAACAAATTTTTTCATGAGGCCATGAAAGGCCATGTCCATCACACGCTAAAATGTTGCTCCAGCGTTTGATAAGCCAAAATGCATCTTTTTATAGGCCATGGTGCCCCATTTAGTTGAGAAAGCTATTTTGAACTGATCCTCCTATTCGACCAGAATCTGGTTATAACCTGAATACCCATCCAACAAATAAAATATGTCTAAACCATAAACAACTTGCAAAATCTGCTCCATAGAAGGGAGTGGATAGTGGTCTTTCAGTGACGCTTTATTTAAATCTCGAAAATCGACACACAATCTGATTTCCCCACTTTTCTTCCTAATTGGAACTAAGTTAGACACCCAAGAAGTATGCTTGATACGAAAAATAATACCACTCTCAACTAACTTATTCAGCTCAACCTTCATAACATGCTCTAGTTTAGGGTTAAGAGGTCTTTGTTTCTACCTTATAGGTTTTGCAGCAAGCTCTAGTTCAATAGTATGTTGGGCTAGTTTTGGATCAAATCCTTTCATATATTTTTATTCCCAAGAAAATACATCACTAAAGTCTTGACATAATAGAATAAAATCTTGTTGTTCCTCTTTATTACATCCCTTTCCCAGCTTGAGAAGTTTACCTTTGAAAATCTCAATCGCCTCATAGTGCTCTTCCTTAACAATCATGTTGCATTTATATTTTCGTACCTGGTCGTTTGAATTGAAATAAGATTCCAAAATCACCAACCCCTTTGGAAGCTTGTTTGTCTTTAATTGCACAATCTGATTATCATATTGCTGCTGCCACTTTTGTTGATTTCCATCCACAAATTCTGCTTCATTAATTAAGAAGCTTACAATCTTCTCATCGCTATCAAAAACCTACCAACTCACATTATTATTAGGTACATAAGGTCTAACTATAATCTTAACATATTGATGTGCCTCTACTTTGTGAATTTCATTAGGAATATCAAAATGGGCTCCTATGGTAGCGAGCCTATTTGCATGCTTCTTTTCATTTCTAGGAACTGCACAGATATTAAAAGCATCAAAATCTTCAATCAAATCCATACACGATGCTTATACTTTTAAAGTGCATCATTTTTTGCAGCATTCAGATTCCTAACTTGATTCACTATTAGTTTTGAATCACCATAAACACGTAAGCATTTAATACCTCTTTTTCGGGCCCATTCTAAGCCATGCACAAGTTCTTCGTATTTAGTTATATTATTTGTACAGCTGAATGCAAACCTAAAAGTTGAATAATATGTATTCCCTTCTAGTGAAATCAGCATGGCTCCACCACCAGCACCTACACTACTCCTTGATCCATCAAAATAAAGCTTCCAAAGCTCATTTTATTTCTCTATGAGTTGTCCTTCCTTTTTAAATAGATTAGGCATATCAAAATTAGGTTCATGAATCACATAAAACCCTAATCCTATCTCATCTGTGTGTTGGAAAGGATCAAGCTTGTGATCTTAAACTGCCCATTCATCTAGATTCATATTTTTGATCTGGGTATTGTGGTCTAAGGTCATGGTTTGCTCCTCCAATACAAGGGTGACATAGAGGTTAGTATTTATAGGGTTTGGGACGTATGGCTCGATATAGTGTTTGGCTAGAGCTTCAGATTTTATGGTCACTTTTGTACCATACCTTGTTCTAAAAAATAGGTGAAACCAATCACAGGACAAAAACCCACCCAGCTTGGCTATAAAATCCCTTGAAAGGAAAATGGAAAAGTGAGGTGGAAAATCAATAACATGTATATCTTGATGGATCACAAAACTAGGGGATGCATGCAAAGTAAGAGCTAAATTTTTTACTATACTAGCATTTTTAACAGTAGACCCATCCAACTGAACTATACCCTTCTAAGAATTGGGTTCATAAATAAGACCTAATGCATTAGCTAATATTTTAGGCATAATGGAGCTACTTGCACCAGAATCGATCATACAGTTATGCACTATTTTATCTCCAATAATTAGACTTAAATAAAATGGAGGAGGCTTTACCTCTTTGTTTTTCTACTCACTCTTGGCTTCTGAGTTGTTTGTGAGAAAAACTTTGGCATTCTTTTGATTATTATCAGAAACATAAATCTCTGCTAAAGAATCCTACAAAAAACCCTTTTGACCTAGAATATATAATGGATCCATAAATGACATATTGATAGTAGCTTTCTTAAGATGTTCAACCACATTGAAAGAAATAGGGGTTATCTTTTGCTGGTTTTTTGTGACAACAACATCGCTTCCTTTCTGTAAAGGTTGTGATTGCATTTTCAATTGTTCTTTGCCAGGTATTTTTTGGCCCCTCTATAGAATTTGCACCTTAGGTTGCACTGCAACATTAGTATTTGATGCAGGAATAGGTTGTTTGTCTTTTGTTGACTATTGTTGTGAATTTCTAGCTTGTTGTCCGAAATCCATTGCTCTCTTTTTTGATCTCGAGTTGGTTGAAACAGGAGAATCTTGCTGATCTTAACCATTCACACCATAGAACTTAGAACTCTACTAGTTTGGAAAAGCTACCTCAAAGCTTTCTTGTTGTTCTAGACATTGACTTGGAACACTTTTTGAACCTCCATAACTATTTTGGACCATTTAGACCTGATCTCTCATGTCGTTAGCACATGTTGACTAGTTATGGGGTTGATTGCATGGGTAGCACCAGTCACAATCTTGGACAAGGTTATTTTGTGGCACGAGTTCCTTTGACAAATTGGTAGCATTCGGGTTGTAGGATTGGAAAGGTCTAGGATTAAATTTTTTCCTTTGGCCTTGGTAATCATTTTGAAAGGCTGGCCTATTCTGCTAGTTTTGTTGGTATGGGGATTGATATGGCTTATGTTGATGAGATCATTCCTAAAGGTTTTCAATATACTTTTTATCTCTTGAAACTCTTGGTTTTGGGTTGGAGCAAAAATTTCTTGGGCTGCGGTCTGATAACCTATTGTTGGAACAATGGGAACAACAACTAAGGGAGGCAAAAATGTAGGTGTAGGAACTTTAATATCTAGAAACAAAGGCATGGGAGGCCTAGGAGAAATTTCCCCAACTTGAATAAGATAGTTCTCAGCTCAAATGGCAATATCAAAAGTGTTAGGGAGCGTGTGCCCACCCATAGATTGGGTCATAACCGAAATTTTACTATTTAAGGCTTTCAAAAAATAAAGAAAGGCATGAGCTGGTAAAGGTTTTACCATTGCAGGGATTTTCTCCCAAGTTCTCTGAAAATGGTAGTTGAAATCAACTAAGTGCTCATGCAGATGTCTTTTGATCATGCTCAACTGCTCCAATAGAGATGCATGGTCTGATTTATCAGTAAAATAATGATACAGGCCATCACCTAACACATCCCACGTGGCGATTGAATTTATTGCAAGGCCTCTAAACCATTGTAGATCCTTTCCTTTGGATGATGTAGCCAAGAGCCTCAATGCTACGTTTTCTTGTGTAATATTATGAACTAAACACAAGGTGGCTACAACACGAATGTGTTCAATGGCAGTAGTTTGTTCTTCTCCAGTAAAGAAAGGTAGACTTTTGAAAGTTGCTGCTAGAATATCATCATAGTGTGTGATGTTTAACAGGTTTCCCCCATTAAATGGTGCAAAGGCATGTTTTCTTGCCATCAGTGGTACTTGTGATAAAAGAACATGACTTCCTAGTGATAAGAATATAGAATTTAGAACTAGAGGTGTTGATGTTGACCTCCCTGGTGTACCAAATAGCATTTTCGTTGTTCTGCATCTCCTTTGTGGAGGGGATAGTTGCAGGTACTCAAAAGGTATTGAACTAGATCTTGTTTGTATTCTTCTCATGCGTAGGCTACACTAAGTCTGCATGAAAAATCATAATCGAAGTCGCTAGGTATATTGAAAAAGGGCCTCCAAAAGGCTGAAACAATTATTGCATACACCAAATAGCAACTTTGAAATATTAAAATTCTCTGAAATTGATTTTCAGAGTCCCAGCGGGCGTGCCCAAACTGTTATCAATAAGATATGCACGCTTGTTAAATTTTGTAGAAATTAAACTATTTGTTGAAATATGGAAACCCTTTTCAAATGTGGGTGATCTATATGAAAAGGGAATCTCTAGAGTGGGCTGGTTCTCCGAAACATGGATCCTATTCTAAGTATTTTTTAGGAAAATATTTAGAAGGATGACTGAAAATATAACCTAAATCAGATGGATGATTTATTAGAACTTATGAGATTCAAACAACACCACTCACAACAATCTCTCTATCACAATAATTCTCACAATCTCATTTTACACATAATTTCATCATTAATTTGCATCAAGATCTATAAATTGAGTATAAAAACCAACCTGAAACTATGCAATTTTGAACACAATATCACAACAACAAGAAATAAAAGGATTCAAATTTAATCATAAGGAAATCAAATTTCTTATTATAAAATGAGACAAAAATATGAGAAGAACTCTACAACTGTATGGAAACTGAAGGAGTACTTTTGTCTGAAATCTGAGTACAAAAATTGCTTACAAGACTCTCTGCATGAACAAGAGAGGAAGAAGGAAAAATTATGAACTAGAAAAACACTAAGTTTTTCTCTAAGATATACCTCAAAACCCTAATCTGAGCACAAAGAAAAAGCTCCAAGAAAGGTAACAAAATCTACCCAAGAAGATGGCACAAAAGTGGAAAAGTCTCAATTTTTGCATGTACATACTAAAAAGCTCCTAAAAATAGATCTTATTTTCTTTAAAAGCAAAAAAAACACCTTATGTCTCCACCAAGAAGCTCAAATCCGACCAAGAGGAAAAATTCAAAATCAATCTACTAAAAATAGCAAAGAAATAAAATAATTTATAAAGCATTGTTTTATTCTTGCTTTACAATGACTTGCAAATTCTTTACAAATGCTTTATCTTTTACAAATAAAGATAGAAACTCTTTTACAAAACATCACCTTATTACTCCATTGCAATCTTGATTTTTTTCTCACAAAAAATCATAAAAATAATTTGCCCCTCTTTATTATACATTGCATGATTAATTGATTTCTTTTAAAATCAATTAAAAAATAAAAAATGCCTAAATGATCTGGATTTTAATCCAAGGCATGAATAATCTCAATACCTATATTTAATTTCTCCTTTTGAATCAATTAAAAGCTCTAAAGTATTTATCCTTTCTCCATTTTAATACTAAGGCATAGACAAGTGTTTGATTTTAAAATCAAATTCCTTATTAATATTTAACCAAATCCTAAAAATATTGGAGCCAAGACTCACAAAGTCCTGTGAAATAAATGAAGGCTTAAACAAGGTGGACCTAGGCATATGAGACCATTCATCCACTCAAGGCATTAACTTACATTTGATCTTGAATGCAAAATGGGGAAAAATCCTAAGTTCAAATTAGGGCAACATACACAAAAGCAAAGGAAAAATCCTAAAAATCATTTCATTTGCATGTTTCAACTTTGAAAGTTTGGCTTTGCCTAGAACAAGTGTTGCCACCATTGTAAGCTTGACTTGCAGCTTGGAAATGCTTTGGAGTCTCATACCTTTGGTCTTCATATGGTCGATTCTTTCCTTATGGAAATGGGTAAGTCGTTCTCATGGTATTTTTGTGGCTCCATTTGTATTTTGAAAGGAATACCGGACCATAAAGCCACGGCCTCTCTTCCTCCTTTCTGATTTCGTGTGTTCTATTTTCCTCTGTGTTTTCCTTGTCACTCTAGCTACCATGAGAGAGAGCTCAAGCTTTGTTTTGCGAGATATTAATCCAAGGCATGAATAATCTCAATACCTATATCTAATTGCTCCTTCTAAATCAATTAAAATCTCTAAAGTATTTATCCTTTCTCCATTTTAATACTAAGGCATAGACAATTGTTTGATTTTAAAATCAAATGCCTTGTTAATATTTAACCAAATCCTAAAAATATTGGAGCAAAGACTCACAAAGTCCTATGAAATAAATGGAGGCTTAAACAAGGTCAACCTAGGCATATTAGACCATTCGGCCACTCAAGGCATTAACTTAAATTTGATCTTGAATGCAAAATGGCGAAAACTCCTAAGTTCGAATTATGGAAACATAGAAAAAAGAAAAGGCAAAACCCTAAAAATCATTTCATTTGCATGTTTCAACTTTGAAAGTTTGGCTTTGCCTAGAAGAAGTGTCGCCACCATTGTAAGCTTGACTTGTAGCTTGGAAATACTTTGGAGTCTCAAACCTTTGGTCTTCATATGGTCGATTCTTTCCTTATGGAAATGGGTAAGTCATTCTCATGGTATTTTTGTGGTTCCATTTGTATTTTGAAAGCAATACCAGATCATAAAATCGTGTCCTCTCTTCCTCCTTTCTGATTTTGTGTATTATATTTTCCTCTGTGTTCGTCTTGTCACTCTAATCCCCATGAGAGAGAGAGAGAACTTTGTTTTGTGAGCTCCATTAGAGTTGGGCACACCATTACACTCCTCTATAGTTATGTGAATGGTCAGCTCACCTCTCCATTGTTTATCTCTACACTCCTCTATCAATAAAAAATATTTTAAAAGCTTCAAAATATTAAAGATATGGTCGTTGTTTTTAAATGTATAAGATGCAAATCCAACTAGCCGCGCCATCAATGTTTGGTCTTGAACTTCCATTATGAATTTTTCACTGTATTTCTCATTCTTCATCTTCATATTTTGATTTTAAATAATAAATTGAAATGGTTTTCAACCTTCCAGTGGATTTTGGAACTAAACACCTCCACAAATGGGCTCGACCCATGATGTATCTCACGCATTTTTGCATTTTTGTAAAACCCTCACATGGGTAACTCTTTATTCTGAATGAAATCATTTATTTTTCCTTTTCCTATTGAAAATCCCATGTGGGTAAACTAAAAATTGTAACTATCCTCATTTTAATCAAAACCCCAATGTGGGTACTCTAAAAAAGAGAGAAACCACCACTTTTGTAAAAAACTCCTCATGGGTATTCAACATTTTTCAATAAATCTGCATTTAAATAAAAAATATTCATATGGAAATCTCTTGATATGAATGAAAATACTTATTTTTGTATTATTGATACTTCTAGAAACCCTATGAAATACTTGTGTAAAAATGGCTCAAAAAACTGAAATAAGCTCCATGTATTTGCAATCTTATTTAGCTGTAGCAACAATAAAATTGTAGACTTAACCTATTATGAGGGCTAACTCCATGCCATTGTTAATATCATTCTTGATTATATTTGATGCATTCCCCATTCATTTGATGCACTTCATCTTTCTTGTTTTAGAGTAACACTCATAGGAATAATAGATTATAAGACATAAAATATTGAAAAATAATATGTATGCTTCTTCATAGCTCACTACTATTTCAACCTGAATGCAACAATACCACTTCTGCAGGATACTTTGATGTTTACTACCACTTTTCCATTACTTGAATTCTTCAACATGGTGCATTCCTAGCTCACACACTTCATAATGCTTTCACAAAACTGAAACTTTGCAAATACTTTCAAAATGCAAATTGGTAGTTTTCAGCTATATTGAATCGATTAAATCTATTGTTCATCTGTAATTTTGATTTTATCACTTAGACTTGATTGTTATGAATGAACGATAGATTTAATGCTTTGATAACTAAAAAAATCTCTTTTAATCTTTCATATATGGCTCCGATGAGCATGATAATTATACTATTTTTCTTGGCCCACTTGTAAATTTAAGGTACAACATGCCGATCTCTACCCTTGTGGGAGCCCATTTTACTCCACATGGCTTATGTCTTCACAAAGTACCCAAATTTAGGGATTTTCCTATACCTGCACAGGAAATAAATGATTTTAGCAAAAACAATAAATATGATGATGTTTACTCTTTCAGCTCTGGTTCCTGCACTTTTCTTTTAGTTGATTCTATGCATCCCAAGGATTGAATTATATTTCTGTCAGTAGGGCATGTAGTATAATTCATATCCCGAGCTCTTAATTTAGGCCCTCTTCAATCCTTTGTAGATACAGTCAGGAGCGGAAAAAAATGGAGCAAACTACAAGGCATCAACTGAAGACCAACTTAGGCAATGACGGATATGTTATATCTTAGTTGTCACTTTCTTTCAATTGTATATTTCCTTTCTTGTAATGAATGGAACTAGTTAAAACCATGACTTGTGTGGATCTTTTAATTTCTGCTTCTTCTTTTCATTCTTGAAAATAAAAATGCATCAAAAATGCAAAGTTGTACTGTCATTTGTATTCTTGCGATCAAATGAAATTTGTAATGTAACAATTTCATGAATTAAATGAAAGGAATGGATGCTTAATGATTTGTATAATCAACTTGTACTTGACTTGTTCAATAAGCATTAAGGAATACGTTTTTAACTTTGTTATCTCAATAATGCATAACTGATATAGATGCAATCAACAACTTAAAACCACATAGAAATTAACTAAATCTTTACTTCAAGATATAACAAAATTTAACTAGCTCCAGCAATCGAGTTGTAGTAAAAATTTGGTAACAGTAATATTTTTCACTTAAATGCTGCTAGTGAAAGTTGTTTGATTGCTCAAGTTGATGTAAGATGGTTATGGCATAGAAAGTTGTGTCATGTGAATTTTGATAACATTGTCAAAATAAGCTCTACACAAGCAGTTAGAGATCTACCTAAGTTAGTGAAGCCTAGTAACACTATATGCAAGGAATGTCAGATGGGAAAGCATACAAGAATTTAATCTAGGAGAAAACAACATCATTCCAATGGAGTACTGCATTTGGTTCATACTGATCTATTTGGTCCATCCAGAATCACAAGTCTACAAGGAGAAAGGTACTTTATGTTTCTTATTGATGATTATTCTAGAATGGTATGGGTTGCTTTCTTAAGAGAAAACATGAGGCATTAGAGAAATTCAAAAGCTTAAAAGTTTTGGCAAAGAATGAGATAGGTTTGAAGATCAAATGTTTGAGAACAAATAGAGGTGGAGAATTCACTTCCTGAGAGTTCAATTCATTATGTGAAGAGCATGGAATAAAAAGACAGTTATCTGCTCCACGGACCCCACAATAGAATGGAGTTGTTGAGAGAAACAACAAATTTTTTTTAGATGCTGCTAGAACTATGATGTTGGAAGGTAATGTTCCTCATATCTATTGGAGAGAAGCTATAAGCACTATTTAAGCACTATTGTGTATACTATCAACTAGGTGAATATCAATGGTAATTCTTGTAAGACCCCTTTTGAGTTGTGGTTTGGTTATAAGCCTACTGTTAAATATTTCAAAATCTTTGGAAGTAGATGTTATATCAAAAGAGATGAAGATATAGTAAAGTTTGAAGCTAGAAGAGATGAAGGAATATTTTTGGGTTACTCTACTAAGAGAAAATCCTACCAGTGCTACAATAGAAGATTGAAGAAAATAGTTGAAAGTGAAAATATCAGAGTTGATGAAGACACTGTCAGATCATCTAGGTATTGTGGATATGATTCAGATGACCAAAAAGATAGTATTGATAATGGAAAGAATATGTAGATACAAAATCAAACTCAAAGTATTCTAGTGGATCAAGAAAATCATGACGGATAAGACAATGGAAATACAAAAGAAAGAATAGAAGAACCCAAAATTCCAAGGTATGTAAAGTGAAGTCATTCTAAAAGTCAGATCATAGGAGACAAGAACAAAGGTGTGCAGACTAGAAGAAGAATTGCAGAAGAATATTGCCTAATTTCCAAAACTGAGCCTAGTAATGTCAATGAAGCATGTAAAAATGAGTATTCGATGGAAGCAATGAAGGAAGAACTAATGCAGATAGAGAAAAATGATACATGGATTCTTGTTCCTAGACCTCAAGACAAAAATGTGATTAGAACCAAACAGGTCTTTCGGAATAAGCTGAATGAGCAAGGTGAAGTAGTTAGAAAAAGAGCAAGACTGGTATGTAAAGTATACTCACAGGTGGAAGGTATTGATTTTGAAGAAACCTTTGCCCCTGTTACTAGAATTAAAGTTGTAAGGTTATTTCTTGCTTATGCTACTTTCAAGAATTACAAAGTTTATCAAATGGATGTAAATTCAACATTCCTGAATGGTGAATTAGAAGAAGAAGTTTATGTTGAGAAACTGGATGGATTTCAACTGACTGATGAAAAAGGAATGGTTTGTTGATTGAAGAAAGTACTATATGGACTCAAACAAGCCCCTAGAGCATGGTATGCTAGATTGGATAAATACTTGTTTAAACTTGGATTCAATAAAGAAACTACTGACAACAATCTATATTTCAAGTTGGATCGGGATAAAGAATTGATAATTGAAGTTTTTGTTGATGACATTATTTTTGAAGGTGATGATGACTTATGCATGAAGTTTGCTGATGAAATGAAAAGTGAATTTGAAATGTCAATGATAGGAGAACTAAAATTATTTTTAGGGTTGCAAATTACTCTGTTAGATGATGGAATCTTTATTTCTCAGTCCAAATATGTAAGAGAGTTACTGGATTTTTTTGGCATGGAAGACTCAAAGCCAGTTGGTAAACCCATGGTAACCGGATCCAATCTAACACAAAATGATGATTCTCCTAAGGATAATAAAACAAGATATAGGTCAATGATTGGTGAATTGCTATATTTAACTCAAACCAGACTAGACATCATGAATGTTGTGTGCATGGTTGCTAGATATCATGTTGATCCAAAGGAATCACATGTGACTGTAGTAAAAATAATTTTTAGATACTTAAAAGGAATAGTTGATTTTGGTCTTTGGTATCCTAAGGATGATGATCTTACTCTGAATGCCTTTACAGATGTAGATTGGGTAAGAGATGTGGATGACAGTAAAAGTACAAGTGGTGGTGCATTCTTCTTGGGGAAGAAGTTGGTGTCTTGGCTAAGTAAAAAGAAGAATTCCATTTCATTATCTACTGCTGAGGCAAAATATATTGTTGCTGCAAACAACTGTACTCAAGTGTTGTGGATGAAGCAGATGCTGAGAGATATCATAGTTGAGTATGATGAGCCTATTTCTATATTTTTTGACAATTCCAGTGCCATAAAAATTTCTAAGAATCCGATGCTACACTCAGAGACAAAACATATATCTATCAAGTATCACTTTTTGAGAGACAAAGTGAGTGATAAAGAGGTTAGATTGGAATATGTGCCCACTAAGGAACAAGTTGCAGATATCTTTACTAAATCATTTCCTAAGGATACCTTTGAGTATCTCAGAGGCAAGTTAGGGGTGATTTCTCCTCCTAATCTGAACTAAGATACAAGTCTTTGCATCAATCCGTGCACTTACAGTGAGATTTTGTTTTGGATTGATGCTATGGTGGCTACTACTCAAGGGGAGTAGTCATATTTTTTAGATATCATTTTCAAAGATTGTGTACCTTTTCCATTGATTTTCAAGGGGGAGAAGTATAATGTGAAAAACCGTGTACTATAAGCAGGAGAAGTGTAAGGGGGAGAAGTGCAGAACAAAGGAGGAGAAAATTATTGTGTGAAGAGTTAGTTGTGTTGATGGTATTTTTCACATCATGTTTTTCCGTCAATGCCAAAGGGGGAGATTGTTGGATGTTGTGGTTGTGTTTCTGATATGTGGTTTTCATTGATGTCAACAATATTAGCATTAAAGAATTCAAGGTTGTATATGTTGAGGATATTGAGAAAGTTGTAATAAATATATTACGCGTAGTCTGTGAAGCTGAGAAGGTCATAGTGATGGCAAGTTATGTATGTTGATGGTCAAAAGGTGTGCATTAAAGGGTTTCTTATTGAGCCTATCTAGTATGTTGTCTGGAAGTTTCAGTGGTGTGCATCAAGATTGAAGAAATTTATGAAGTTTTTTGTTCCTATAGTTATTTTGTTATTGTAGCAGGTGTTTCTAGAAGAAGAGAATGCAATTTTGGTAAATTGAGTTATTGTGTATGCTTTTGTGATGTTCAGTGATGTTTTTATATTGTGCTCTATCATTATGGTACGTTTGTGTTGATCGGTGTTTTCATGATCAAATATTTTCCTTTGTATGCTCGAAGATTTTATGTTCTTGGATGACATGATGGTGGTAGCGTGTTGTGGATCCTTATGGATTAATATTTTATTGTTTGGAATGTTCAAATATGTTGATTTATGTCTTCATTACTATGTGACCGACTTAGGTTGGTGTGCATTGAGATTTGTTCATGAATTGGGCCAACAGTTATAATTTATTCTTTATTTGTGGCTGATAGAGTTTTTGATGTAAATTCATGTAGTGGATATATAAGAGTTATTGTTTCTTCATTTTAGAGTATGCAAAGTGTGTGAGTGTGTTGTGTTTGCAAAATGTGCGAATAAAGATCAGATCATTTGATTTTAGAGCAAAGTGTGAAGAAGTGTTTATGTGCCTAACCGGAACTATCATCAGGCTTTTGTAGAAGCTAATTTCTTAATTCAACCTCATCAGATGGATTTAATCTAATTTTATTATGTAAGGTAGTGAGCCTTCCCTTTGAGCAGTGAGCTCTAGGCAGTGTTCCTGAATGCATGTGCATTCCCTATTCATTTCTTTCATTATACTTCTAACAGGGTATAATCTTGTGGACTAACATCGACCATGGTTTTTCCCCTAATAGGGTTTCCATGTATAAAATTTTGGTGTTCATGTGTCTCTGATGTGTTGTTGATTTATTCTTTCACTGTTAATTATTAGATCTAAGATTAAAGGTTGATTAGTGTTGAATAAGTTTAAATTTTTTAACAACTAATTCACCCCCTCTCTCTCAGTTGTTTATCCTTGTTTTTCCAACAAGGCTGGCAATCAATGTCTCTAAATTTAGAAATATTTGGGTGATTTGATAACTTGCATCTAAATTTTAACTTATGGTTATTTTTTAATAGATAGAGAATACAAATTGGTCAAAATCTAGTATAAGGATGGTAAGATTTAGTGGTTCAAGTTTCACATACATGAAATTCATTAACTAAATCTTATAGGAATTGGTGAAAATGATGAAGGGTATTTGCATTGAGTGAAAAATAAAAAGGTAACCTTTGCTACCACTATAATCTCCAACCTAATAGTGGGCTTCATTGCCTGTAAGTTAAAGAAAAAGAGCTTATAATGAAATATCAAATGAAAAAATAAAATTGAATATCAAAGAAACATCCAAAGAGAAAATTCAACTCTTTAGGGTATCCAAATATCTCTATCAAGGCTATAGATGTCTAAATGGCAGTAGAGCTATGTTTGGGGGAATTACAAAGATAACCTTTCTAGGGCTATGGATGCTTGATTGGCAGCAAGGCTTCATCCAAGGTTGGATTTGGAGGATTGCTAAATTAGGTAGCTCAATGTGGATGAACTAATTTTTTCACCAAGTTTCGAAGATAGGCATAAATCAATGCACACACTACTACTTTTCGGTGGAATTTAATATTTTTTATTCCAAGACTCAAGTGAAGGTGAGGAGCTATTATCAGAATATATGCATGTTATAATTTATGGTGGGTAATTGATTCTTGGGTTTCTTTTAAATTTGGTTTTCTTGGTTGCAAGTTGTTGTGTGGTCTCACAACACACCCCAAGAATGTAAGGCTTGGGGACCCAAGTTTAAAAAAATAATGCTTATGGTAGGCACTAGAGTGCTAATGATCACAAGGAGAAAAATAAAAAAGTGAAAATATTTAAAATAATTCATGATTCAAATAACCAGGTGTCAGGAAATCAGATAATTAGAATTCTTAAAGAAAAGTTTTGTAAGTTTCTATAGCCAAGACTAAAAAATCAAGGGTATAAAATTTTCATTGAAGGTCAGAAGCCAAGTTGATTTTTTCTTCCTGAAAGAAAAAATATGTCGGGAATTGGGTACCTGGGTACCCAGGTAAATGGTGCACCAGTACTAAAGTGTTAAAGTTTGTGGTTTGGTTCTATTTGAATGCCTAAAATGTCTGGTAGCCCACCTAAGCTATTAATTACATGATAATACATTAGTACATGTCATTTATGAATTGTTTTTAATAGAAGATTAATAATATTGATAGTTTTATACTAATGAGAGTTTTATTGATGTTTTAAAAGGGGATTTATATATAGAATTTAATGTGAAGGAGAAATAGGTTGTTGGATAGTATTTTGATATGTACGGTTAGGAAAATTTGGATTGCGAGAAAATCCAATGATTTCACCAAGTTTTGTGGTTTATTTATGAAAGCTCATGTAAGGAAAATTCTTATGGAGAAGAAAAGTCAATAACCTAGGAAATGAGGACCTAGGTATTACACATGTGATGAATGAAGGTGCCTAGCTCTAGGGGGATATACTTATCGGTGTCTTTTCCCAAACCCTGAACTTGAATGTAGGAACAAAAGTGCTAGTGGATTAGGATATCTAGTTCCACCTGATTTCTCTTAATATCCAGCAGAGGAAGTTCCTACATTTTTTTAATAAATATGCTCAATCTAGTTTAATTTTTTTATCAAATTTCAAAGACATAAGTCCAAAAATTTAAGTGTTGAAGAGGGTCAAAATCTATTGACTTATTGAAAAGTTTCTCTTGCCAACTCTCATGTGCCATGTGATTTGTTACAATTCATTCCTTGGATTCCCTCTCATGTTGATTGAATTTTCTCAGTGTCTTGTTCTTATAAATGGTCAGAGGTTGTATTATTTTAGCTAAGTTTGGAATTTTTGGATTTTTTTTAAATTTTTTTTCTTTTTCCTATTTTCTATTACATTCCAGACTAAAAACTTATATGTTTCATTAGAAGTAAACTAATATCAGAGCCAATTCAAAGCTACTTCCTTATATGAAATCTTAGGTAGCTGATTAATTGTTCCTTTTGGACAAGACTATACGTTGCATCATTTAAGGGTGCATAATAACACTAATCAGTGGAAAATGATCCCCCTTTCTTTAAACTCTTACACCATTCTATGCCTAGTTGTGAAGAAATATGGTGAAGTATAGAATGGTTTGCTTTGATTTAATTATTTCTTGAGGTATGTGGGGACAATACCTAGGAGAAATTTTACATTTCAATAATTTTTAATGTTTTGTTTTAGAATAGATGATTTATATTTCTAGAAAATGTTTTAAAATGTTGATAAATTATAGATAGAGTTTAACTCTAAATATTTTGATTCCATGAAGTTTTGGAGTGCTTAATGCTAAATAAACTTGAATGTATGAAAGTAATTTAATTTTCATGAAATATTATTCCAAATTCTTTAATTTCATGAAATTATTAAGTAACATTTGAATGATCAAACTTAGATTATGTTTCTATCTTTCGAATACTAGCCAATTTCTAAGAATTGTATACCGCTCATGTTTAACAACAATATCACAATGAACCCTAATTGAAAGTGAACCTAGTGTGTCAAGACTTGACATTACCGAGCCTTGGGATCAAGCTGTGTTTGCCTTAGATTTAGGTCTTCTCGATGGGATCTTTCAAGAAAGGTAGGTTCCCATGGTACTCTATAAAAAAATTTTTGTCTATTGATGTGTGGGTGTAACATCTATGTCAACAATTGGAAAGTTTCTTCCCATATGCATGTTGTGGATTAAATCATTTCCTAAGATAAAAACATAATAAATTAGGTATAATCAATTAAATTTAACATTTTCATTTTAAACTTCAAACAAGAACACATGAGCTTACTTTTTAAAAATTCCATAAAATTTTCAAAAGAATTTTTAATGGTATGATTGGTTTTCTTATTTGAATCATCTTATTATGTCTTCCCACTAATCATTTGATGCAACACTTTTTTTGGAATCCAAATACAAAGAATAAACTACTAATCCTTTGATTGCAAATTGTCAAATTATTTCTTTCAAACTACTAATCTAATTACTTTAGGATTTTTTCGAAGGTTTCTCTTGAACTACTAACTAGTTTGTTGTATGTCCATTTTTCAAATAATTAAATTCAAAATTTTGTGTCTTTTTTTTAGATTATCTCACTGTTAAAGTAGTCGGGTTAAAAATAACTTTTTTTTCTTTGTATTATGCACTTGCACATTGTGTGTGAACCTAAGCTAGTGTGTAAGTATCCTCTCCCCTTGCACACTTGTGCGATCTTGGGTCATGAGAAACACACATTAGTCTCCTTTTTTATTTTTAGTAGGAGGCCTACCTAGGGATATCATCACCATAGGGTTTGACCTCAAGCACATTTTTTTCAGAAATCTATATAAATGGGTGAGTGAAAGATGTAGCTCAATCCAGTCATGACATATTAGGCATTCGTTTATGGTCCTAAGTGATTCTAGACATAAGGATATGAGATTTAAATATCAGATTTGTACATGCATTGGTGTTTACAAAGTACCCCCACTAGACACCTCTTATTTTTAGTAACCTAGAGGCCTTTGGTCATATGCTTAGTGTGGTATAACATACAATATCATGTGAAAAGTTACTTACCATGTATGCCACTGAGTCAAGATAGGAATCTTTGGGTTGGAATTCGTAGACTCCCAAGGAGAGAGGGAAGGTGTGCATGCACCATAAAGACTATGTCACCAAACCTCTAGCTATCTCCTCTTGAAAGTGAAGTGTCTCATATTGAGCTTGGTGTATTAGCACCTTTGGTGTGGTGGACCCATACTAGGTGAACATACCTAATTGAATAAATAGTTTTTTCTTGTCTTATGAGTGTCTTTATTTATGATATGAATGTGAATCCTTTGGCCTTTGGGCCTTAAGCCTTACCCCTTTAAGTTCAAATTCATCTTAAAATTGAAAGGCGCCCCATAAATAACACCTTTAAATACTCTATTTTTATGGAGTCAACCATAGTCTATATTGAAACAAGTTAAGGTCTATCCTTTGAATCCTATTTTTTAACTTAAGTGACCTAAGACCTACCAAACTTCTTTAGCTTATCTTTCCACATCCACCTATATAGATCTCAAATCTCAATTACATCCTTAGGTTAATATTTGGTTGATTCTTCTTCACTACATTAAACTTTGGTTGTTATTATACCCTTAGGTTAAGTTTTGGTTTCCATCCTCAAGTTGATCTTTTTTTTATTTTTCATCCTAAGGCTGACCTTAGGTTGGTATTGCATTCTCTAGGTTAAATTTTCATGGAGTCTTTCAGCCTTAGGTTGATTTTTCATCCTTCAGTTGACTTTGTGTTGGTCTTGCATTCTTTATGTTAAATTTTTGTTGAGTCCTTCATCCTTAGGTTGACATGGATTATGTATCTCCCCCTTAAGCTAATCTTTGGTTGATTCTTTCCCCTTAGGTTAATCTTTGGTAGATCTTTTCTCCTAAGGTTAATATTTGGTTATCCTGTCTTCAATAGGTTAAAATCTGGTTGAGTCCTTGCATCCATAGGTCAAACTTTATTCCATCATTTTCCCAACCACTCATAAATTCTACACTAATCCAACCATCATCATTATAGCATAGTTACCTCTTTAATGTCTTGAATTGTATTCACCTCTCACTAATTTATCTATATTTTCCGTAAACCCATAAGTCTAGTTTGGGTGTGACTAGTCTCTTATCTCCATCTTTTGATATTCTAAGCCTCTCTTGAGAATACACAGGTCTATTGTTGTTCATATCCATTAATCATTCATCCACCATTGATATTTACCTAGTTAGATTATGCTTCAACCTTGGTCACCCTTTGGGGTTTTCTTGATCTCTTAGCTTTCCATCTTTTCACCAATAGTTGGATTTACAACTCAAAAGTCTAGTTTAAGGTCAACCCTCATCTATTGTCTTTCTCAATTCCATATTTTTGATATCTAGATATCCCTTTTCATTACTTTCATTATCCATAGTCTTTCAAGGTCAAAGTCTAAACCCATTATCACCATTTCTTATCCTCACTATCCTTATCTATCCTTAACCATCCTTAATCCATAACCCATATACCATTCATCACTTGTAATTTTCATAATCATTTGAAAATAAAAATACAAAACTATTAGCATCCTTTTCATAATCCTTTCCTTTTAAAATAAAAATCCCAAAACCCCCAAAAAAATAAAGCATCAAAAACCCAAAAAATAAATAATTCTTTGATTGATTTTCCTAATCTCTTGCTAAGTTACAACCAAGGATCTACTCACACAACCATGGCACAATATCAATATTTGAACATGCTTAATTAGAACAACATACCTATCTATCAAGCTTTGAATTATCAAAACCTAAACCCAGCCATGGGTCTCATGCAAAACTTATACTACAATGCTCAATAAAATACAATTTTAATGCAATCATTGACAACACAAGAAATTTTATTACAAAAAATGCAATCCTTGACACAACGAGTGGTTGATCTGGAAGCCTCTAGAGTTAAAAAGAAATATATAATGGAGGACATATATCCTTATCCTGGTGCATTAGTAGAAGTACACACATACCTCGCAACCCTTCATACCAACAATCCTCAACAATCCAGCCTCCTTTCCAACAACCTTTAACCCCTAGTCATCCCTCTATCCCTCATTTATACCAACAAACCAGCCACAACCAACCAGAAGGTTATGTGCAACCTACCAACACTCATCCATCATCAATTCCTTCACAACCGACCAAAATTCAAAACAATAATCAATATCGTTCCATTAGACCTAATCTTCCCATGAAATGATATTTTACCCTTGTAAGGGAACCAATCAAATCAATCTTAAAGAAGCTATTACAATCTAATGTTATTTAGCTCCATGAAGCAATAAATTATGAACCTGGCACTAATAAACCATCTTAGTGGAATGATAATACATTTTTGAATTCCACGAGCATAAATTTCATAGAACTTCTTCTTTCTCTATACTCAATATCATCATACATGACCTTATTGACTAAGGTAGAATCATTGTTGAACCTAGATTCCAAGGAAAAACCAAGAAAATATTATAGCATCCACACCTTTTCATAATCCTTTATCCACTAAATCATTGCCACCCATTCCATCCCAATCAATAAATCCTTCCGATAAAAATACATCTAGTAATGATATTCAAGGACTACTAGCAAAGTATTTATCTCAAAATAAAGTTGGACAATCCCATCACATTGCTAATCCTACACCATCTGACGCTCTTCCACCATCATACCCTCCATCACCTATCAAACTATCTCAAGAGCTTCCTATCCAAAAACCTAAGTACATTCAAATAAATCCTATCATTCTCCCAGACAAGATTCCATTGCCTAAACCATTGGATCCATGTCAAGAGAAAATTACAAAACATGATGAAATAAAATCCAATACAAATCAAGATCAATTTACCCAAAAATTTCCTATAGATCATTATGATATACAAGTTAAATCAATCCTTGATCCATATCCTATTCATAGCATTCATGATAATACAATACATGATCATTAACCTCTCCTTGATTCTACCCAAAAAGAACCTCTAAATGATTATAACATCCATGATAATCCAATCTTTGATCAAGATCCCATTTCTAGTCATGACATCCCAGATAAGCCTATAGATTAGAACTTGCCATTGATGAAAAATACAAGATGATCCCCTCATCAACCTCCATACCATCTATGATTAAAAACTTGAAGCTAATACTATCCAAATTCTAAGCAACTCCATTTCCCAAGATGAGATACGTGTATCTCTAGGACACATAAATAATCAATCAAATGACATCAATAACATCAAAGAAGAAGATAAAGAAGCTACTAAAGATCCAATAAAACAAGAAGATATAGAGTATAGCATGGATCAAATTACAATGCCAAAATATTATGAGGAAACAAGCAAGATGGAGGTTAAATCCACAATATCCTATCAACTAGGATCATCTACTTTTGTTAAATCAGACTTTCTTGTAGACGATAAAATACCAAACATCAATGCTTTCCCATAACAAAATGATGGGTAATCATCTTTCTTTCAAAACAAAAAATACCCAATCACAAATAAGATATTTTAGAGCATGTAATCTAAAGGAAGAGGATTAGGCCTCCATGAGCAAGGCATTCTATAACCAATATAGTTTTGCATGAATATTCAACATCTAGGTCTCTGTTGTTCTTCAATCAAGTCAAATGATGTTAGTGATACTTCTATGATTTTGGAACTTTATCCAATAGAAACATCAAAATGGGGGACATTTGTAGTCCTTACCATAATATTTTAGCCAACACTCCTTCCATCCATATCATAAACCATCATTCCTAATATCTTAAGCCTTCCATTTGGAACCAACAAATATAAAATTATTACAAAAATAAAGTTCAAAATCAAATGTCAAATGTCATTGAATTAATAAAAAATTCAAGTGGAAAAATGATGTTAAAATGGATTCCAAAGAAAAATGGATCAAGTAAAGAAAAGAATCCAAATCTAATACTCGATCAAAAAGTGGATCCATAAGAAAAGAGGTCTCCCACATATAAAAAATGTCCACTTCCTTCAAAATGGTCATCACACAAGGCATATAAAAGTGTTGGTTCCAAACACAATCCCAATCCAAAATATAAGTGTAATCATCCATCACCCCAAGTTTGGAAGATAGAAATTGCTACATCATAACTTGCAAATAGTTCATCCACATCTACCCTCATGCATCATAATCCAACATCTTTCCTAAAGCCTAAAATCCTATTTCACAATTTTTTTGCATCTTGGCAGTAACTCTTTATCATAAGGACTCTCACGTCACTCTATCATGATGTGCATATTTCGACAGGCCAACTCTAGTATTAGACATCACAATGACATCCATTAGTTGTATGGAAGTGCCTTCATTCTCACAAGGAAACTACTCTATAATGGTCACTATTGGCATATCATGGAACCCATCTCTACATCAAAATCATCAAATCATTTAGAACAATCAATAATCATCTAAAATATCAAGACCATCTAGGAATATAAAAAATTGAAAAAAAATAAAATGAAAAGAAGGTAAACAAAAATTTGTCAGACAATAGTGAAAACCACTTTGGTGTCACTTTGGATAAGTGCCGTGATGAAAACATGGAAAATAAGTATATGTGTAAGAGAAATTATCTATGTGGACCATTACACTTGGGGGCAAGTTGTCTCATCTTCTATACCTTTTTCATGACATACTTTAAGATAAAAAGGGTAGGGTTCAATTACATAACAAATATAGGGATGGGAAATAAAAGGTAAATAAAGGGATAAATGCATCAAGATCATAGGTAAACAATAATAAAGTTAAGACATAGGAAAGAGTCAACAATTAAAAATTAAACACCACTTACGAAAATATAGGAATGGTAATAATGCTTCTATGCAATAACATAGGGTAGGAGATGTTAGGTCTCAAAAACGCAGGTTTGAACCATGAGAGATTGCCAAGCTCTCACAACACTATTGGCCAACTAACAAGGCCAACCAGTACAGTTGAACCTTCTACTCTTAAGGCTCTACTAAACCTAGGCGGGTGTACCTATATGAATGCTGCAGATTTTGAACTATGCTTCCTACTTGACTAAACTATCCACAATGGCAATTTGATAGTGGAGAAATATGATCTAAATTTGGTATAAATTGTATATGCAATATCAGTTGGTATAAATTGTATATGTAATATCAAGGGTTCAGTTAATGGATGTTAAATAAAATTAATAAAATTAAATAATGAAATATTGAAGACCAGTGCCTTCTTGGGTAAAACGGAGTCAAATGAAAGTCTTAAATGAGTGGTTCCTATCTAGCAAGTTGTATAATTGTTTGGAATACACATATGATTTTATAACTGGTATAAACATGCAAGAAAGTGATTGACAGACCCTACATGAGGAAGAATATCAATCCTAACTATTTGAATCTTCTTAATGATCCGAATAACATTCCCAGATTACTATAATTGACTGAAAGGAATTTAATTCCTCTTTAAAGAACCCAATTAATCAAATCACATAGATAAAAAAAATGTGCATTGATAAATTGAACATATACTTGATATTTCAACTTAAATAATCAAGAAACATCAAATTGGAGACAATCAAATAATTGCAGAAATCCAACAAACAACTGATACTAGAATGAAACCACCAAATCAATAGTCTTTCATTATCTTCATCAAATCTTACATATGCAACATAGTCTTTTTGAATGCAAACATTCTGAATTTTTTTTGCTTGCCGCAATCTATCCTTTTCTAATTCTTCTAATTCTCTTGTTGCACATCCCTTCCAATTTAAAGAATTCACTTATTGCATTTTCTAACAAATGTATCAATGGGTTCCCAGATAGATCACATATGGCCTTATGTTTCAGATTATAACGACTGGCCAACAATTTCACCAGTTCGACATCGATAAAATCATTAGGGAAAACCAATTTACCTAGATTGAGCTAACATGGGTTACATACTGGATCAAAACTATTCCTTCGATAGTAATGGAAGATGAATAATTCATAGCCTCTAATTGGGGTCCAAACATCTCCTATGAATTTGCATTTATCGTCTAATTTATCCACTTCTACCCTAAGCTATGCAGAGCATCTAGCTTTAGGTCTAGAACCAAGTAGATGGTTTATGAGATCTTGGTTCAATTTTCATTTGGTACCTTCTGATTGAATTTCGGTTTTCTTCCTTTTTCCCTTTGATTGACCACTTTCCCCATGTTTTCTCCATTTTGATTTTTCTGAACTAGAGGTTTCGATTCTTCAAAATTTGCAAGATTTAAGGAATGAGGAACTTACTGTATTTCGCCCAAGATTTCAAGTTGAAAGAATGCCCCAATACTTTTCTCACTCTTTTGCTTTCCTCTGTTGTCAATTATGCAAAAATTCTCTCAACTGGATTCATTTTAATTCACAAAATCATTTAAGCTTCATGGCGTCATTAATGTCTTGGCTGAGACACGAATGAAGTAGGCTTTTCAAAATGATCACTGTCACATCATGTAGCATATCAAAAAGACATTTTTAAATCTTGGTTGATCCTTTCATTTGAACATTTACCAATGTTCACACACTAGCTAGGACATCTGGTAGTTTCCCCGACGCCTTAAGTTTCTCCGACAGTTTCTTCTTAGTCTTCAGCATATTGCCACAACTCCCACCGAAGCAAACCTATTTCTGTGACTTAATGAATCAGGAAAACAATCCCTTGTTTCATTCCGAAGGTATGTATCTCACTGAGATGTTCCCTTTGTTAGTTACAATCGCTGAGACAAATTGATTATCTTGCCGATGGAGTGATACTCATCCTGACCTTCCTATCTCTCCCCGCTGAGGTTTATCTAACCGATAGCTTTCCTTCCTCGGTGAGACCATGAACATTTTCCCTTCGATAGTTCCTTTTTCCAAACATGTTGTCACTTCCAATCCTGTTGGTATACAATGGAAGGTCAGTAAGACTTTTCTGAACTCTTCCCAGTAGTATTATCTCGTTGATCGGACCCTCTTCTGCTTTACTGGCAAGACTGGTGAATGCCTCGGGCTATCTTTGGGAACCTCACCCCGATGACTCTAGTCTAGCCGCTACATCTTTTTGTGCTTCGAGCGATGAGATGTATATGAGATCAATATGATCTCACACTATCATGCTGATAACCATTGTCCTATCGATAGAAATTGTGAACCCATGTACTCCCGACATGTGTCCTCATTGGCATGTCACAACCGATTTCTTGTTGATATACTGAAAGAGATGTGCATTAGTATCAGTGAGACCTACATTATCTTATGTTGATATGTTTCATATATATAATATTCAGGGTTAGATAAATTTTATGTGATCATATGATAAAATTTGACCCGAACCTTAGTGAGTATGTTATGTAAAAAAAAAACTTTAGGACTCTTTGGGAAACTAATGAGCATGAATGGCCAATGAGATTTTTTCAAAATTTTATAGTTCTAAGAGTGGCTCCATCTAGGGATGAATGATTGTGAGATCATTGCAAGTATCCAAATTCTTAGGTGAGTAGACCAATCTTTTCAGGGTCATGGATTAATGAGAAGGAAAGAATGAAAACAAGTGGAGATGAAGATAATCCTATACTACTGTACATGGAAAAAATTTAAAAAGGAATTTCAGGATTGTCCATGTACTGGCAATTCATGTACCTTTTATTTCTTAAACTACTATGCATGGAAAAATTTTGAAAGTTTTGTCAAGAGTTGTCCATGTACTAGTAACCCTTAATTCTCTGTATCCTTTAAGAGAAAAAGTTCTTTAAAAATTGCTCGTGTACAGGCAACTCTTGTTCTTCACCACTCATGTTTTGTAAATAATACAAAGCCTCTCCTCTTTTACCAACAACAACAAAAGGTCCCAACCAAAAAGATTCAAATTTTCCATGTTTTCCTTTCTCCTAGCACCTGGCATTCCACATCAATCCCAGATCATTTTCTTCAAATTTTCTATCTTTTGCCTTTTTATCAAATAAATACTTCATTTGTTCTTGCAACTTCATATTCTGGTTTTGAGCTAGTCTTCTCATCTCATCAAGCTCTGCCAATTGTTCCATTCTCTCCTCCACCAGTTCTAGAACCTCTATGCCTTCATGAAGGATAAATTTGTAAATTGGAAACAAATTGTGTAAAGGCATTCTAGCTTGTGTTCCATGTACTAGTTCAAATGTGGATTTTCCAATTGCCTTTTTTAATAGTAATCCTATCAGCCCATACAACCATTTTTAATTTTGAATCCCAAACCTTTTTACTTTCGCCTAACATTCTCCTTATGATTTTTAGAAGGCTTTTGTTGTTGGACTCTGCCTGACCATTAGCCTGCGGGTGGTAAGGAGCATCATAAGAAACATTAATACCATACGTACTGCAGAAATTCTTAAACTCATTAGATCTAAAACACATCTCATTATCTGTAATTAATCTTAATGGTGTACCAAACTTGGTAACAATGTTATCCATCAAAAAATTGATCACAACTTTACTCATTTCTTGCTTGGTTGGGATTGCTTCTACCTATTTGGTGAAGTAATCATTGGCTACCAGTATCCATTTGTGTCCTCCACTTGATTTCTCTTGTATCTCCCCAATTAAATCAATCCCCCATTGATGAAAACGGGCTTCAACCTGCATAGGTCTAAGTGGTAAAGCTCCCTGATATTTCATTTTTCCTGAAAACTTCTGACATGCCTCACACTTTCTTACATATGAAAAAGAATCATTAAAGACTTTTGGCCAGTGATAACCTACTCTAAGAATCTTATGTGCAGTTGTCTTTGCAGAATAATGGCCTCCATAGACCCCTTCATGCATTTCTTTTAAAACATGTTTAGCTTGTGACTCATCTAAACATAACAACAACATCACATCCAGGTTCTTCCAAAATAAATCACCTTCTATGAATACATATTTAGATGCTTGTATTTTCAAATTTCTTCTCTAGTTATCATTAAATTCTTCAGGGCACTTCATGTTTATTAGGTAATACATGATGTCTTTATACCAAGGTGTATGCTCAATACTTGCAATTGCATTTCCTTCATCTTCTACATTGCAAATTTGATTTGCTTCAATATTTGATTCTGCCATTAAGTTGGCCAAACCTTGGCCTCTTACCAATTTGGTAATTTGTATTTCCATATCAAATTCCTGTATTTTATTAATCCACCTGCATCTCTTCCCTGTTACTTCTGACTATGTTAAAATGTCTTCAATAGCTATGTGAGGAACATAAGCAATCACTTTGGCTCCAACAAGAGATGGTCTAAAATATTTTGTGGCTTTTACTAGTGCAAAGTCTTGTTTTGCCATTATATCATATTTCAATTATGATCCCTACAATGATTTACTAAAAAAGGACATACGCTGCTCATGACCATCCTCACTTTTTTGTAATATAACAGCAGCTATAGAGTGTGAGGAAGCAAAATAAAATATTTGAAAAGGTTTTGTAAAATCAGGAGATTTGAGGACAGGGGCTTCTTTGATGGCCCTTTTGATGGATACAAAAGCTTCCAATGCTTCTGGAGTCCATTCTATTTTTTGTCCCTTCTTTAGCATTTTTTATATAGGTTTAACAATTTCAGCAAAGTTAGACACAAATCTCCTAACAAAGTTAATTTGTCCAAAAAATGATTGGATGGCTTTGATAGTTTTAGGAATAAACACCTTATCTATGGCCTCAACCCTCTCAAGATCTATTCTAACTCCTTCTTTTGATACAATATGTCCTAGGATTTTTCCCTTTATGACAACAAAATGACATTTTTTAGGGTTCAAACTAATGCCATACTCTAAAGCTTTAATGAATATTTTTTCCAGATGTTCTACATGATCTTCAACCCTTTTTGAGTAAGCAATAAGGTCATCTTGATATACTACCTTTATAGTATTAATCAAATTTGCAAATGCTAGGTCCATATCTCTTTGGAAGGTTGCTCCTACATTTATGAGACCAAATGGCATTCTCACATAGACATATGTTCCCCACGGAGTTGTAAAATTTGTCTTGTACTACTCAGATTCCTTGAATTTAACCTGATTATAACTAGAGAAACCATCCATCATAGATAACATCTCACACCCTGTTACTTTATGCAGTATAGCCTCCATATTAGGTAGAGGTTAATTATCTTTGAGGGATGCCACATTTAAATTTTTGAAGTCCACACACATTATGATATCTCCATTTTTCTTTCTCACAGGAACTAGGTTTGACACCCATGTTGAATGCCTGACTGGTTTAATGATACCCCCATCTCTAAGCTTTGCCAACTCCTCCTGCATTTTTGGTTCCAATGTAGGGTTAATAGGTCTTTGTTTCTACCTAAACGGTTTTGCATCTAGTTTCAATAGAATTTCATGTTGAAATAGGTCCTCCCTATATGATTTGAGATCTTCATAAGACCATGCAAACACATGTTTATACTCTCTTAGTAATGAAATCAACATTCTCCGAATTGTTGGGCTTATTTTCTTTCCAATATATACTTTTCTTGGTGCCAGTTCAGTCCCTAAATTTACCTCTTCAATATCTTCATTCTTGATTGGTGTCTATTTCATGAGGGACCGATCATTTCCATCATATACCCTATCCAATGCTACTAGTCCTTTGGGGAGTTGATTAGTTCTAAGTTGTAAGACCACCTTCCCAAATACTGTCTTCTTTCCATCTATTTCTTTTACAAAGGAATTAAAGTCAATTTCTTGAGCCTCATATTGGTCTATACAGTGAAGAAATTTCACGAGGTCAGTGTCCTCATTAAAAAACTACCAACTATATATATTGTCAGGCACAATGGGTCTTGTTTTGAACTCAATTTGAGAAACTCCTACCAACATGATGTCATATTTTCTCAGTGGTACATTGGCTAGGAAGTCTACCATTATTATTTTCAACCTATCCACCCAATCAATGGAGAAAGCATCAAATAGCTCGATTGTATCCCATATAACATTCATGTATTGCTTCAGCCTCTTGTTCTTTGCAACATATTTTGATCTAACCTGTGACACAACCAGCTAAAAGTCTCCAAAAACAGTTAACAATTTAATCTTGTGCTTGACAGCCATGTTCAAACCAGTTATCAAGGCTTCATACTCCGCTACATTTTATGTACATTCAAACACCAATAAAAATGAATATTTAAATGTTGTACCTTTAGGAGATATGAAAACTACCCCATCTCCATTACCTTCTTGGGTACATGCCCCATCAAAGTACATTTTCCATATCCATTGTTGATTTTCAAAAATATGTTTATCAATTGGGTCTTTGTTCACTAATTTATGCTGAAATAATTCTACTCTAAAACTCCCCAAATCTACATAATAGAAGTGATTAAGTTGCTCTTGAGGAACACACTCAACAATTTGATTCATTATTGGCTACCTATATAACTTGACCTCTTCACCTTTTACTAGTCTAGTGGCATATGATAAATTGAACTGCACATTACCTCCAACTATTGCAGTCCATTGTCTTGAAAAAAGCATTCCAAACTGAGGAGGTGTGTCAATTATGGTTATATCAATATTGTAGGAAGCTTGCGGGTAAGTTGCTAATCTTACTTCCATATTCTTTATTACTCCCACAACCAGAATAGGCCTGCTATCCATGGTGTAGCATTTACCTCCTTCCACATCTATCCACATACCAAGTTGTTTCATTACCCCTACTGGCATAATATTCATGGAAGCACCTGAATCTATCATGCAATTTCTCACTAACTTGCCACTTATGAGAAGGGTGGTAAAAAATGGGTCAATCTGTGGTGTATTCATTAAGCAGGCTTTTGGAACTTTTATCTCCTTCCTCTTATTAGTGATTTCAGGGACCTCCTTATTTTAAAGGTTTATATTTTGATTCCCATTAGACATCAATTGAATGGCACCTTCCCTATATTCCTTAATCTTCATCATTTCAAGTAATGGGACACACATTTTTAGTTGAGATAATGCTTGAATGAAATCAAAGGATGTACCTTCAATTTTGATCACCTTCTTTGGTTCTATCAATTCTCCTTTATTTTCTTCCTTTTCCCCTTTGCATGTTTGACTTGGATTTTTTTTATCTAGGGGGACTTCTTTACCTTCCTCTTTAGGAGCCCACTTATGTTCCTTTTTGTCAGATTGCTTATCACCTATCCTCTTTGATATCTCATTCAATACCTTTTTATTTTTTACAAACATTCCTCTCAGGACACCCTCATTTTCGTTCACTGTTTTGTTCCTTAACCAATATTTGCTTCTAGCATCCTCCACCGCTGCAATAGTCAACCTTTTAATCTCTTCTTCACTCGGTCTCCTTATACGGCACCTACTAGTCTGACATGATGCAATAGGGGAGTCTTGCTCATTTTCACTTTCTTCATAGTCAGAAAAAACCTATTGCTCTGCCATATGAATATTGTATTTTTGATGATCAACATCATACTAATATCCCTCCTCCTCTCAAGATGAATACTCCTGCTCCAAAGAATTAAGAGTGTGGGAAGTTAAATAGATATTATGGTCTTCATCACCATCATTTTCCACTGTGTCTTCTTATGGTATTGACTGAGTTGTAACACAATGTTTCGGGGAGTGTGGTGCGTAACAAACTAAGCACCAAGGACTCTTATCTACCATATATGCTCCTTTCCTTTTTAATGGATCCGGTGTTTCTTTATTCCTCGGTCTATCAATTATCGGCTTCCCATCCTTCTAGTTTGTATTATAGGGCATGTCATGTAACCTTGGTCTTTCATTCCTATATGTATTCTCTTGTCTATTTGGGGGAGCATATGGGGGAGCCCTAGGGTTTTCCCTTTTAGAAATCATCCTTGAGCCTTCCTGATATTCTCAATTGTGAGTGCTATCTTTTGAGCTTCAGCCAAATTCCTAGGATCTCTGTTCATAAGCTCATATCCTATCTTGGGATCAAAATCCTTCAAGTAGATGCTCAATGCAGCAGGATCAACCAACTTGGATACAAGAGGTATCTTATTATGTAGTTTGGAAAACCTCTGATTAAAATCATAAGCTACCTCATTTTGATGCTTTTGGATAGTTACCAATTCATGCAAAGAAAACTCTGATGCACATTGATTCCCATACTGTTGGAGAAACTACACATAAAATATATGAATAGAATTAATGGATGTTGTCGGTAAACTATTAAACCAGTCCCTGGCATCTTCAATCAATGACATCATAAATAATCTCATCTGCACATCCTCATATTGCATATCCAGGTCTTGAATGAATGTGTTAAAGCTTCTCAAATGCTCCTTAGCTATGACTGCACCACTACCTGTGAACTTAGGGACAAAGCTTCTCCAATTGTTGTCCATAGGACAAGGGTATATCTAAAATTCAGCCAAATCAAGCTACCTAATCATGGTTGTATATTGTGGAGGAGGATTTTTGTAATGTTGATGCTGGTACACTAGATTACTATTTGCCACATATTGCTGACCTTGTGGGGGTATGTGTTGCTAATAAGGAGGTGGTTGAACACCCTTATGTTGTGATGGAGAATTTTGATGTCCACATTGGTTCCTTGACTGATTTCAGTGGGCTTGTGGGGAATTTGATACTCTCGTATTGTTATTTTTATGAGGGGTACATATTTGGGTGAGTCAACCATTGGCGTTTTAATTTGAGCCTTTTGCAACTTCAATTTCTCAAAATCTTCCATTGCCTGAAGCCTTTGCTCATATTCTTCCCTTGATCTTTTTGTTTCTTGCCTCGTGCGTTCCCACTATGCATCTGTCTCATTTTGGGTCATAATTTCATGATTTTCTTCAAATGCTACTTCATATTCAAGTCCCTCCTCAAAAAGTGTTGCTTTTTGATCATATTCAAACTCTCTCCTATTTTTAGCTTCAAAATCAACCATGAACTCATCAACCTTCTTAGGGTCTATTTTCCAGAGGGGGTTTCTCCTCTCCTCTAGACTATGAAGTTCTTTAGACGGGTTCTTTTCATTTGTTAATGCATCATATGAATAATGTGTTTCCACCGGTGGTTTCGATGTTTTGTTTTTAGTTGTTGGGCCCAGGTCATCAGACACTTTCTTGCCCTAATCATTTTTCTAAGTTCACTTACCTTTATCATTAGGACCATCATTATCTCTATACAAAGATCTTCTTCCCTACATGTTGTGAGTAATCATGATAGTTTGAGCTCTAGGACGATTCCTTTCTGATCTGTATTTTATTTTATCAGTCTTAATGCACTTGTTCATTCAAAGTCGCCACCCACTTTTCAAAAGTGAGAAAAATGTTATTATTTCACCCAGCGGAGTCAATTTTCAAATTTCTTAACTGTGAATCTCTTCAATGACCCTATATGGAAAGGTTGCCTACCATTGGACTCTTCTTAAGTTATTCCCCAATAGAGTCACCAATTTGTTAGGTCTCAAAATCGCAGGTTTGAACCATGAGAGATTTCCAAGCTCTCACAATGCTATTAGCCAACTAACAAGGCCAACCAGTACAGTTGAACCTTCTACTCTTAAGGCTCTGCTGAACCTAGGCAGGTGTACCTATATGAATGCTGCAGATTTTGAACTATGCTTCCTACTTGACTAAACTATCCACAATGGCAATTTGATAGTGGAGAAATATGATCTAAATTTGGTATAAATTGTATATGCAATATCAAATATGATCTAAATTTGGTATAAATTGTATATGTAATATCAAGGTGAAGCCTGATATGTTCAGTTAATGGATGTTAAATGAAATGAATAAAACTAAATAATGAAATATGGAAGACCAGTGCCTTGTTGGGTAAAATAGAGTCAAATGAAAGTCTTAGATGAGTGGTTCCTATCTAGCAAGTTCTCTAATTGTTTGGAATACACATATGAGTTTATAACTAGTATAAACATGCAAGAAAGTGATCGACAGACCCTACTTGAGGCAGAATATCAATCCTAACTATTTGATTCTTCTTAATGATCCAAATAACATTCCCAGATTACTATAATTGACTGAAAGAAATCTATTTCTTCTTTAAAGAACCCAATTAATCAAATCACACAGATACAACAAATATGCTCTGATAAATTGAACATATACTTGATATTTCAACTTAAATAATCAAGAAACATTAGATTGGAGACAATCAAATAATTGTAGAAATCCAGCAAACAAATAATACCAGAATGAAACCACCAAATCAACAGTCTTTCATTATCTTCATCAAATCTTACATATGCAACATAGTCTTTTTGAATGCAAACATTTTGAAAATATTATGCTTGCCGCAATCTATCCTTTTCTAATTCTTTTAATTCTCTATCTTCTATCACTACAAAAAATGGATACTTATACATCAACTACTGAAAGGATGCATCCTTTCAGAAATATCTTGAGTATGAAACTACAATAAGATTAAAAAATATTAGGCTTTGTTAAGCCATAAGTGGACTCTCGACATGTGATCCACGTAGTCTCGGTGCTTGTGCGTATCCGCATCTCCTAATGCATCATGGATCATGATCTCCATCTTAACCATCTTCTCATTATGTTCACAAGCTTCATCTAGGGTTGCATCTTTCGTAGTAGCCATATTTAGAATCTCCTGCAGTATCAATTCACTTTCATTTTTCCACGCAGCCATTTCTTTCAATTTTTCTCCATCATCAAGGAACATAGCCAATCCACTTTTGGTGGCTTATATCAACCCTTGCACATCCCCTTGTAACTCTTCAAGGAATTCTTTGTGCTTATTTATAAAATGATCAACACCCTCAATTGCCACATTATCAGGAGTACCCTGTTGTTTTATTTCCTCGAACTTTTCTTGAATTCTACCCTCCACTCTTTCGTGATCTTTTAATGCATCAAAGTTTAGTAAATGTTTTCCCAAAATTTTGTTCAACCAAATGCCTAAACTAGCCTGCCTCCTTTTGATTACTACTATAAGTGTGTCATATTTCCCTTGAGAATATGCACTTGATCCCTCCCAATGGTCCTTTATCTGTGAACTTTCACCCTAGGTGAGTAGCTTTGTTGACCCTGTTGTAACACCTACTAAGTCTTTCAGATGCTCATTTTCTCTTGAAGCATTCTTTCATTATTTTCTTTGTACATCTCCTTTTCTTTGATCAATGCCTGTATTTGGGCTTTGTTCAATTTCGCTACATTAATCCCAATTTCTGCTGTTGTAACTGGATCAGCCTCCCCAGCCTTTAAAGTCATGACATGTCCAAATGCTTTCTCAGTATCAATGACAACTGAATTCTTGTGAGGTGGATATAGGGCCCAAATCATTAGTGTCTCCTCATCTGGGTTGTATTTTGATCTTGCGTAAACTTTTGTCACCTTTTCTAAGTTGAGCTTGTGTGTAGTGTTATTGTCCTTCGGCAAACTGTGGAAGACCAATGCAGAATTGAGGTCTAATCCTGGGAAAATCATGACACCGGCCTTTTCTAACATTTCCCTCCCTTTCTCGGGGGTCATACTTGTCATCTATTTCTCTACATCATCTCTCAAACTTTTCAACAATTGTTCTTCATTTCCTGGTGTGACATTGTCAACCAGTTCTCTTATTTCCTTTCCTTTTTGCTTGCATAAAAATGTTTTAAATTCTGAAATTTTTACAAACTCATCATCTGCTATAAAAGATTTGTATTCCTCATGTCTTGCATCTGTATCTACACTTTCCTCGATATTTAATTCTCTAGAAGAATAGGTGTAATCTTGAGTTCTTGTCCTTGATACCTTACGAGGTGGACCTTGTGACATATTATTCTTTGATGCTTCTTCACTAGAGGACAACAACTCTATATCTAGCAACTCCTACTTATGTCGCTCAATCACCATCTTTGCCTCTTCTGCTTCCAAGTTTTTTATCATATCATCAAACTGGTAGGGCACATGATGATATCCTCCAAAGTTTATCCTTTGTTTAGCAGAGTGAATATACCCTTCTGGATCGAATTATTTTTCTCAATGGCCCTCTTCTCATGTTATATTGTAATAACCTATCAAGAATCAGGTCATACCCTTCCTTTGCTAACATAGTAAAGTCACCAAAACATAGTGTACTAGGCATAAAAGCCTGCTTTCCAAAAGAACTTAAATTCATAACACTAGAGAAATCCATTTTCCTAACAATTTCTAAGTAGGCAATCCAGTCTAGGACTGTTCTAGGCAAAATAAATGGGTCATCTTCAAATCCATAAACCCTAATCATGGTGGCATTCTCTAAACAATACCAATCCCCCCAATTGTGGCTGATTGGTCCATTAAAATCTTTAGGTCTGAGAAACCTTTTTATCTCATCAAACAAGGAATAGTCACATGGATGATTATAGAATTTACAAGGGTTTCACAAAGTTTTCCACAAAATGTACAAAACTAGCATTAGCAAACCTGTTGTCCCAAATGACAGTCCATGATTGAATAGGAAATGGCTTACCTTCTTTGTCAAATTGTGAAATTCTCAGCTCCTAGGGCCACAACCCTATTTCCTATCTAAAGTATAACACCAAGTGCATCAATAATGAATAATTCCTAAGGTGCAAGACAGAGCCTCCATTTTTTATTGTCATCAACCCAGCATCAAGTTCCTTAAACACATATGAGGCATAATCAAAAGGCCTATAGTTATGATATTGAATATCTATTGCAATCACCATGGGCACAATTGCCATATACTCTGGAACTTCCATTCCCAATACTTGTCCTACCGAAAAATAGGTGTACTTCATATAAGGCTCGAAAAGATCTACATGGAATGGTGGTCCTTCATTGTTTTCCATCGGAATTGGTTTGCCACCATGCCTAATTCTATGCAGGGGTAATCTCCAACCCCTATAAATAGTGTCCATCCTTCTGAATTCATTCTCGAGCTCTTCACCTACAATTCTCTCGTTGCACATCTCTTCCAATTTAAATACTTCACTTATTGCATTTTCTGGCAAATGTATCAATGGGTTCCCAGATAGATCACATATGGCCTTATGTTTCGGATTATAATGATTGGCCAAAAATTTCACCAGTTCGACATCGACAAAAACATTAGGGCAAACCAATTTACCTAGATTAAGCTTCCATGGGTTACATACTAGCTCAAAATGATTCCTCCTATAGTAATGAAAGCTGAATAATTCATAGCCTCTAATTGGGGTTCAAACATCTCCTATGAATTTGCATTTATCGTCTAATTTATCCACTTCTGCCCTAAGTTATGTAGAGTGTCTAGCTTTAGGTCCAAAACCAGGTAGCTAGTCTATGAGATCTTGGTTCAATTTTCATCTGGTACCTTCCGACTGAATTTTGATTTTCTGCCTTTTTCCCTTTGATTGACCACTTTCCCCATGTTTTCTCCCTTTTGATTTTTCTGAACTAGAGGTTTCCATTCTTTGAAATTTGCAAGATTTAAGGAATGAGGAACTTACTGTATTTCACCTGAGATTTCAAGCTAAAAGAATGCCCCAATCCTTTGCTCGCTCTTCTTGTTTCCTCTACTGTCAATTCCGCAAAAATGCTCTCAACTAGATTCATTTTAACTCAAAAAATCATTTATGCTTCATGGGGCCATTAATGTCTTGGCTAAGACACGAATGAAGCAAGCTTTTTGAAATTCTCGTTGTCACATCATGTAGCATATCGGCAAGACATTTTTAAATTTTGGTCAATCCTTTCGTTCGAACGTTTACCAAGATTCACACACTAGCCAAGATATCTTGTAGTTTCCCTGACACCTTAAGTCTCTCTGACAATTTCTTCTTAGTCTTCAGCATATCGCCACAACTCCCACTGAAGCAAACCTATCGCCGTGAGTTAATGAATCGGGCAAACAATCCCTTGTTTCATTTCGAAGGTATGTATCTCGTCGAGATGTTCCCTTTGTTAATTCAAATTGTTGAGACAAATTGATTTTCTTGCCGATGGAACGATACTCATTGTGACCTTCCTATCTCTCCCCACTGAGGCTTATCTCACCAATACCTTTCCTTCCTCGGCAAGACCACAAACATTGTCCCTCTGATAGTTCATTTTCCCAGACATGTTGTCACTTCCAATCCTTTCGGTATACAACGGAAGGTCGATAAGACTTTTTTGAACTCTTCTCATTAGTATAGTCTCGTCAACTGGATCCTCTTCTGCTTTATCGGCAAGACCGGTGAATGCCTTAGGCTATCTTTTGGAACCCCACCCCGATGACTCTAGTCTGGCCGACACATCTTTTTGTGCTCCGAGCAATGAGATGTATATGAGCTCAATATGACCTCACACCGTCATGCCGATAACCATTGTCCTGTTGATAGAAACTGTGAAACCATGTACTCCCGACATGTGTCCTCATCGGCATGACACAACTGATTTCTTGCTGATATACTAAAAAAGATGTGCATTAGTATTAGTGAGACTTGCATTATCTTATGCCGATATGTTTCATATATATAATATTCAAGGTTAGATAAATTTTATGTTATCATATGATAAAATTTGACTCGGACCTTGGTGAGTATGTTGTGTATAAAAAAACTTTAGGACTCTTTGGGAAACTAATGAGCATGAATGGCCAATGAGATTTTTTCAAAATTTTATAGTTCTAACACACCCAACACTGCATTTGTTTCATTAGGAAGATAGAAAACACACATATATATGTAACAGCTCACAAAAATAACACATACACATAATGCAATATGATAGTTGAAGTAGGAATCAAAAATAAAGGTCTTGTTTATTAGAATTAGCAAGAAATTATAAAATTATTGTTGTTAGTTAGATCAAGCTAAATACATGTAAGGGATTTTAACCTTCTTTATTTCCCAAGCTATTTTCTTTCTTTTCTCCTCAATGTAGGACAATTTGTATGCTTGTGATAGCCTCTCCAAATACCAAAGAAGATTTATCCTCTCATGTGAACCTCCTTCCCTTCCACATGATCCAACATGTACTCCTATGAAATTTAGGGCTACACTATTCACTTCTTCCCATGATTATAATGAATCTTTGAAAAAATGTGACTTTGTTGCATGTCTCCTCATTTGGTGACTCCCCCATGCCTACTAACAACTATCTTTTCTTTTTTCTATTTGAGTGTCAAAATGGATGCATTAAATAGTTGGAACTAAATAGGAAGGTTTAAAATCACCATATTCTTGTACTTTCCCTTACTAAGGACTAATACATCTAGGATATTGGCTAAATGTTCCCAAAACAAAACAAAAACCAAAAATCAAATTTTAGAATTATAAACTTGAGAAGAAATATTACTTATAAGTTTGAGCATAATACTCCCGAATCATTGTTGAATGAGAGATTATAAATTATATAATCATTTTTAGTAAGCCTTCTCTCTTATTTAATGTTTAATTATATATAATTTTACATATATACTTGGGAATAAAACCATTACTCATTGCATAGAATGTTTGCAATTGTAGTTGATAAATCCATTACTCATTGCATAGAATGTTTGCAATTATAGTTGATAAATCCATTCAAGTTGAAAATTCCTCATCCATATAATCCTCTAGCATTTGTTTAGGAATAATTTGGAGAAATGCTCACTTCCACAACTAATATATGGTTTATTTTCTCGGTTCTGTCACCGCCAACTTAACTAACTTCGATCTAGAATGGTGCTTTCTAAATCAGTAATATACTTTCTTTCTTTTTTATCGAAAGCAGCATCGTTTCAAGTTCTTCTGATGAAATATGGAAGATTCCTTATTACTAAAGTTAAGGAGAATAAATCCTCCTCAAACGCCGCCCATTTAATGGCACCAAGCTTACAGATTGTCTACACATTTCTAAAAACTCTTCCTTCTTATTTTATACAGTCGATGTCCAACAGTAGGCGAACAAATAGATTGTACAATAGAAAAATCTGAAAGCCCATTGTCGTATTTATTTATTTTATTAAAAATGACACTGCTTGGGTATCCCTTCCAAGGAGAAGACTCAACAAATCATCGTAAAACTATCTTGAATGACATCAATTATGTATTAACCACATTGTTTTATGAGCATTGCGAGATTGCCCATGTAATTTTCTGTACCATTCCTCCCCTAGTCACCATAAAAAAACCTCTATTTAAGATGGTGAACTTCTCATAATCATCCACACCAAGAGAATGGAATCTGCAATGGAAGGTGTTCCATGGACTCTCATTCTATGTTCTACATTCCTGACTGCTATAGTATTTGTGCTCCTAGCCAAGTCTATGAACACTAGGAAAATAAAAAATCTACCCCCTGGGAATCTAGGGCTACCTCTGATAGGCCAAACCTTTGAATTCCTCAGTGCCTGCAGATCTAACACAGCCCAGGATTGGATGGAACAAAAGGTTGCAAAATATGGCCCTGTGTTCAAAACATCATTAATGGGTTGTCCCACGGTAGTCCTCAACGGCCAAGTAGGTAACCGCTTTCTCTTGCAGAATGACTTCAACATCGTAGCTAACAAGCAGCCCATGCCTGTGAGGAGAATTGTTGGGAAGAATAGCATTATGGAACTCACTGGAGAAGATCACAAGCGCATGAGAGGTGCAATGATGCAGTTCCTCAAGCCTGATGCCTTGCAGAAATTTGTGGGTAGAGTGAACTCTATTATCCAAAAGCATTTTGTTGACTGTTGGGAAGGAAAGGACTGTGTTACTGTGTTGCCACTGCTGAAAACAGTTACTTTCCAATTGGCCTGTGATTTGCTCGTCGGTTTGGTCGACAGTAAGGAGATTGAAATACTGAGCCAGGATTTTACTGAGGCTTTTAAGGGCCTTTGGTCTCTGCCCTTGGATTTACCTGGAACAGCCTTTCGATCTGGATTGAAGGCTCGTTCGAGGATATGTAAACGTTTGTCATCCTTGTTACAAGTGAGGAAGGGGGAACTTAAAGAAGGAAAGTCTTCTCCTGGTAAGGATTTCATGTCCAGCATGCTTAGTCTAAGGGATGAAAATGGAAAGGTATTGACAGAGGAAGAGATCATCGATAACATGATCTCTCTCATGGCAGCTGGCCATGAAACAACCTGTAACCTCTTAATAAATGTTTTGAGACTCTTGGCACTCAATCCACATATATACCAAAAGGTTTTGGAAGCTATGCATCTTTTCATTTCATTGTTAAAACTCTGAAGGTTTTCTGTTAGTTTTATGATGCCCACCAAGAGATGCACTAAAGTGGCTCAAATAAATTGTGTATTGGATTGCTTGGATACATTGCAAGCTGATTGCAGTGAATCTAGCCCATCTACTTACACCAGTTGTTTTAGCCACTTTAGCCAATGTTAATTTTCAGGTTAGCATAGAAATTACCAAACTATTTTTGAGTTATTTTATATTGAGTTAGTAGTTACTTTGTATGTTCATTAATATTGTTTTGTTTAATTTTGATTTTTGTTTTTATTATTATATTAATGTAAAAATGTAAATAAAAAGTATCTGTATATAATGATTTAAGATAAGTATTATTTTGTGAAAGTGATATTTATGATTTATGTAATAGGCATATATATTATATCTTCATTTTTTTAAAGTTTTAGTTAGTATATTTTCTAATCAGATTCTTTTTTTAGTCGTTTTTCATCAATTAAATGTTCTATCTTATTATTAGTAAGAGATAAAATGAGAAGATTTTGACGATGTTATTGATCAAGAGATTTGAACATGATATTATTGGACTATAGCCTTTATAAGATATGAGATGAGTATGTTTTTCAACATTTAATTGAGTTATAAGAATATTTCATAAGGTGAATGTTGAGGGACATCCTCATCTTATAGTTGACCACACAAATTAGAGAACAATTAATTTCCTCTTTCTAATTCATTAGGTTAGTATCATATCTTACGAAGACATTTCTCGAAAAACATTGTCATGGGATTTTTCAATTATTGATATCTCCACATGTACATACAATTCCACTAGAATACTTATTATTTGAATCATAAAAGACTTAAAATCAAATCTAAAATCAACTACCATAATTTGCATTACTTCAAAGAACTTTATTTATTTTTATTTTTCAAATAATTTTAAATTACATCTTCAAAAGAGAAAATGTAGTAAATATTTAATTTTTATATTTCATATTTCATTTAAACTCTATATGTTTCATATTTTTATTTTAAAGTGTCAATTAGTTTTACTTTTATAGTTTTAATTTTGTAAAGTTTGGCCTTTAATTAAAACAAGGAAGGTTAGTGTTTTTTTAATATAAGAATGATATTATATATTAATAAAAACACATGTTGATTTTTAAATAGTTTTATCATTGTTATTATAAAAAAAATATTAATATTATTATGGCACAGAGCATATGGAGATTTTAATAAAGAAAGAGATTGATGAACCGCTTACATGGGATGACATTCAAAAGATGAAATATACATGGAAGATAGGCCAAGAGACATTGCGCATACTCTCCTCTATCTTTGGTGGATTTAGAAAAGCCATGAAGGATGTTGAATTTGCAGGGTTTGTGATTCGAAAAGGTTGGCAGGTACATAATTTTCTTTCTTTATCTAAAATTAAACAAAATTATTTATTGAGTTTTTTTTGGTCATTATATATTTAAATTCTCCTTATAAATTTAAATTCTTCCATGTGTAGTTATTTTGGGTGGCAACTAGTACACACATGAATGAAGAGATATTTGAGGAGCCAAATACATTTGATCCATCTCATTTTGATAGATCTATTCCACCTTATAACTTTGTAGCATTTGGAGGGGGGCCTCGCATTTGCCCTGGCTATGATTTTGCAAAGATGGAAATACTAATATATTTACATCATTTAGTATGTAAATATAAGTGGTCTTTAATAGATCAAGATGAGAAGATAACCCGTGACCCTCTGCCTTTTCCCATAAATGGATTGTTGATCAAGCTCCAAGCAAAGGGCAAGTAAAATACTTTATATTTCTATAAATAATGTTTTAATATCTATATTTTATTAGTGATCCATTATTTTCATTAATGTAATATCTAAATTTCAATAAGATATTTTTTAGTTACCCATATAACTGATGTGTTACTCTAATATAATCCAATTGTTCATCTTATATACATAAGTCTTGGATAACATTTATAAATATTTTTCTAACATTCATCATGTATTAGATTTATAGAATCTTCATGTAGAAGATGAATAAATAATCCTTGAGTTGGTCTATTAGGGACTACAATAGTGATATTTTACATAATTGAACTATGCAATAAGTATTCTTATAATGTGACTCAATGATTCCATGTAGTTCCACTAGTGATGACTTCACACTTATAAAAAGTTCTTGATTTGTTTAGCAACTAATTCTTTGATACATTCAAATCTATAAATCTTATTTAATAGTAATTTTATTACTTGGTACCAAGGATGGTAATATTTTCATGAGGGGTATAGCATCATAGGCCTCCTCAAAAAAATTATTGGACTAATTAAACTATTATGATGAAAATTTGATTAGAGATCATGTGTTGTAAAGGACTTTTTTATTACAATCACTGTATGTAGGGAAGTTATTCTTGGTGCCTTGATAGTTTTGATTAATAAATTCTATATTATTACTTTTATTTTGATTAATTAATTATATTATTTATTGAATATTCTAATGTTAAATTAGTTTCTTATTCATGATAAAATAATAATCTCTTGTACATTAAACACCATCCATCATTTGATGGAACACAATAATGGTGATCAACCTACTACATACTATTTGACATTACCACCTCCCCACAACTACAATTAAGGTTTTATGCTTTCTCAAATCATTGATCACTTAATTATATGCATGCCATTGACATACATACTATCAAGATGCTTTATTATTTTAACCATAAATTCTTTAGTGTGAATTAATATTTTCATGACTAAAAAATGTATATCAAACTTTAATGACTTATTTTGAACTCAACCATTTTTCTAGAAGATAATACCACCACAAATTTACATCTAGAATGATTAAAACCAACTCTGAGACATGGGTAGCATATTTTTCTTGTGGTATTTTTTTTGGGGACTCATACACAATAGCTTGACCATATTGTACCTTTATCTTCCTTCCAATCCTTACAAATAGGAATCAATCTAAATAGTCAACTACCTATTTGAATTAAGGATTAGGGGGATAAGGGTTTCGAGTAGTTACTTTAATTTATAGAAAGGTACATCAAATTAATTAATTGATGGTTTCGAGTCGTTGGCTTGGAGGATTTTCACCAACCATGAAGCATTGTAGTCTAAAATCCTAAGGGAAAAATATTTGGATTCCATGGCGCTAGAGTGGATATTGACGATTGAAAATCCCCAAAGGGGATCGGTGGTTTGGAATTTCATACTTGACAATAGGTTTTTAATTATTGATCATCTTACTTGGGTGATCAAGGATGTAAATAGGGCTTTGTTCTGGCACAAATCTTGGAATGGTTATGAGCCACTCAGCTCTTTGCCAGGAATGGAAGAAGCAATCCGTCTCATGAGGATGGCCTATGGGGAAACCGTTTGATATTTTATTGACTTCCAAGTGAAAAGGGATAGAAAAGAATTTTCCTGGAACGACTTCTCAATGGTAAGCTTGGAAGCGAGAAGTACCTTAATGACAGAGCTCATGAAAAGAAGGATTTTCTTTACTTCAGATCCAAACTCAATAAGTTGGTGCACTGCTAGATCTGGTGACTACTTAGTCAAAGTTTGCTACGATTTGTTGAACATAGAATTAACCCTTGAAGAAAGTTGGTCGAAAATCCTTTGCTAGGGGAAGTTTGTTTTTCCAAAATTTGATGCCTTTGCGTGGCTAGAAATGCATGGTAGAATTATTTTAGCGGACATGCTAAATCGAGGGTTTGCTGGGCCCTTCAGGTGCGTGTTATGCAAAAGTGACTCGGAGGCAGTTAACCACTTATTGTTGGAATGTGAATTTACAAATGAGTGTTGGTTTGTCTTTATCGACAAGCTTGGATGGAGTGTCGCATTGTCAAATTCTTTAATTGGTCTCTTCCAATCGTGGCCCCATCATAAAAAGGTTTGGCAATGGCTAGTCTATGGTCAAAAACTCTTGCAATGGTTGTCTATCATATCTAGAGAGAGGGATGCAAGGATTTTCAGAGAGGAAGAGTCTTCGATGGTTAGAGTGATAAGCAAAATTGAAGTGGGAATAAGCGAGCACTTTAATTCAAAAGCAAGGTTTAATCGCTTCAATTTTTTCTCTACTTGGGATCAAAGTATGTTGAAGGCTTGGACACAAATAAATCCTCTTAAAGGAAATTTGATGAAGGGCAACAAGAATAGGTCTCGGGCTAGGTGGTATCTTCCCCCATGTGGCAGGCTAAAAATGAACTTTGATGGTGCCTCTCGTGGGAATCCAAGTCCCTCTGGCATTGCGTTTGCAATTAGAAATGATGAAGGGTCACTTTTGTGTGTAGCTTCGTTGAGGCTTCCTGAAAGTTCAAATAACGAAACAGAGGTTATCGGTCTACTTGAAGGGGTGAAATTTTACATTGACAACTCTATAGGAGAGAATTTGAACGCCTTATGCAAATTCCCCTTTTACCCTTCTATACTTTAGAAAACCAAATTCGGAGGCTTAATTCCACATAAGCCCATTGTTCTCATTCCACTTGGCACCTATTTTGAGTGTCGGTAGGGGAGTTATTATCGGGGACACCTGCATGGCGTGCAGACATCCGCGTGGTGTGCTTATATTGGCAGATTCTTATGGTTGGAGTCTACAGAGGCATTACACTTCCTATTGCAAGTTGAATGGTAATGCCTCCCTATGGTTGGCCGACCCGAATATGGTCATTTTTTCATCTCTTTTCTTCATATTCACCTCTCATTCATTCATTTGAAGGCTAATTGAAGGTTGGTTGATCTCTAGTCAATCTCTACACACTCACCCACAAGCTCTTAGCATTCACTCCAAGCATTGGAGTAGCATTATACACTCCATAATAGCACGTCCATCGCTCCATCACTTCAATAGAGCGAGCATAAGACAACACCATTGCAGCAGAGGCTTGAGTCCCTCTCATTTCTCCCCCACTAGCCTTGAGTGCTTTGGGTGGAGGTGGTAAGCTCCTCACTCATCTTCTCTATTACTTGGTTGACTTAGCACATTACTATTTTTTAGTGTTTTAGTGTACTTTGCTTGTATTTCCTTCTTTATCATATTATTTATACATCGTTGCAAACTTAGTTGTTCATGGAGGTGGAAACACCAAAACGGGGGCCTGATTGAGGTAGACCCCTAAACACCCCCCAAACATTTTTCCTATTTTTGTGTGTACGTGGAGATATCTTGGAGCAAGCTGGTGAACAAGTTATTGTGTGAGATCATCTTCATCACTCTTGCAATAATATACTTGTTTTATCACATCTATTTGTAAATTTCATATTTCACAGTGTTATTCTACTCCCTTAGAAACTAGTAACTAGGTTGTTAGTTCATTTTTGAGAGGTCAGACCTTGTATTCCTAGTTCTCTACCCGTATGGATGCCAACGCACCTAAGAGATGCTAGTGCGTCGCGCTATCATCTCAAAACCATGTTTTTGTCCTCTGACAAAAAGCTATCTGAGACACAAAGTTGACCCTGAAAATCAACTCACCTAGTCTCCTTTAGAACCTCAAGTTTGTAGGGTTATCGAAGGACCTTATAGTCCTCATCATTCTCATCCTGCCTTTCGTAACATTCCCCTTAAACTGAGGTAACTTAGGGTAGCCTATTGCTCTCGACCCTCCGTGACTTGGGGCTTTGCAGTGGTTGGTCCCCCTCTCTTACATTTTTGGTGAACCCAATGTTAACCAACATCTACTCATTTTTTGGTGTTCTGAGTTTTTCCTCTTGTACCCTTTGATCATTGTACTTTTGCATGTTGTGAAATTTTATGAGAATCACAACCTAGTCTATAACATATGGGCATATATTCAAGAGAAGTATATGAGACCTTTCGATGGAGAAGAAAAACATCTCTTCTAGTTTCACTACTGGTCTTTCCTTTGGTTTTGTGGTTGGTCTTTCTATGCAAGAGAACCTGTGTCATGGGGCGAGCCTAGAGTCTTCGATGAAACTGATCGAATCCCTACCCCTCCTACATCACCTACCTCATCATCCATAGACGAGTGTGAAGTTGTCCACATCCCTTCTGAATACGTCACTAGTCTGAGCAAAGGGTTAAGTGCTTTGAAAAATCACTTGGAAAAAGACCTGAAGTTGGCTAGGGCCTCTAAGGTTATCAGTGAAATAAAGTATATAGTACAGGAAAATATTGAATAGGTGTAGAACTCTTGGCTAGTCTCACTGGTCTAACTAAAGCATGCACTCTCATGAACCATGGTAGCATGATGCAAGGTATCCCCTTTCAGGAGCATGAGAGATAGTTAGTAGTCCCCATGCCTCCCACATCTATGTACATGGCTGACACGGTCCCTTCAATCCCCACTACTTCTAAAAGTTCTGAAACTATCAAAGTAAACAAGAACCCCTTGGGTTTTTACTTCACCCCTCCTATCACCTTCGGCATTTGAGGCTTTGGCAGGATGATTGGTGGAGGCTTTTGTGGTGGTAGCTTCGGTGGTGGAGGTGGTACTAGCGAAGGTGGTTTCGGTGGAGGTCATGGTAGTGGCTTTGGAAGTGGCAGTGGTTCTGGCAGAGGTCACACTGGTAGCGGCTCTAGTGGTGGTCCTGGTAGTGGCTCCAGTAGCAGTCCCACTAGTCCTATGTCTTCTCATGACTTGATTATGAATACCCTTCTTCCGACATAGCCCATTGTTGATAAAAATACTAAATACTCCTTTCCCACAAGGGATGGAGATTCCTAAGTTTAAGAAATATGGTGGCAAAGGGGACCCACAAACACATGTGTCTGCCTTTAATTCCTTGTGCACAAATTTCTTCCATCACGATGCGTTGATCACAAAACTATTCCCTCGATCCCTCAAGGATACAACACTCAAGTGGTACTACTCCTTTCCTAACAATTACATCTCTACATTCGATCAACTTGTGAACCAATTCTTGCAATAGTTCCAAGCCAACATCGGGCCTAAGATGACCTTCTCCAACCTTGTTTAGTGTAAACAAGGGGATAATGGGAAGATTACTGATTTCATAGCATGCTATTAGGTTCTCTTTTCGCAAATATCATACCCATTATCGAACTCTGATGTGCATAAGGTGTTCATAGGGAACTTACAAAGGCCTTGGCAAGAAATTTTTTCCCTTATGAAGTACCCTTCTTTTGCACATTTGTGTGTAGCTCTACAATAGTATCAATAGATAGTAGTTCAGTTTGGGGGATCTTCCTTGCTCTCCTGTCCTGAAGGGAAATCCATTGTATCAATCTCTAGGAAAGTAAAATCCATTGCGATTGTAGTAGCCATTGTGGATAACAACGGCCTCAGATGTGACTAAAAGTTCACAAAGTTATCAAAATCTTATTCCTCCATCTTACAAAATCTATTGAAGGATAAGATCGTTAACTTGCCAAGTCCAAAACTAGTTAGGGAAACATATCCTAACTAGTATGAAGAAAATACATATTGTCAATACCATCGAGTTAACGAATATGATACCGAACATTGCATGCACTTGCATCATGAGATATAGGATCACATTGAGGATGGTACTATTCATCTTGATGGAAGCAAATAGTGAATTGCAGATATACATGGACCCATTTTCATCGCATTCTACTAGCATGATTATCGATCCCTCTAATTCTATTTCTCAACCTGAGGCATACATTAACATGGTTACTATTACTCCTTCTCCTCATCTTGTGATTGGTTCGCCAGATATAACTTTCACTCTGCAAGATGTACCAGCAAATGACAAACCTTCTTCATTATACATTGCTGCTCATCTCAATGGCAACATTGTGACAGGAGTCTTAGTTGACCTCGTGAGTAAAGTGAACTTCATCACAAAGGAGACTCTATTCTTAAACTCCCTACAAAGGGAGGAATACGAAAAAGAAAATTCCATCATCCATACACATGATGTTCTTTCTCTTGAACCCTATGGATTGATAACACTATCCATCCAGTTGGACCTAGGAATGTACACATGGTTTTTGATGTTATTCCCGAGTCAGACCTATTCAGGGTGAAGCTATTTATACCTTGGTTGGATTCCATGAATGGGATCGCCTTTGTAATTCATAAGTGTCTTAAGTTTTCCCATGAAGGTGTCGTGCATGTAGTGCATGATGCTAGATACGAGCCTATGGTCTCTCGTGGGGGATATTCATTGGATCACTTTTGGCTCACTCTAGTCGATCTACTTCCACCAAGAACAAACCTAATTTATAAGAAGTATGTGAAGTATAAGACTAGAGACAAGGGATAGCTAAAGTTGATCCTTCCTGTAGTAGAGCATCCAACTGCCTCCTCCTCTTGAAAGGGAAAGGAGAAGCTTGCTCCTTCTAGGGCAACCTCGTCCACTCCCCTAAGTTCCTGGGAGGAGTATTGGATGAGTAAGCCCGGTTTCTATCCATTGAGTTTGATGGTGCTTGCTTGGCATAGACCAAATATTAGGATATTAGATCTCCCTACCAAGCCGCCTCGACCTTAGTATTATTTGTATGGTAGGAATAAAGGCTCGTGAAGAGAATTTTCCTCACAGCCCCTTACCATTTCTGCTCCTTAAGTAGCGAATGGGAAGGAGCTTACCACTGAGGCACTGGACTCAATTCCTCCTATTGTTTTTTAACCTATTCCTTCTGGTCCCATCCAGGAGCCTGCCCCTTTGCTGGAAGTAGTTGTGGAGGACACTCTCATGGCTGACCAAAAGCCTTTAGTTCCTTCGCAACCTTTGGCTTCTAGTTCGAAGAGTCATAGAAACCGCCTTGCGCATTAGCGCAAGCGCTGATGAAAGGCTCTCTTGGTTGAGTAGGCTGCCTCACAGAAGAAGGAAGATGAGATTACTGCTCCTATATCAAGACCTCCTAGTGAGTCCTCCTCTCTCCCTTCTATCCAAACCAACTTTGTATCACTCTCGATTTCTGCTATGAGTGCACATGTATCTGGAAGGGTGCAGGTGTTCATCGCTCCTTCGCTGGACCCACCTCTATTAACATCCATTATGGATGTCCCACATTTCTCAAAACCCGTAGATATTATTAACACTTTGGTTGTATCTACTACGGTTCTTTCTTCCTCTCCCTCTACCCTTCTTGTTTCATATGTGGCAAGTTCGCCTCCTCCGACGAAGAAGAAGGTAGAGAGTGGTCCCTCCAACAATGGAGGATATAAGAGGGTCCCACCTTCTCCAAAAGGTAGTCTCATGTTGACTTATTCCATCCTAGTAATGAAACCAATCCTAGCCTCTCCCAGGTTCATCACCACTCTCGAATTTCTAGGCAAGCTTAGTTTTGAACCTCGAGTGCAAACTCCTTCATCTGCTAAGGTGAAACATGGCACTCCCATTAAGTGCATGTTTAACTCAATGGATGAAGTTTTGACCTTATCAGCGATCTTCACAAAATCGTTGACCTTAGACCCACAACAATTGAGCGATAGAGACCTCACATGTCCTTCCCCCTTAGCCCTTGTTGTGGGAGGGTCAAAAGCTCCTCCCCTTAACATTTTGCCACTACAGGCTCATCCTCCCTCCTCCTACAATGATCTAGAGTGGTAGGCTAATGACATCTTGGTTGATCAGTGTTAGGGGGAGGCCCCTTCTTAATCTTTAGATTATATGTGTGTGTGTTGTGATGTGTTCCCCCATAATTGTGCTATATGTGTCTGGATGACCCTCATCACCTCTATTGGTGCTTGGATATAGGCATGGTGTTTGTGTTTTAAACCTTCTTCTATTTGTATCATCATTCTTCCATGTTTTTGATTAACTTTAGACAAATTAGGGAAGATGCAAAGCATTGGATGCATTTAGGCTTCCTTCCATGTTGACCCAATTTTTTATTTTTACTTTGTCTTTCGTCCATTCTTCCTGATCTGGTTGGGGATTGATGATCTTTTACCCTTGCACCACGGTTACCTACTACTTATACAAGCAAGCATAGATCTGACCCCGTGAAACCAGATCCCCCTATGCCCTTTGTTCATATTATCTCTCCTTTTTACTTTACCTTTATCTTTCTCTCTTCTTTGCTTGAGTTGTCCCTCATGTTTGACAATGCCAGGTGCCTCTACATTATTTGGATATTTAGAAAAATATATTTTTACCAACGAATCTTTTCTCAAGACCCTTCTTTGCTAGAATTCCATTCTCAACTTGAAACCCTAAAGGAACATGTTTCCTTCATTACGGGTTCGTAAAAAAAGAACTTGGAAACCTTCCTCTGAGGTGGGAACAACCCTGATATTCCCCTTTTGTGAAAGCATATCCTTGCTTTCAAATTCCTTGATGAAGTGAACATATTTCAAAAGGATTCCTTGATGATGAATTGATTCAAGAAAGAAGAAATTAGCTTTTGAACAACACATCCCTTGAGTGGACCCTTTCTTTTCACATTAGGTTCCCTAGGGACCCCTTCGAAAGCCTCTGCATCTAGACGTCTAGCTTGGGGGCAGCTCAACTAGACCTGTTCCCTACCTTTGCATCTAGCTCGGGGGCAACTTGACTAGACCTATCATACATCTTTATGTCTAGCTTGGGGGTAGCCCGACTAGACCTCACTTTCAAATAGTGTGTCCCTTGAGTGGACCACTCTTCCTTTTGAAGGGTTCCCAAGGGACCCCTTTGAAAGTCTTCCAACTTGACAGTCTGTGTAACTTCCTACTTGCTAGCCTGCGTGGCCACTTCCTGATGTGTTCTATTTGCAAGTAAACATGTCGCCACCATTCTGACTTTGCAGATTCCACTTTTCTCGGTATCCCTCATATGAGAGTTCTTGGGGGATACCTTCCTTACAGGTCTACAGGTTTGTAAGGCACTTTCCTTCATTTCCTTCATATGAGAGTTCTTGGAGGGTACCTTCTTTCCAGGTCTACGGGCCTATAAGCCGTTTTCTTTTGTTAGCTTCATAGTTTTGCGGAGCTATGAAGTCCTTTTCCTGTCCTACACTTTCAAGTTCGCTAGGTCATGATTTGCTTCCTCGATGGTTTAGGTATACTTTTCTAACCATATTACTTCTTTGATCTACTTTACCAAAGCACTCATAAAGTATTCATGATCGCTAAAGTGGGGGAAAAATGTATTGGAGTGAATTTGCACCCCTTATGCAAATTCCCCTTTTACCCTTCTCCACTTTAGAAAACCAAATTCAAAGGCTTAATTCCACATAATCCTATTGTTCTCGTTCCACTTGGCACCTATTTTGAGTGTCGGTAGGGGAGTTACTATCAGGGATGCCCGTGTGGCGCACTTATGTCCCTAATAGATTCAAGTGGCGGGAGTCTACAAAGGCATTACTCTTCCTATTGAAAGTCGAATGGTAACACCTCCCTTCGGCTAGATGACCCGATTATGTCCATTTCTTCATCTCTCTTCTTCATATTCACCTCTCATTCATTCATTTGAAGTTTGATTGAAGGTTGGTTGATATCTAGTTGATCTCTACACACTCATCCATAAGCTCCTAGCATTCACTCCAAGCATTGGAGCAATATTTTACATTCCATAACAACATGTCTATCACTCCAGCACTTCAATAGAGCAAGTGTAGGACAACACCATTGCAGAATAGCCTTGATTCCCTCTCATTTTCTCCCCCACTAGCCTTGAGCACTTTGGGCAGAGGTGGTAAGATCCTCACTCATCTTCTCTATTACTTGTTTGAGTTAGCACATTACTATTTTATAGTGTTTTAGTTTACTTTTCTTTTATTTCCTTCTTTATCATATCATTTCTACATCATTGCAAACTTGGTTGTCTGTGGAGGTGGAAACACCAAAACAGGGGTCTAACTGAGGCAGGCCCCTAAATAGCCCCCCAAAACTTTCCCTCTTTTCTGTGTGTAGGTGGAGATATCTTGGAGTGAGATGGTAAACAAGTTATTATGTGAGATTGTCTTTATCACCCTTGCGGTAATATACTTGTTTTATCACGTCGGTTTGCATGTTTCATATTTCACAGTGTTATTTTTCTCCCTTAGAAAGTAGTAACTATGTTGTTAGTTCATTTTTTAGAGGTCGGACCTTGTCTTCCTGGTTCTCTTCCTGTATGAATTCTAGTGCACCTGAGAGATGCCAGCACGTCACGCTGTCATCTCAGATATGTGCTTCTATCCTTTGATAGAGAGCTATCTGAGACATGGAGTTGACCCTGAAAACTAACTCGCCTAGTCTCCTTTAGAACCTTGGGTTTGTAGGGTGATCGAAGGACCTTATAGGCCTCATCATTCTCATCTCGCCTTTCCTAATATTCCCCTTAAATTGAAGTAAGCTAGGGCAGCCTATTGCTCTCGGCCCTTTGTGACCTAGGGCCTTGCAGTGGTTGGTCCTCCTCTCTTACAACAAAAACCTGAGGATGATAGAAATTGAAGGGGATTCAAAAGTCATAATAAGAGCAGCTAGTTCTCATTTGGTTCCAAGATGGAAGCTTCAACAATGGATCAAAATGATTGGTCCTATATTGGATTCTATCAGAGATTACAGCCTACGACATGTGTTTAGGGAGACAAATAAGGTAGTGGATCTCTTGTCCAAAGAAGGTATAGTTCAACAACAGTCATGCATATCTGCTAAAAATGCATCCACTTGGTGTAACTTAAGCTCATTGTGTTGAACAAATTGGATACTAAGAGGGGGGTGAATCAGTATCTGCACATACTTATTGAACAACTACTTATAATTTTTTTGTAGCAAAGAATAGATAAGAGCAATAACAAAACATGAGATTTCACAACACAAGAACACCAGATTTTAAGTGGAAAACCCAATGAGGGAAAAACCATGGTGAGGATTAGCTCACAATATATATAGTTATTTCAATACCAATTACAAGGAGGCTCACTACTAGATACAAAAATCTCACTGCTTACAGGAACTCACTGTCCAAACATGCAGGCTCATTGCCTACATAAATTGTATAAATAGAAATGACTAACCACCAGAGTTGAACTGATGAAGTTACACCGTAAGTGCAGAATCAACTCCTTTGATGCTCTGAGTATTTTCTCACATGACAACAGAGTAATCTTCAATCATCTATTCACACACTTCACTTATACACATATACATACACGCTTCTTCTCTTCACATTCACATCCACTCCTTGTATATTCTTCTTCTAATCATCTTACATGTATACCTGATATATTTGTATGTATTAATTAGGTCAACATAATTGGATGCAATTCATATTTTCAAAATGATAGCTTGTCGGCTCCATATAACACATTTCCAAAAGTAATTCACCCATGTCATGCAACATCATGTCGGTTGGGACCAAATTTAGGTCTCACATATAATCCGTGATTCATGTTGAGTTATCGGGTCGACCATGATTAACCTAATACTGAATGCAATCACAAAACTTGATGTCAATGTATTGTCCAATCATATGAACATCTAAGAATACATACATGCATGCTTCCAACTATTATAAGCCTTTTTTCCAAAACCTTAGATCATATTGATTACTAGAGAGAATATGCAGACCAAAATATTGGAGAAAATATCGGGTGAGATAAGATTGATCTGCACACTAGTACAAGGTACCAGACAAACATGGTGACATCAATGACAATATAGGACATACTTCCAACAATCTCCCCCTTTGGCATTGATGGAAACATGTGCAAAAATTCCAAAGAGAACTCTCCTTCAATCTCTCCAAAAATTCTCTTCCAAAACTTTCCAAATCTCTCCCCCTTTGACATCAATGGAAAAGGGTGCCAAAAAAATGTAAACATGGTGACATCCAATATTAAAAGATTCAAAATTTCAAAAAAACTTCAAAAATTTCAAATATTCACTCTTTCAATGTTCTTTCAAACCAAAATCACACTTTTCACTTGGAATACCTTTTTGTACCTTTCTTTGATAACACGATGTAATTTCTTCCATTCAAATACTACAGAGTCCATTCTTGTACACATACTTTCCAATAAAGCTAACAATGTGAAGGAGGATGACCAATATTTGAATGAATATTGGTTTTCATAGTCTTTTGCATCAGAGAATATTCTGAGAAGATGGTCTAACCAGACCTCAACAATTTCCTTAAGAAGCCAGAAGGTCTTCACTACATCATCCCTTTTTCTTTGAACAATTATCATTTCAGCTTGTAGTTCACCAACTCTTCACCTTTTCTTTCCCTCTTTATCTTCAAAAATATCAAACTTCTTTCCAATGTTGTTCACCTCGGATTCAATTGCTTTAATTATGCTTATGAAATTATCAACTACAATAGGCCACCAAAGACAATACTTGTATATGTCTGACATTTCTTTTATGCACTTATTTGTCTCCAAGATTAGTTCAAATAGTCTCTACTTTACTTTAGAACATCTCTTTTCAACCAAAGCTTCCAACTTGCATCCTTTTGGACCTTCAAGCAACATTTTTTCTTCAACTATTTCAACTAAATGTTCAAGTAAGGAATAAAAAATGATAGATACATCAATACCTTTACAAAATAGATATTCAACTAAAGAATCATCAATTTTAAGTGTATCAATAGGAGAAGTCGTACTCCATAAATCATAAATTTTCTTCATTTTCCCTTTTATTAACATAGTTTGGATGTCATCTGGATCAAAATATTTTGATCCAGCTAGAGATTCTTCTTCTACTTCCTTATCTTCAAGAAAAAAAATGATATTTTTGATGATAGCTTTTATTTTCTTCGATTCCAGAGGGGAATCACTAGTGATTACTTCCAATTCTTTTATTTCGGAGGAAGAACCTTCCTCAAATCGACTCAACATAACTTCACCAAAGCTCATTACATTTTTCAAGGATAAGAAAAAAAATTAACACACACTTGCTTTACCCTCTAAACTTTCCAAGTGCTTGCATATCTATCTTGCAACGGGAATCCTAGATTCCCACTCAACATCTTTATCTCCCGGTAGTGCTTTCAAAAAATAGACTATCAAACATGTAAGGAAGGACCCAAAGTGGAATGGGTATCCATATCCCAGTGACATTTGTATGTTCTCGGTGAGATTTTCAAGAATTGGCTTACACAAATCAAACTGTTTGTTCTCTTTTACCATTTTATGCGCCAATTATATTGCAATGGCCGAAGTAGAGCTTTCTCGATTTCTAAAATAAATTTTATAAGAAATGCCATATGTAGTTCATACCTAACTGAGGAATCGACAATAGTGTCAATCAGCAATGCCCAAGGATCTTTGTCAACTCACGTCATTTCCTCCACTTGTATTTTATAGTCTTTCATCCAGGAAGTTCTCCAACGCTGCACAATCTGGTAACCGCTTCGATTGCTTTCTTCAAAATAGGATAGGGTTTATCCAATATAATGTTGCCATCCTTGAATTTACTCGAAAGGAACAAAATAAATTCTTTGTTAGCAATCCAAGGGAATTCTCCCCATAAATCTAAACCTAGGGTTTGTAAGTTTCGTAAATGGCTTGGTTCCAACCCTAATTCTATCTTCTTTATTTTGTGATGATCAAATTCATCCAGATCGACATCTTTCAACTTTAGAGGGATATTCCCACTCTATCCTCTATTAGAAATTTCCATTATAACTCTTAGAATTCAACAAGAAAAAATTTCTATTACCTTCATTTGTAGCTACGAGATAGGGAAACTTTCATCACCTTCTTCCAAATGTCCACAATGTTCTCTTGAAGGGCTTCAAATCACTTCAGAAATGCTTCAAGAGAGTTCCAAGTTGCTCTACAAATCCTTCGAATGCATTTGATGATCAAAATGATTTGTGAAATTTCCTTTATACACCATTATTTTTCCCTAACTCACATTAATTGCAGAAAAGCTGACAAAAAATTTATTTCTCTACTGAGAAACCCTAATGTATTCCACAAAAGAACATGGTCTCTCTTTTTCTTTCGGTTTCTTTTGAATCACTTATGTCCTATCATTCCTTACAACATATCCATGTGTCAGCATCTAACATGCTGTATTTCTAGGGGTTTAATTAATTTTCTAATAAATCTCCCCCTGAGATGATGCTAGGTCTAATTCCCAGAGGATTCATTTGCATTAAATGAGGATACAAATGCATCAATAGTCTCAGATTCTTCCTTTTTCTTCCATATCTTGCTCATTTCCTGCTTAACCTCTTCCTTATCAATCTTTTCCACTAGTTCATCATCTTCCACCTGAGCGGACTGCTTTTTCTTTCCATTTTTGCACACTCTTGAAATATGTCTTAGTTTCTTGCTATGGTAATAGACAATATTTCTTAGTCTTGTATTAATCCTTGTTTTGCATTGATTCAATTTTTGACCAAACATGTTACAGGTATAGCACTATCCTATTAGAAACCCTAGATCAGACATGCAAACCTAAACACCTTCCATAGAAGAGAAAACATAAAAAAGCAGAGCTTTGCATGCGAATGTGCAAAATGATATATTCAAGAATTTAATATTACAATGAGATGATTTGCTTTATAAAAGAAAAGTATGCAACCCTAATGTTGACCTAAATAACTCAACCTAAGTAAAGTTATGCAAGTGTAATTAAATATTAATTACACCAACACCCCCCATAAGTGCAACTTAGGGAGACTAGATAAGCATGCACCTAAAACTAAGATGAATGCAAGAAACCATGAATGGGTCTCGACAACTAGGCCTAACCAGGTACCCATGTACAAATGCAATAATGAGGTAGAGAAGGAAAACCCAGTGGGACAACCCCCCCTACAATGAGATGACTACTGCAAAGAAGCACTGGAAGAACACTATGGAGTAACATTAGAACCGCAATCTGGCAAGCAAGGAAAGATACTTCTGTCTACAAGAAACCATATCGGAATCATAATAATGTGACAGCAGACCTGATGCCACGGAACACTCAAAAACACCAAACTGGAACAACCCTGGAATCCATGAAGCAACAGTAGATGATATGATGATGACAGAATCTGGAAGCCGTGAATCTCAATGCTGATGCCAAACTAAGACTGAAACTCTTGCATGGGAAAAAGTACCATACAGACTCGAGAACAATAACCACAAATTTAGTGGCCCTCAAACTGAGATGGATCCGATGCGAATCACTAACCATAGGCTCTCAATCTAAAGTGTGAACCAAAATGAATCTGGTATGTGTCAAGCTAAGACAAAATATGGCCAAAGAAACTAAGAAACCAAATTACAACCCATGCGAGTAGTCATCAAAACACAATGAAGATTATTATGCAAGAAACCCCCCCGATGGAACTTTATATCAGTTCATTTATTACAATCCCCAATGACTGCAAAAGGAGAGAATACCTAACATGCATAAATAGAAAATGAAAATAGACCTCAGATTTGTGTAGCGGACTGAACCAGCTTTCCAATGCCGCAATAATGGTGAAAAAAGGATCATCGAGTCAAAAGATATACCCTCCAGAGTGAAAAACAAAACATCTGAGTTCAAGGACCTGCAAAATAAATCTAGAGAAAAATCAAGAAAAATAACCTGCACCACAAGATCGGTGTCGGAATCATCTTTTCAACGGTATCTCATTTGTGAAAAACAGACACCGTACGCAAAAGTTATGCCCAATTTTGTCAAAGGTGTTCCAGAATGGCCTATAAGGCCTCCAGGCAGCACAGGGGGCTAAAAAAAATCAGCCCCTGGTCCTGCATGCGACTAGGGGCTGGTAGACAGGGGGCTGGGGTAGAGCCCCTAGTCACCCATATGACTGGATCTGGGCTGGGAGGCCGACCGGGGGCTGGGCACATAGCACCTGGTCCCCCATGGGACCCTGGCCTGGCTACATGGAGCCCGCGGGGGCTGTGAGCGGACCGGCGGTGGATGGAGGGGGAGCCACCAGCGGCGGTGACATGTCGATGGCCGCCCGGTGGCAGATTCCTTCAACACTGGCAATGCGAAAACCAAGATAGATTTTGTGTTTTTTTCTCGATTTTCGAGCAAAAACTTGCATCGAAATGAGTGTTGGGGAGGTCGTACGGCCTTCTTGGCAAAAAATTTTTTCCCTCCGAACCAACTTCACCAAAATCAACAAAATGAAAGGCGATCTTAGGGTTTTTGGCCACTGCGAATGAAATGGTGACCTCCGTTTCTGCTCAAAATGCTCCAAAAAAATGGCGACCTCTAGAGCTTGCAAAAAAATACCAAAACTGAAACCGTCACAGATCTAGCAAACGATGGCCAAAATCTGCAAAATAAAATCCAAACTTGACTTTTTCCAATGCTCTGAATCCAATGGTGAAGCCCGATCTAATCCAAAACACTGCATAGATGAACTCAAGGCATGAAATCCTCGAGGAACCCCGAACGAAATCTGCAATGGTTTTCTCCAAAATTTGAGAAGGGGTTGCATGTCAAGGCTTTGATACCATGTTAGAAACCCTAGATCAGACATGCAAACCTAAACACCTTCCACAGAAGAGAAAACATAAAAAAGCAGAGCTTTGCATATGAATGTGCAAAATGATATATTCAAGAATTCAATATTACAATGAGATGATGTGCTTTATAAAAGCAAAGTATGCAACCCTAATGTTGACCTAAATAACTCAACCTAAGTAATGTTATGCAAGTGTAATTAAATATTAATTACACTAACATATCCCTCAAATGATTTATTTATCCTTTTTCCATTGAACCTATTCATCATCTCACTAATCATCTTTACTGAAGATTTACACTCAGTAGCTTTATGTCCGATCTTCTTGCATGTATAACACTGTCCGAAGAAGGGACCAATAAACTAATTCATCCTACTCCTACACTCAACTGCCTTATGACCAAATTTATTACATGAAAAACAAACACCATTGAATAATGATTACCTTTGTAAATTTGGTTGTTTGAAATGTGATATTCTTCTAGAGTTTCTATTTGCTTTAATTTATCTTGAGTCTTTTGATTACTTACTAGATTTGAGTTCTACATTTTTTCACCAGCTTCATTACCTAAGCCACCTTTGTCTTTAGAAGGTTTATGTCCTACTATTAATTCATCAAGCTTGGTGGATCTTGTCTTGAAATCCTCTTCACAAAGTTTTGATTTCTCAAGTTCTGCCTTCAGATTCATCACTTCTTGTTCAAGTCTACAGCAAACATCAACTTTACTTTGTATTATTGTTTTCAAGCATTCTTCAACTCTCTTATTTTCATCTATTTTCAATTTTATTCTAGTATTCTCATCATTTGCTTTCTTCAATTCCCCACTCACTTCTTTGTATCTTTCTTTGAATTTCTTTAATTGCTCTTTCAATTTTTGGATGCATTCATTTTCTTCATCTAGATTTTCCTTCAGGTCTCATTTTTCAATTTCATCCTTATCAAGATCTTCAAGGGAATTTTGGAGCTCTTCTTTATCCATTTGTTTATTTTGCAAGATCTCCCTCAATTTGTTAGACTTCTCCAGAGGAACCAGAGATCTGATACCAATTGTTGAATAAACCCAATACTAAGAGTGGGGGGTGGATCATTATTCACATAGACTTATTGAACAATTACTTCTAATTTTTTTGCAGCAAAGAATAGATAAGAGCAATAATAAAACATGAGATTTCACAACACAAGAACAACAAATTTTACATGGAAAACCCAATGAGGGAAAAACCATGGTGAGGATAAGCTCACAATATATATAGTTATTTCAATATTGGTTACAAGGAGGCTCATTGCCAGATACAAAAAGCTCACTGCTTACAGGGACTCACTGTCCAAACATGGAGGCTCATTTCCAGATACAAAAAGCTCACTGCTTACAGGGACTCACTGTCCAAACATGGAGGCTCACTGCCTACAAAAATTGTATAAGTAAAAATGGCTAACCGCCAGAGTTGAACTAATGAAGTTACACCACAACTACAGATTTGGTTCCTTTGATGTTTAAAGTATTCACTCACATGATAGCAAACTAATCTTCAACCATCTATTTTCACACTTCTCTTATACACATATACATAGATGCTTCTTCTCCTCTTCACATTCGCATCCACTCCTTGTATATTCATGTTCTAATCATCTTGCATATATACCTAATATATTCGCATGTATCAATTAGGTCATCCTAATTGGATGCAATTCATATTTTCAAAATGATAGCTTTTCGGCTCTATATAACACATTTCCAAAATTAATTCACCCATGTCATGCAACATGATGTCGGCTAGGACCAACGCTAGGTCTCACATATAATCCGTGATTCATGTTTAGCTATTAGGTCATCCATGATTAACCTAATTCTAAATGCAATCATAAAATTCAATGCCAATGCACCATCCAATCATATGAACATCTAATAATACATACATGCACGCTTCCAACTATTATAAGCCTTTTTCCAAAACCTTAGATCATACTGATTACTAGAGAGAATATGCAGACCAAAATACTGGAGCAAATACCGAATGAGATAAGCTTGATCTGCACATCGGTACAAGGTATCATAGCATATTTCTCTTAGCCCTCCATGACCTGGGGCCTTGCAGTGGTTGGTCCCCCTCTCTTACAAAAACAACCTTGGGATGATAGATATTGAAGGGGATTCATAATTCATAATAAAAGTAGGTAGTTCTCATTTGGTTCCAAGTTGGAAGCTCAAACAATGGATCAAAATGATTGGTCCTATGTTGGATTCTATCAGAGATTACAGCCTATGACATGTGTTTAGGGAGGAAAATAAGGTAGCGTATCTCCTATCCAAAGAAGGTATAGTTCAACAAGAGTCTTGCATATGTGCTAAAAATGCATCCACTTGGCGTAACTTAAGCCCGTTGATCCTATTTGAATGTAAATTGGGTTGTGACCCATGAGGGTCATGTGTTGGGCTAACAACCTTTACAATAAGCAATTCAATATTTTTAAGGGCCATATTTAGTGATGCTTCTTCTTGGAAAATTTCATGCCTTTTCCTTGGCCGAAAATGTGGTTTGGTCCCTCTTGAAATTGAAGCTCAATGATTGGAAAGGCAACTTTTCTAGTTAGCAGGGGTCGTGATCGGTGGTGTGGATGGAGGTGGTAGAGGTTGCAGTTGGTTGTAGTTGCTTCAAGTCTCTTCCAACTGAGTTTTCCTCACTGAGATGCATGAATTCCACATGTCGCGATTGGTGTGGTGGGAGTTCATTCAACAAAGAAAGTTCCCTAGGTAGATATGGTGGTGGAGCATTTTAGAGCAGCTATCATGGAGTTGGATCTATCTGGCTTTCTAGAATATATGATAGGCCATAAGGGAGTTTTTTATGACTTTCTGTTAAGTAAGGTGAAGGTTTTTGGATTAGGGATGATTACCATTCGGTTGATTTTCCTGTGATTTATTTGTAATCTATTTTGGAATGAATGAAAAGAGAGCTATCCGTTTTGATAGCATTCCAAAAAAAAAAAAAAAATCTTAATATTTTTTCTTCCTATGTCAAGCTTGATACCACACCCTTTAGTAGGGTTCCAATTGTAAAGTGCATTATTTTATGAGAGATGAAATAATCACTACCTACTAAATCCGTTATAATTAAAATTAGGATTTCTTTTAAATTTTACTTCATAATTTGATGAGTGGCATATGCATAGCTTTAGGAGGGTTGTTAACTACTACTACTAGATCTTCTAGCTAAGGCCTTGATTTCTCTTAGGTTCTTTGTAATCTCTAGAGGAATATTTTTTCACCATAGTTATATTAAATATAATTTGGTTTCTTAGGATAAATAAGATTGGTGTTATCTCTTTTGGTAGCTTCTTTGTAGGAATTTGATAGGTTGTACTTATATTCTCACTTATGCACCCTTTAATTTATATAACATTATTATTTCTATAATTCATAGGTGACTTTCTACCAAAAATAGTATTGTTTTGATAATTTATATTATTATATCATGTTTGACCCTTAGGTTAGAATTATTTAGCTCAATTAGATAATTCAATTACCTCAACTTAGATAGCATGATTAGTGATATATACAACATGCATCGTTATTTCCTTTAATTCTATCTTATATTTCATAATCTTAGGCTCTTCATCTTTCATATAATCAAGAAATCATAATAATTTTATAAATTTGGATTCATTCATAGCCACCATGAATTTGTCTTTTGTAAAAATTAGATTTTGACTCTTTTCCTTTCCCTATACGCAATAGAAATTTAGTTTTCTTTGAATTATTATTTGAACACTCGCTATATCAAAATTCTTAATAACACTATGATTCTCCTACCATTCAAGATGCAATTGATTAATCAATATTAAGCTATTTTTTTTGGTTCTTAATCATCAAATTTATTTTGGGGTTTATTTGTTCAAGTCCTTAAAGAGGAGGATTTCTACATTCTTATTTCCTCATTAATTTATTCTCATAACTCATTTATTTTAAGTCTTTCTAAAGGGTTTGTATTATTAAATTTTATTTTTGTTCTATCGGTGTTTTTTAATGAACCAAACTTGGTCTCATCAATTATCTATGAATTTTCCAAATTCAATGGTTGATAATTATGAGGATTGGCCAACGAACAAGTGAAAGCTTGCTAGTCTTTCCCTTTGCACTTAGAGATCTACAAGACTCGAGAGGGTGATCCCTACAATGTACCTTATGATACTCTTGTGCCAATTACCACAGACATTGTAAATAACAGATACATTCTCATATAAGTACAAATTAGATGAAATCTTTCAAAAATTTAGCTAATTCTCTAACAAATAATCACCTAAAGTAGAGAGTGGATGACTTCATATGTAACTTCAAACAATTTAAGGTGAATGAATGATATTCTTTATGAATTTATTCTTCGAACAGTAGGGCTGACTCAATAACTTCAAAGTTAACCAAAGCAACAAAACAATGCCTTATCCATGGGTGATGGATTCAAATTTGAAACAAATGATAATATAACAATACCCAAACTTTGCATCCCATACTATTGTAATACTGCATTATAGCAAAACAACTCAAACATTTCAAAGCAAAAACTACTTATCAAATCCTCATATCTAACCACACGAACCCATGATCTTATTAAAGCAATTTAATTAATTCCTTAAATTAATGCAAAGACAAAATCATACATTCAATTGAAACATAATTTAAAAGACTAATCAAAATATCCTTGATCATTTTATTGATAATTCGTATGACAATATATTAGGATATTAAATTTGCCTCAAAATCTACATATTCTCATTCAAATGCTAGTACTATTATAAAACATTATGCCTATTACAAAACTCAGATCTAGACCTAAGACTCAACTCTAATTCTATTCCTATGTGCTTGGATTACAAAATTTCCTTACATGAAATCAAACTCTATTCAACCAAAGACCCATAAAATTGGCCTTGAATTCCCTTTTATAAGCATAAGGGAGCAAACAAGCTTCAGGCTAAATTGTACATTTTGTCACATTTACATTTGACATACATTTCAATTTCATTTCAAAACATCCCCAAAGAAGTTAAATATTTGCATTTCTAAAAAAGGGGAAAATCATATGAGACAAAACTCCTTTACACATTGTTGAAGAAGAAAATTCTTGCCCTCCAAAGGGCATCCTTCATCGTTGTAACAGGATCAATCGCAAACTAGATATCTTTTCCATGAGAAAATTTATTTTCCACGTGCCTACCAAGACTGTAGAATTTAAAACATAGAATCAACAAAAGAGGAAAATCATAGACTACATCGGTTTGAAGTTCAGTCGTTGATGAACTTGATTTAAAACTCAATCAATGGTTCTCCTTTATCTTCATCCATAACTTTTTTTTTTTTGGTTTTGTTGGAGATACCTCCGAGGGGGTCCTGTTTAGCTTAGCAGCCAAGGTTTGAGGGGTATCCATTCCGCCAAAATCCGCTTGGCGTACGATCCTGACCTCATTTCTTTTTAGGTGCCGGGGCTTTGCACTCAGCAAGACTTGATCCCTGGTGGGCTCATTCTGAACCTTTCAACTTCACCGGTAGACCAAAAGCCCATTGACATCCATTACTTTTTTCTTTCTACTATCATGCTTTAAAATGGTGATGAAACCTTAAGAATTTTCTATGTGGATTCTCCACATTCCTCAATAGTCCTCTTCTGAAATCATCGCTCATCGTTGTAATCACTATCACCTAACCAAAAAAAAGAGCAATGTGCAAAATAGCGCAAATGGAAAGAATACTCGCTAGAATATTCTCCCATCACTCATCGCTCACCGTTGTAATACATCAAGGTTTCATTCATATTCTAGTGATGTGAAGACCTACATCGATGCAAATAAAACAGAAGCCTGACACTGTTCATCACATGTCACATAAGTTTATTTGAAATGAAAAGGTCTCTGGAAATAGGTGATACAAGCATGATGACATAGGATGTTGACAGGTGGAACAACCACGACCCACTGCTGCTCACTTCTCGTTGCTCATCACTCAAATGAATTGAGTAGTAAAATGTTTTTCGTGATGTGAAGGACTAGCACAATGAGAAAAAACAACAAAGGCCATCACACATCATGGAAAAGGTGAACCAAGTAAAAGGACTTCAACGATGCAAGGGAGATGGAAGCCATCGCACTTTGTGAAAGTAAAATAAAAGGCCAAGTTCTTATAGTGACAACCAATGCAAAGGAAATGGGTTCATCGCTTATTGAAGAAATGAAGCGGATGAGCAATAAGGTTTCAGCGATGAGCAATGCCAAAACTTAAGCTGTGATAATTAGCACATGCTTTAAAGATTGTTCATAAAGAAGGGGTCACCTAGGTAAAATGAGGAATGGGGACTTAAAATAAACTTAGGACCACATCTAACCTAGGGAACAAGGATAAAATCTTTGAAAGCTCCAACTTTTTAGCATATCAACCCTTGAACCAAAAATGAGAAGAAAATATCACGTAACAGGGAAAATAGGAAATCTAAACATAAGGGGTCGATAACCACATGGGTACATAGGCTTAGGATGTAACTTAGACAGCAAGGAACCTATCCAGCAAGTCAATGAAATATTCGAGAGTCTAACCCATACGAGATGTACATTGAGTGGAATGATGAGAGAGTGAACTACCCAAGTGCAAAGACAACCCAACACTATGCAACGGTCCTCCACAAAAGTGAATGTAGCCCAAAGAGGATTGTTAGTTACTTAAATCATTTTTAAAAAAACATTAATTATAGAGGAAAAGATTTAATTTAAATAAATTATTTTTAATTTATTTAAAAGAGGGATTTAGCTAATTAAATAATTTTTTTAAGTTATTTAATTATAGAGGACCAAAGAAAAATTTCAATTTAATTTTAATTAATGTTGAAGGGAAAATTATTTAATTAATATGGATAGAAGAAATGATAAGGATAATGATGAAATGATAAGATGAAAATGCATTAGCCATTTTTAGGTTTCTATAGAAACTAGAAAGATCAAGAAAAAGATAGGGACTCCCAATTTGTGCAGCATTTTAGATATGATTAACACCATAGGTCAAGAAAGCAAAATAAGTTGGGTCAACTTTTGGCCAAAAATTGAAAGTTTTTTTTCTTGAAAATCAAACCGTGTCATAGTTGGAGTAATATTTTGAGGCACTTACACATAGAACATTAATATGGCCTAACAAAATGAAATATAAGAATCTTTAAGTTTTCAAATATATAATGTATGATTCTTCTATCCAAATAATAAATTTTGGTCTTTTATAGGACATACCAAAGTGGCTTTTTAAAATCATATATGTTTTGGGCCAAAAAATACATGTGTAAAACCAACATAATTTGACCTAAACGAAATTATTTTTCCAATTCCTTTTTTGGAAAGATGCATATGGATGGAGTTTGGTTAGGTATTTTTTAGGTTTTTAATAATTTGCATTGGCTATTATTTGTGTTTTTGAAAACCCCTCATGCACAACCAACATAAGTGAGTAAAACTAAGTGTAAAATTAAATTTTTCATCATGTAGAGAATGATGTCTAAATTGGTAGATAATTTTTAAAAAGAACTCAAAATTAAAAGTATTAAAAATATTAATGTATATCATTTCAATTTTATTAGTCCCTTTGCTTAAAAAATAAGTAATAAATAGAAAATATTTCCAATAGTACAAAAAATTACATATTTAAAAGCTAGACATTGTCATATGTAATGGGTTTAATTTGGTCCAAAAATTTTATAAAAAAAGACATTAGCCATATTGATAAAGTCAGTTTTCCTCTTGTTATTTTCATGATATTGTACTTGTAGGTGTTGGACACACTTGGAGACTAAGAGAGGGGGGTGAATCAGTCTTTTCAAAACATAAAACCTTCAACAAACTCAAACTTTTTTACCTGATCAGAAACCCTCAAACAAATTAGCAGCATGGAAAGATATGGCAATTTAGTTTCTTAAAAAGGTCAAGAACCCTTAGCAATGAAAGATGTAGCAATTCTACCCTTAACCAAATCAATTGCAATGAAAACTGAAAAAAATAACACACATGCATAAGATAACACCAAACTTACATGAAAACCCAATGAGGGAAAACCACAATGAGAGTTAACTCACAATATATGAAGCTCACTACTTACAAAAGTTATAATAACGCTTACAGCCAAAAGAATGGAAAACTAAGGTGCACAATCCTAGGGAAAGATACAAAAGACTTGTAGACTGAAGCACGCAAATCCAACGAAAGATACAAAGACCTGATGAGACTCACTATCTCAAAGCAAGATACATGAAGATTTATAATTTATAACATATGTCAATAATACACTCTACTAACTAAGACGTTAAAGAACATTTGATCTATCTTCCATAAACTTTCACACTTCTTCTATGAGATCTTCAATACAATCTACTCTCTCTCCATTTTCAATTATTTGTGTAGACATCCAAATTCGATCATTTCCATATGATCAAAATCATCTACTTTAGCCATCTATTCCATTAACAATGATTAAATAATTGATTTAATCATTATTTCATTTTCTACCTAAGGTTCCTAAAGTATCTAATCAAAATAAATTAAATACTTTACCTTACCCCTTTCCTTCCCTAAATTAAATAAACATGAAAAATTATTTAATATAGTCATTTAACCTATTTGAATTAAAAACCAATTTCTAATTCCTCTTCTTCTCTCTCCTTGTCACATTCTCCATAACCCTCTTCTAATTCGGATTAAATTAATTAATCTATGATTAGGATGTGCACCACTTAATCAAGATTAAGTGTCACATCCTCCATAATCTTCCACTTGCCTCTAATCTCCCATTAATTACCTTAATCCTGTATTTGCACAACCTTAATCAGAATCATTAACCATATTTAGCTTACCTTTTCTGGTCAACCTTCCCACTTACCATTTTTGGTATGGACTCCCTTCCCCATGTGAATTTTTAATTCACAGTTATTCAACCAAGGTCCCCCTCTTCCCCATGTGAATTTTTAATTCACTTTTATCTTCCCAAAGTCTCTTCCATCCCCCATGCAAATGTGACATGTCATTTTACATGTGCCCAAGGTTTCTAGAACCTTGGACTTGTCATATCTCCCACATGTGACAGATCTCCAGCTTTTTGGAGACCTTCGTTTATCCAATGAATCCTCCATTAAATGTAAATTTTTAATTTAAATTTATTCTTCCCACACATTTCCCTTTTTCCCATGGAGATTTTTGAGGAATTCTAAAATTCCTCAAAAGTCTCTTTCATCCTCATTTGGGGACAAGAAGTTCCTTTTTGAGGAAATATTCTCATTCCCCAAGGTACCTCAAAGGTACTTGTCCTTCATCCACCTCATGTACTTCCCTTCCACCTCTTGTCCTTCTCTTCCACCTCATTTCCATATCACTCCACCCTAGGACATCTCACCCTCCACATGTCAAGATGTGAGGGCTTGTGAGTCCTCAAACTCACCATAGCCCTTCATCTTGATCTTTGTTGGATCAATCCCAACCGTTGAATTCTCTAAAGAATTCAATTTAGCCTATAAATACCCCTTCAATTCCCTCATTTTAGAGGAGGAAGTCTTCTGCAAACAAACTTTTGCAAATTTATCATTTGAGCTCTCATCTCATTATCATTACATCCTCATCCATTTTCATATCATTTACATATTCAACATAGCTTGCCATCCAAGGAGCACACAATTCTTGAAGCATCAAAGGGCCAACCAAGGAAGCAACAACATGAAGGTATAACAACAATCATTTTGTTTATCTTACTTCTATGTTGTTTATTTTCTTAGGCTAATCTTATTGAGTTGCCCTATTATTTTGTTGCTTCTCTTCACATTGCATTGTTAGTTTTTCATCTTGCATCTCACATTAGGAAGTAGCATTTTATTAGGATCACATTTTTGGCACGCCTGGTGGGACCCACAAAGGGGTCTCTTTCTTTCATGTTTTCTGTTGTTAGCTTGTTTGCAGATTTAGGTCATAGAGGGGCGAACTTGCCCTCCCGAACACTGCAGAAGGGCGACCTTGCCCTCTGTTTCCGACTATTTTCCGCAGAGGGGCGACCTTGCCTTCTATTTTTGACTATTTTCAGTAGAGGGGTGACCCTGCTCTTTGTTGTTTCTGACTGTTTTTTGTAGAGGGGTGACCTTGCCCTCTGTTTCTGACTATTTTTTGTAGAGGGGCGAACCTGCCCTTTGTTATTTTTGACTATTTTCTACAAAGGGGCGAACCTACCCTTTAGGCTATTTTCTAACTATTTCTACAGAGGGGTGAATCTACCCGTAAGGCTATTTTCTGACTATTTTCTGTAGAGGGGCAAATCTGCCCTTTAGGTTGTTTTCTGACTGTTTTTTGCAGAGGGGCGAATCTGCCCTTTGACTATTTTCTGCAGAGGGGTGAATCTGCCCTTTAGGCTATTTTCTGACTATTTTTTGTAGAAGGGTGAATCTGTCCTTAACAGCACATTCGAGAAGGTAAAAAGTGGCATTTGAACTTTGTGTTTGTCTTCTTTCTTTTGTTGTTTCGTGCGCTAATCCACTAATCTTGTTTGTTGGTGAGTGAAGTCAAATTTGCTGCAAATCACAAAAAAGGAAAAAAGATAAACAACTAACATTTGCTTGCAGGGCCTTCCTTTTTATTCTCATTTTTTAAAATTCTTTTCTTACTACTTTATCTATTTACTTAGTATAAATAGGGGAAAAAAATATTTGTTGCTTGCTCTATTTATTTTATTTATTTTACCTTAAGGGGGCATTAGTTTGTTTTCACTTTCCTCCTTTGCACGTTGTGCGGATCCGAAGGAGGTAGTTGGAAATGATTAGTGTCTTCTTCTTATCGGGACCTGCTTGAGGATTTCATCACCCCAAGGGATGATTCCAACCATACATACCGGCGGGGTATATAAAGGGGGGAGAGCCAAAGCTGTACCCCAATCCAGTTGCATCGTAATTAGCAAAACATTGAAGCTAGGGTGATACCTAGATGGACGTGAAGAGTTGGTTCGAGCCTTTCAGTATCTCGTTGGGGCTCCCGACTCACGCTTGTGACGGACTGGTGTTCACGGTTGTGCCTCATGTACTGAGTGTATATCGAGGACTCCCTAGAAACCTTGTTCATCCTAGAGTAAGACCTTTGCCGACCATACCTGTTAAAACATTAATCATAGGATTGTGCTTGTTCAAAGTGTTTTTCTGTGAAGAACCAGTAAATTTTGGTAAGTCAAACTTTCATTAAACCATTTTAAGTCCTTGCCAAAATCCCTTATCCAAACCAAGTTCAAATTTCCATTGCAGAGGGGCGACCTTGCCCTTTATTTCAACCATTTTCTGCAGAGGGGCGAATTTTCCCTTTGCTGTTTCAACCCTTTTACTGCAGAGGGGCGACCTTGCCCTCTATTTCAGCTTTTTCTGTAGAAGTGCGAATACGCCCCCTGAACAGACAGTTTCACTCATTTGATCATTTTGAATCTCCGTTTGAATCCCTGAAACCTCCATTTGACCATTTGATCATCCTAACACTCATTTGACCATTTCAAACCTTCATTTAACCTCTCCAAAAAATGTCCATTTACCACATTCGCATTGACCATTCCACCATTTGGAACATCCACCTTATCACAAGACCTAAACATCTTCAACAACATATCTTCCCTTTGCATCCATCATTATTCCTCAACACAAAGACCTTTAAAACCTTGTTTTAGGAGTTATTTTCCCGAATTGACCAAGGCGTTAAATTGATCATTATCCTACATAATCAATCTTTTTCTTCAACCTAATCAATCCACTTTTATCTTGAAGTGGATTTGTGTTGTAAGTCAACATCATTGGCCCAAATCAATCCCCTTCCATCTCAAGGTGGATTAGGCGTCATACTAATTGATTTAATCCGATCAACCAATGTTACAAGTCACCTAGGGTGATCTCCAAATCAGGTTTTAGGATCCCTTCCATCATCCAATCATCAATCCAACTCATCATTTGATCCAATCCAATCCAATCATCAAACCCAATCATCAAGTGATACATCATCACTTGATCCAATCAAATCCAATCACCACCTAATCATCCAATTGGGACATCATCAATTTATCCAATTGATCTAAATCAAATCCAATCATCATCCAATCATCAAGTGATACATCATCATTTGATCCAATCAAATCCAATCACCACCCAATCATCCAATTGGGACATCATCAATTTATCCAATTGATCCAGATCAAATCTAATCATCAAGTGATACATCATCACTAGATCCAAACCAATCCAATCATCATCCAATCATCAATAGTGATACATCATCATTTGATCCAATCAAACCAACATCAATCATCATCTAATTCAAATCAGTCAATCCAAATCATCACCTAAGTCATCATCTAGAAGTTGAATCTTGAAACCACTTAGTCATTTTGCACGTTCATGCCCATTCAAACCTGCTCACAAACAAAAAAGCAAATGGCAAACCAGCAAACATAAGGTTCCCAACCAAATGCCCCTCAAGATCCTAATAACATTCCACATGATCCCCATAATGGCGTTTCATCCCAATCAAACACTGACATCCAGAATATCACACCACCTAGTGACGAAAACATGGTCAATCAACTTGAAGTCACTATTGACGAATATCTCAGCAATCCTACCAATGTCCAAATGATGGATCGCCTCCCAAACAAACGTGGGGATAAGATCCTTGCCACCTTACTCATGAAGGGATTCAAACCACCATCCGATTTTGATACATCACAATATGCCCTTCCCCCATTTGTCGACCCACAAACCTCACAAAATGTTCCAGAAAACTCCTACGTTCCTGAAGGTGCACCCACTGAAAATTGGTACCACCCCAAACTTGGAAATGTTGTCATCCATCAAGTCCAAGAATATCCTCATCTTCCAACCACAACATCTACCATTCCACCACCCGATCCTAATGGCCGCCACACCTATGGCATGTCGTCATACATCCCATCTGCTCCACCGCTTCCTCCCCCATATTCTAATATTGGGGGCACACCTCCACTTACCAATGCACTACTGCCTGCATTTCAACAACCTCCAAATAATCCACACCAATCCACCACACCACCAGCACCACCACAATATGTTGCTACTACAATAGCTTCATCTCAACACTTACATCAACAACATCCGCAACACCCTTCTATTCTCACACAACCACCACATCAAGTGGTGCAACATACATCTCAACAACAACAACACATCCCACCTAACCCATCACAACAACAACAATACATCCCATCTCACCCGCCTCAACAACAAAAAATCTTACCTCATCCACCTCATCAACAACAACAACAACCTCCACAACAACATGTGCACATCCCTATGCAAACACACCATAACCCGCTCACCAAATACCTTTATCATCCCTCTAGCACATACACTATTCCATCCCATACAAACCCTCCTCAGAATGTGCTAAACCAAACACGTACACAACCGCCACCTTACACCAACCCTACACAACCTCAACACAATCCTCATCAACAAACATTAAATCCATATCCATATACCATGCAACAACCCACCATTGCACAACAAAACCAAATTTATCCACCCTACTTTCAACAACAACCAACTCACCAACATGGGGCACCTTACACTTCCTATTATCAACAAACATCATCACATCAACAAAGAGGCCCTACCTCTATGCATTACCAAAATGCTATGCAGCAACAGGCCCCCTCTCTTGTGTCTTACTATCAACAATAAGTGGCTCCCACTCAGCACAACCAATCATCCAACCATCAACCTTCTTACAATCAACCAATGCATTCATACCCACAACATTATCCATACACTCAATCCACTTTGACTCCCATCAACAAAGACTTGGAAGAAGTAAAATCTGCATTAAAGGACTTACAAGTTGGAACAAGAAAACAATCCTTCAAGTTTGAGGACATATGCCCTTATCTGTTTGATCCCTCCATCTCCTTGGTTCCTTTTCCTAAACATTTCAAGATACCCAAATTTGACAAATACAAAGGAACCAAGGATCCTAGAGCTCACCTTCAAGAGTTTTATGCTCATTTCCAAGAGGTCATGCACAATGACAATTACCTCATCTGGCTTTTCCCTAAAAGTTTGCAAGGGGTCGCCCTCAACTGGTTTATGGGTCTGGAAAAAGGATCTATCAAGACCTTCGCACAGCTCTCTGAACAGTTTGTCACTCACTTCTCTTTTAACTTAGAGAAAGATATTGACACACTTGATCTCCTCAAAGAAAAACAATGCGATGGAGAGACCTTTTCAAGCTACTTGCAAAGATGGTGTGCCTTGGCTAGTAGGACGAAATCCCCACCAACAAAAAAAGACATGGTAACATTGTTTATCAAAAACTCTCACCCGGATATGGCGCACAATTTCCAACTCCATTGCATCACTACTTTTGTGGGACTTGTGGAGAAAGGCCCCATCTTAGAATGAGCCCTTGTCAAAAGAGGACAAGTCAAACATTTCAATTCCAATAAAGAGAAGTCCTTCGGGGATAAACCTCATTTTTGGAATAGAAACAAAAATGTCGTCAATGATGGTGTCACTGACACTAAACATGTCCAAGTATCCAACACCAAGCAAAGATATCCTTCCCAACAACAACCATCTGTTCAGAACACCATATCCGTCCCCCAAGGGGCACCACGACAACAAGCCAATCAAAATAACCAAGGTGGGAATAAATGACAATTCACTCAGTTGGGAGAACCCCTTAGCACGGTGTTTAATAAGCTTCTTCAAGCCAATTACCCCATAACATACCCTATCACCAAACCCCTCGATACATCCAAACCCAAGCCTGCTTGGTTTAAAGACAATGAATACTATGAATTCCACAAAATTAAGGGACATACCCTAGACAAATTTCAAGGCTTGAAAACCTACATCCAAGGTCTCATCGATCGAGGCGAAATACATGTAGATGCTAACACACCATCTTCATCCAATGCTCAATTACAAATATATCAAAACACCTTTCCTAATCATAATCAAGGTCCTAGTACATCCAACTCAAATCCTGGACCTAGCAATATCAACCAGCCAGGAAACAGTACCAATAATATCAACTACAAAAATGTACCATACAATTATCAAGGTGTGGTTTCATATGTAGAACAAGTGGAACCACGTGTATCCATGATCCACATTAAGGGAAAAGATCCACAATGTGCTATTACTACTCAGTGAACCTGCATCACAGTCCCAGCAGCATCTCCATCCACCCAATGACCATCCGCCAATTCCCAGTATAATATCCTAGACCATCTAGGTAAAACTACAGACCAAATATCCATTCTGGATCTACTTAAGTCATCTCTCGTACATCAAGATATCCTAAATAAGGCTTTGCAAAGCACACAAGTACCTGATAATATTGACCCTACCCAATTTCAAGCATTGGTAGGCAATCTTTCATCGACCTATTAGCTAGCCTTTAGCTAGAAGGACATGCCGCATCTCGATTCAAACCACAACCGCCCCCTCCATCTCGAGGTTGGTGTCAACTGTCAAAAAGTAAAAAGGGTATTAGTAGATAATGGTTCAGCCCTAAATCTATGTATGTTAAAGTTTATACAATAGGTTGGATACACCCAAGCTGATCTGAGAAATCAAGTGATCACCATCAAGGCCTATGATAATGCAGAGCGAGATTCTAAAGGCATTATTTTCCTCCCTATACAAGTGGGCCCCATTGTACAATACACTATGTGCCATGTTCTAGACCTTGAACTCCCATACAACATCCTTCTTGGCCGTCCATGGATTCACTCTATGCAAGTCGTACCATCCACTTATCACCAATGCCTAAAATTCCCATTTCAAGGAATGGAAGTCACCATACAAGCCGACGCTCAACCCTTTGAATATTGTCGTGCCTTGGAGGCCTCTTTTCCACATTCACATTATTGCCTAGGGGTCGAAATGGGGGCACCACCGACATGCGATCCTATCCCATCCACCAATACTCTGAACACTTCATCCCCACCATCATCCACACCTCCTTCCACCGTCACCAAGGTCCAAATCATAGATAAGGGATGTGGTGAATACAAAATGCACACCACACTCAATGTGGCTACCATGCCACCTTCACCCCGTACATATGGGCAACTGATTCTGCCATTACCAGAAGTAGAAGAAAAGACACTCACCCTCACTTCCAAGAACGTGGGGTCCACAACATTCAATAATTTGGGATCCCTCTAGGATCTAATGGACGATGATATCAGTCAATGGGTTTATTGGGAGGAGCCTGAACCACCACAGCCCCTTATTGAATACTTTCATGAAGTTTATCCACATGCCTCCAAATTCATCAAAAATTGCCATTACCAAGGCAGAGGCCTTGGTGCAGAAGAACAAGGAAGATGTCTGCCCATCGAAGCAAATACCATCCGACCAAGGAATTTGGGCTTAGGCTATGATACCAAACAGAAGGGTCTTACAATATCCGCTAACACCTCTAGCAATGTTAGTGTTTACAACAGTTCCCTTGAAGACATACCGGAGGAGGATTCCATCATACATGTGTACGATGATCTGAATCACATTGACCTCCCCGCCATGTTTGAATGCTTATCTGTTTGTACCATAACTTTATCCCTTAAACATCCTGAGCTTATCGATCATGACCTACAAGGTAGCGCACCAGTCAGCACTTTTCCCTCACAAGATACCTACGTGCATCTAATGGGATTGGGGGAAGATGAACGCCCTAATCACAAAAACAAAAAGAAACAAAAGAAGAATGGGTCATCAAGAGAAAACCTCACCGAGGCACTTTTTGACTATGAAAAAGTAAAAACAAAGGATGTATCTGATAGTGAAAACCTTGATACGGCACTAGAAGATGGGGACGTTCATCTTCCCCTTGTAGGAACATGACTATCTGAGCAATCTTTGATTCTCATTAAAGAAATGCAAGAGGTGAACCTAGGGACAGAAGAGATTCCAAGAATAATCTATGTGGCTAAATCTTTATCTGAAGCAGAATACACCACCATTGTCCGAATTCTCCATGAAGGGGTTATCAACTTTGCATGGGCTTACTCTGATATGCCTGGCTTCGATCCCAATCTTGTTGTCCACCATTTGGATGTCCGTCCAAAGACTAAACCTGTCAAGCAGAAGCTCCGAAAAATGCACCCCCAAGTGGCATTATTGGTTAAGAAAGAACTGGAAAAGTTACTAGATGTTGGTTTTATTAGGCCCATTGACTACTCTAATTGGATCTCCAATATTGTACCTGTTGATAAACCCAATGGAGACATCAAGATTTGTACGGATTTCTGGAATCTCAACAAGGCTTGCCCAAAAGATGACTTCCCCTTGCCTAACATCAACATGTTAGTCGACATCACTGTGGGACACGAGATGCTATCCCTCATGGATGGCTTCTCTGGCTATAATTAGATCTAGATTGCCCTCAACGATCAACATAAAACCGCTTTTACAACTCCTTGGGGTACTTTCTGTTATAATGTCATGCCCTTTGGTCTCAAAAATGCAGGGGCAACATATCAATGGGCAATGATGGTTATATTCCATGACCTCATTCACATCATCATGGAAGACTATGTTGATGACCTACTGGCAAAATCTAGAACCAGGGAAGAACAACCTACCATTCTAAAACGGATCTTTGAGTGCTTAGAACAATACAAGCTTCGACTAAATCCAAAAAAGTGTGTATTCGGTGTCACATTAGGGAAACTCTTGGGCTTCATAGTGTCCCGCAAAGGCATCGAGGTTGACCCAGCTAAGGTGAAAGCTATCATGGATATGCCTCCTCCAAGAAACTTGAGACAATTAAGGAGTCTCCAAGGGAAACTACAATCCATCCACTGCTTTATAGCCCAACTTGCAGATAAATGTCAGTCATTTGCCCACCTTCTCAAGAAAGACACTAGTTTCAAGTGGAATCAATAGTGTCAAGTGGGCTTCGACATGCTCAAAGGATATTTGGCCCACCCACCAATCTTGATGCCACCTATCCCTAGCAAACCCCTCCTGTTGTACATATCGGCCACGTCAATAGCATTGGGGGCATTATTGGCACAACATGATGAATCTTCAAAGGAACGGGCAATTTATTACATCAATCGCACTCTGGTCAGGTATGAACTCAACTATTCACCAATGGAAAAGGCCTGTCTTGTTGTGGTCTTCAGCACACAAAAGCTACGCCACTATATGCTCAGCCATCCTATAAAATTAATATCCAAAGTCAACCCCCTCAAGTACCTATTGTCCAAGATAGCCCTGACCAGTCGGATGGCTAAATGGATCATGCTCCTTAGTGAGTTTGATATAGAATATGTGGATAGAAAAGCCATTAAAGGACAAGTAATAGCTGATGAGTTGGCGGATGCCCCATTAGTGGATGCTTATCCCATAGAAACTGAATTCCTAAATGAAGGAGTATTTGCAGTCTTAGAAACCGCCACTTGGACATTGTACTTTGATGGATCACACACCCATAATGGATCGAGGGCATGAATCTTGCTTATCACCCCCCAAGGCGACTACATATCGAAATCATTTAGACTAGCTTTTCCTTGCACCAACAACATCTTTGAATATGAAGCCCTTCTCACCGGCCTCAGAATCGTAGTTCAATGGCACATCACCCACTTGCAAGTTTTTGGTGACTCCCAGTTAGTCATAAAATAGGTCAACGATGAGTTTCTGACACAAGATGAAAAGTTGTTGCCTTACAAACACATGGTGGATGACTTCAAGAAATATTTCACTACCATCCAATTTGAGTAGATCCCAAGACTCCAGAATAAGGCGGAAAATGCTATGGCTACCATTGGTTCTCTCCTCGACATGTCAAAGGATTGTACAAATTATCAGTTCCTAGTTGAGCAACTCCTAATCCCAACGTATGATATCCCTGAGAATGACATGGTGTGTGCTATCGTAGGTCCTGAATCCCCTTGGTACAATGACATTTACACCTACATTCATGACAACACCCTCCCGCTTGACCTCACAAGAAACCAACGTAAATCATTTATCCAACGCATAGCCTGTTACACCATTATCGGTGATACACTTTATCGACGTGGGTATGATGGAACTCTCCTCCATTGTCTAGATGAAACTGACGCCCGCACAACATTAATAGAAGTGCATAGTGGTATTCACGGGGCCCATTCTAATGGTATGGCCCTAGCCAAGCGGATTCTCAGAGTAGGATATTACTGGCCCACAATGGAACATGATGCTTGTTTGTACGTCAAAAAGTGTCTTCCGTGCCAACAACATGCAGATCTAATTCATGCTCTAGCACAAGATCTCCAACCCATCACAACACCTTGGCCATTTTCACAATGGGATTTCAACTTGATTGGCAAAATCTACCCTCCATCTTCAGATGGTCACACCTTTATCATCATAGCCACTAAATACTTCACCAAGTGGGTGGAAGCCATTCCACTCACTCAAATCATTGGTGTTCAGATCTCTAAGTTCATCCTCTATCATATTCTCTGCAGGTATGGTATCCCCTCCGCCATCATCACCGACAATGGGAAACCATTCAAAAATAAGTGCATGAAATCCCTTTGTGACACATATCATATCCAACATCACTGGTCCACTCCCTATTACCCCCAAGGTAATGGATAGGTAGAAGCAACAAATAAAACATTGATCAAAATCATTAAGAAGATGGTCAATAACACTAGCTGCGATTGGCACCTCCATATCCATCCGCACCCCTACCGAAGCCACTCCATATTCTCTTGTCTATGGCGTTGAAGCCATCTTGCCAATCGAAGTTGAAATCCCTTCACTCTGCATCTCCCTCAAGAATCTCATCACTGATGAAGACACCCGAGTGGCACGCTTGGCACAATTGGAATTGCTCGATGAAAAGAGATTCAAGGCTTATACCCATCTGCAAGCTTATCAACATCGACTCAAAAGGAGCTACAATAAGAAATTCTGCCCTCACCAATTCAATGTTGGTGATTTAGTCCTAAAAGAAAATTAGCGGAATCAGCAAGATCGAGAGAAGAAAGGTAAGTTTGAAGCAAACTGGTTGGGCCTCTATGTCATCACCTCGAAGTATGGTTCTGGTGTCTATAGGCTCTCCACCCCTGAAGGTGATTCTTTGGAGGAACCCATCAACATCATGCATTTGAGGAAGTTCTACACTTAGATTAGCTGGGATATCCTTCCTGGAAAAAGTCAAAAATACAAAAAAAAATAAAAAATCCAAAAATCCAAAATAGTAAAGAGAAATAATTCATCCTATGGTGAAAACCACCCCTGCGTGGTGCCTTGGATGCATACAATTGGTGAAAACCTAGCAACGGGCGCCTCTCGTATAGGGTTGAATCATTATCTACCTCGCATCTTGGTTACTCTATGGCTTACCCATCGATTCCTCAATCCCCATATCCTCCCATCTGCTTGCATCACCTCGTCGCTTGGTATATTTTGGTTGAGAATTGGATGACCGTCATTCGCTACCCGCAATCTTGAGCTTATTATCCTAATCTGAGCTTGTGTCACCTCATCGTTGTGTTTTGATCTGGACTCACTCTTTGCGGTTGTCTCCATCATGTCTCCTTGTGAACTACGTTGCCCCTATGCTTACACGTAGGCAAGGTTGATCTTTTGATCTACCCCCGGGGCTTCTCCGTGTCTTCATCCTCCATCTTGTGTCATCATCACCCTCTTTCAGCTTTTCTCATCATCCCCTCTTGAACTACGATGCCTCTGCGCTTGCACGTAGGCAAGGCTAATCTTTGGATCGGCCCCCGAGGCATTTTGTCCTTCATCACCTGTCCTCATGGTCCACTATTCAATCTTGTCCATCTTCAGTCTTTTTTCGTGTCTGAACTACGTTGCCCCTGCACTTGCACATAGGCAAGCTTGATCTTTTGATCTGCCCCTAGGGCTTGTGTTTATCTTGGTCATCCATCGTTTTCCATTGGTCCACTTTCTGCTATTTTACCATGGTCTTTTCCTGAACTACGAGGGCTCTGCGCTTTCATGTAGGCAAGGTTGATATTTTCCTCAACCCTCGAGCCCCTAGGTCTTTAGGTTGTGTCTCGTCCTGTTGTTATCTTGTTTGTCAAGAATGTCCCTATCATCACTGATTCTTCACAAACAAGATCTCCTCGTATCAAGAAATCTACCTAATGGCAATTATCCTGCATCATCTAGGTCACTTTAGCTTAGTATCCATCATCGGTCTTAACAGGATGCATCCTTCCTAATAGACTACATCAACCCCATCCATCCTTGGGATCTTATGGCAAAGGATGCTTGTAATTGATTACTATCTTTTGGTACTTTTGGATTTTTTTTATCATTTGAGCTCCCTATAATCACTAGTCAAGATCGCCATGATCCTTCATATTGTGGTGTGTTTTGCCTAGTTAACATCGGGACATCTCTTGACTTTTGTTTTTGTCTGCTGGGATGCCCCACATGGTACCCACCAGGATTCTTTTCGGACCCCGTGTTATGTGGGGGAATCTCTTTGTGCTTGTGGTTATTCCAATACCTAGCCCAACCAACTTCATCGTGACTTTGGGGTATTGGGATATCCTTCTTGTTTGTCATGTTTTTTTTCTACATTTGACATTAATCCGTCTTGGTTTGCATACCCTGATGTCTGATGTCTTGTGCTATAGCAAAAATCAGTGCTCTAAAGGATGGAAAACTGCATTTCATCTCATGTTGCATATTCCCTCTTCATCCTCTCTTGCCCCTACATCTATGACTCGTGGTTTTGGTTGTGCAAACCTCTCATTCCCTCTTATTAACTTTTCTTCTCGGGATCCTTACGGTCTTTGACAGGTACTGCAACCCCCACATCCTACACCTATCATCTACCCATTGATACTTATGTCCACATTCATTAAGTGCATTAACATCCATTAAACATTCGTTCATTTATCCATTTGCATTGACATCAATTCATTAAGTGCATTAACATTCGTGCATTTATCCATTTGCATTCACAATCAATTCATTAAGTTCATTAACATCCATACATCCATTCATTTATCCATTTGCATTAAATTCATTAAATGTATTAACATCCATTTACATTAAACATTCGTTCATTTATCCATTTGCATTAACATCAATTCATTAAGTGCATTAACATCCATTTACATTAAACATTCGTTCATTTATCCATTTGCATTGACATCAATTCATTAAGTGCATTAACATTCGTGCATTTATCCATTTGCATTCACAATCAATTCATTAAGTTCATTAACATCCATACATCCATTCATTTATCCATTTGCATTAAATTCATTAAATGTATTAACATCCATTTACATTAAACATTCGTTCATTTATCCATTTGCATTAACATCAATTCATTAAGTGCATTAACATCCATTTACATTAAACATTCGTTCATTTATCCATTTGCATTCACATCAATTCATTAAGTTCATTAACATCCATTTGCATTAAACATTCGTTCATTTATCCATTTGCATCAATTCATTAAGTTCATTAACATCCATACATCCATTCATTTATCCATTTGCATTAACATCAATTCATTAAGTGCATTAAACATCCATTCATTCACATCAATTCATTAGGTTCATTTATCCATTTACATCCACTCATTTATCCATTTGCATTCACATCAATTCACTAAGTCCATATTACTCATATCAGTAACACAATTGCATTACCAGCCATAAATCATTTAACATAATCACACATGCATAAGTAAGACATCAACATCACATAAAACATCATATACATATGCATAACATACATCCACTATCATAGGAACATCACATAAAACATCATATACCTATGCATAAAATCCATCCACTATCATAGGAACATCACATAAAACACCATATGCATACCATCCATCGCCAAAATGTGTGACATACTATCAATAGGACCATCACATATCATCATCATAATAATAAACTATCCATATCCAGAATATGGTCATCACATAATCCCCTCCATATCATGTTCAAAATAAGGTGCATTTGAAGATATGTAGTACTACCATCTGGTACCTGTCAAAAGCACTTGCATCCTGTCATCTATCCTCTGCATGCTCTGAACTGCCCACATCTAACCTCTGCGAAAACTCAGGTACTGGTCCCCTATGTGTCGAGGTCCCCTGAGACTCGCGCCCTAGAGTCCCAAACCGAGAAGGAGCCAGCTGGAAATCATTGAACCCTTTGGTCTGTGTCCCTAGTGACTACGATGGTGCTAGCATCTACGGTGTCTGCCTAACATACCGTGTTGTATGCTGCGCCGGATCTGGCATTGCGTGCTCATACGCGCACCTCCAATACGTTGCCTCCTGCATATAGTCATCTCTCTGCCCAGCCTGGTACCAAGTGGCATTCCACTCATGCCTATACCTATCCCTCTCTCTGCTCATGGCCCATCGCTCATGCTCCCATGCCTCCTGTGCTGCTATCAATAAACATATCTACTCTACGGATCTCTCTCTCTCTGCACACATCGTCTCTAGCACAGTCTCATCACTCAGCCCTCGACACACCCACATCTGTGCTATATCCCCCTCAGCATTCTCTGCCTGACCCACTGCTGTGTCTCTCTAGAACTGCAGAATCTAGACCTGTCTCCATAAACTATCCCTCTCTCCTTGTAGAGCCTGCACCTATCCCTGTGCACTGTCTCTCTCCCCCTATAGAGCCTGCATCTGTCCCTGTGCACTCTCTCTCTCCCGTTGCACCATCTTCAGTCTAACCTCTGTGGCCTCAGCCCTCGCCCTCATCTCCTCTGCAGATGCCTCTGCCATATATGCCCTCTCCTGCAGTGTCATCCTCTCATCCTGAAATCTTGCCACCTGACGTCTCAATATCTCCATCCCCCCCCTCTTGCTGACTTCAGCTGCCCTCGCATCTACGCAACTGTCATCGCTGCGTCTAGCCTATCTCGGTTCCATGTCACCTGAGCCAGCTCCCCCTGTGCTCTCCCTCTCTACTCGCATCTCATCTCTCTCTCTTTGCAGCCAATGCATCTGTCGTGAGCCGACTCACCACATGATCAAACACTATATCCTCTCTATCCTGTATCCTCCGTACCTCTGTCTCCACCCTCCTCACCTCCTCCTCTAGCACCCATATCCTCGCTTGGGCCCCTCTCAATAAAACCACTGGATCATCAACTGCGACTGCTGGTACTATGGCTAACGACTCCATCACCAATACACCTGGGTCCATCACCTCTCCCTCTCTCTCCTCCTGCACCGGCTCTATCTGGCGCGTCAACCGAATCCTCCATGGCTATCCATTCCTCCCCACCCTCATCAGTCTCCTACCCTCCTGCTCAACTAGCTAGACTCTCCCTTGACGACTACTCTCAGGCCTCTCCCTGGGTTGTCCTCGAACATCCACCACCCTCTCTGCCTCCTCTTGCAGATCCTTGGCTCGCACATCCACCGATGGCTCTGTGACTCTCCCCTCCTCCTGCTCAACTCTCACCTGCACTCGCCTCCATCATACTCTAACACCAATCCCTGGCTGAGCAACTCTCCCCTCCATCACCCATAGCATCTCCACCTCTGGCTCACTCTCCAATCTCACCATCTCTATCTCCTCCTCCCCACCCAATCTCACCACTCTATCTCCTCCCCCCATCAGCTCCTCCTGCCTCCATCGCCTCTACCACAGCTCTCCTCGATCTCCTCAACCTCCTCCGCCTCCTCAGCCTCCTCCTAACTTTCTCCCTCCTTGCCGGCTGATCTCCAACAACACTCTCCTCCGCATCACTACTCTGAGGTGCCTCATCCTCCTATCCACCCGACCCCGCCCCATCCTCCTGTCCACCCTGCTCCGCCTCCTCCTCCTGTCCCCCCTCCTGCTCATCCCCTGGCCCCCCCTCTAGGGCCCCTACAACCAGCATCTCCGGTGTAACCCTACCCCATCGGTGGTTGTGAAACCACCGACCATATTGATCTGTCACTCCAGCATCCTCTGGACCCTACCATCTCCTTGGATAGGGCACCTCACCTGCCACCACCGATGATGCCCTCATGTCTCTCGCTGCCAACGCCACCCCCCAAGGTACCTCCCTGGTAAGCTGACGAAACATCACCGATGCTCCTGGAATATCTTGCACCAGTCCAAATTGTTGTCCCACTCGGTCAGGATGATGCAGCTCTAATGTGTACCCTGGGCTCCCAATCAGGTAATATCTACACATGAAGAACCCTTGCCATCTCTCCTCCTCGGTCCTCCATCCTCTAAACTGCCAAAACATATATGGCTACCATATAATGTCCTCTCTCTGTAAATCATCAAATGCCCTCCTCCACCGCTCCACCTCTCCCTGTGTCTCATACTGAAGGATACAACCCCTGGCTGCCCCGAACTGCCACGCCACTGACTCTCTGTCATCCAAATCCCCTCCCTTGATCACTAAGGGCCTCATCACCATGATGTGCATCCATCCCCATACCTGTAATAGCGTCCGATGTGTCAAGCTCTACCCCCCCGGATAGCAGATCACATGCATATCTTGATATAACTGAGCTAATACGCATCACCCCCAAGAGAACTACCCATCCGCCCACTCAACAATATGTCGAATCACCCCCATATACCGTAAGCTGTAGAAATGCCTACTCTGGTCTAGCAACAGAATCCCACTGATCAAACAACATAGAAATAGTGGTAACGCTGGCAACCCCAGATCCAGACATCTGTCCACATCCAACCCCCCCGCTCTGTATCAGTAGGTCATCGCACCCAAACAACACCAGAATGGTCTCATCCAACTGTTCTCCTCTCAACTCTCCCTCGTACAGTAATCGTCCCACTATTGGTAGCCTCATGATATGCCACACATCCTCAAGTGTAACTGTCATCTCTCCAGTCGGCAAATGGAACGTCGATGTGGCCGAGCTGCACCTCTCTATCAGGGCGGTCAACATCGCCCGATGATCCCTCATCTCCAGAAACTGTACCAAGTGCAGTAACCCCGCCCGCTCCAGAGCTGCATGGTCCGCTCCGTTCATCGCCTCAATCGATGATACCAACGCCTCTAGCCTCTGCTCATGAGTCCACACTCTGCCAAAATCCTTCAAAAATTTCATTCCCCCTATAAATTTTTTTTTTTTTTCGCCTCCAAATTCCATCTCCCCTCTCTTTCT
>CM021104.1:583061638-583163336 GCA_007115665.2 Sequoiadendron giganteum
TTGGCGCCTCCGCCGCGGGGCAGCCACGCCCTGGGCAGTGCCACCAAGGCGGCACGGCCACAGCCACCCCATAGTGGGGCAACTCCACCTCTGTGGGGGCAGACTCGCCCCGCCTTGGGGTGACTCTGCCCCAGCCAGGGCGAACTCACCCCGTAGTAGGGCGGCTCTGCCCTAGCCCCCAGGGCGAATCCGCCTGTCGGGAGGGCGTATTCACCCCCCGACGACCGTTTTTTCTTCTCAACGCCATATTTTTTTTAAAACTCAAAATTTTTTAATTTCGTCTTCTACCCATTTTCCCGTTTTTTCTCATCCAGAAAACCCATATTTTACTTTTTTAGTAACTTATTTGAAAATATGTTAAAATTTCAATTTAATGCATGGGGGGTTTTGTCGCTTACCTGGCGGGGCCCATCCTGGTGTCGATACGCCCATCGAACCTCATCTATCCGGTGGATGATCTTAGTGTCATTATCTCCCGGCATCTTCACTTCTTTCTGCTTGCTCTTTCTCTTCTTCTCTTAACTGCTACAGTGCAAATGAGGTGAGGTAATTTTCAAAATTACCTTATATTAACTTTTAAAAGGTATTTTTTTACCTTTTATTTACCCTTTTATTCCTCTGATTAATCTCTTCTCTTCCCGGGGCTGCCATTTGCACTCCGTTTGTCCGATTGACTTCGTTCAAAAATCAAACTTGCCTAATTTTTTTCCCTCTTTCCAACCATATCATCCATTTCTTCCTATCGAGATGTTGCCCAGGACCCTTTTTTTTCCCCCCCGTCACCCTCTCAAGGGGGCATACCCTTCGCATCTACCAATTTTTTTGACCATAATCAACACCTTCCACGATTGGGGCATCTTCATCCATTCCTCATTAATTGAATGACTCAGATCCTCTTTCCCACATTGGGGCATCTTCTTTCGGTCACTTCTTCTAATCATCTGCACTTTCTTTTCTTCGAAGCACTATTATTCTAACGATACTTCGAAGAGGGGAAAAATGTAGACATCCAAATTTGATCACTTCCATATGATCAAAATCATATACTTTAGTCATCTATTCCATTAACAGTGATTAAATAATTGATTTAATCATTATTTCATTTTCTACCTAAGGTTCCTAAAGTATCTAATTAAATAAATTAAATACTTTACCTTACCCCTTTCCTTCCCTAAATTAAATAAACATGACAAATTATTTAATTTAGTCATTTAACCTATTTGAATTAAAAACCAATTTCTAATTCGTCTTTTTCTCTCTCCTTGTCACATTCTCCATAACCCTCTTCTAATCTGGATTAAATTAATTAATCTATTATTAGGATGTGCACCACTTAATCAAGATTAAGGGTCACATCCTCCATAATCTCCCACTTGCTTCTAATCTCCCATTAATTACCTTAATCCTGTATTTGCACAACCTTAATCAGAATCATTAACCATATTTAACTTACCTTTTCTGGTCAACCTTCCCACTTACCATTTTTGGTATGGACTCCCTTACCCATGTGAATTTTTAATTCACAGTTATTCAACCAAGGTCCCCCTCTTCCCCATGTGAATTTTTAATTCACTTTTATCTTCCCAAAGTCTCCTCCATCCCCCATGCAAATGTGACATGTCATTTTACATGTGCCCAAGGTTTCTAGAACCTTGGACTTGTCACATCTCCCACATGTGACAAATCTCCAGCTTTTTGGAGACCTCCTTTTATCCAATGAATCCTCCATTAAATGTAAATTTTTAATTTACATTTATTCTTCCCACACATTTCCCCTTTTCCCATGGAGATTTTTGAGGAATTCTAAAATTTCTCAAAAGTCTCTTTCATCCTCATTTGGGGACAAGAAGTTCTTTTTTGAGGAAATCTTCTCATTCCCCAAGGTACCTCAAAGGTACTTGTCCTTCATCCACCTCATGTACTTCCCTTCCACCTCTTGTCCTTCTCTTCCACCTCATTTCCATATCACTCCACCCTAGGATATCTCACCCTCCACATGTCAAGATGTGAGGGCTTGTGAGTCCTCAAACTCACCATAGCCCTTCATCTTGATCTTTGTTGGATCAATCCCAACCGTTGAATTCTCTAGAGAATTCAATTTATCCTATAAATACCCCTTCAATTCCCTCATTTTATAGGAGGAAGTCTTTTGCAAAAAAACTCTTGCAAATTTATCATTTGAGCTCTCATCTCATTATCATTACATCCTCATCTATTTTCATATCATTTACATATTCAACATAGCTTGCCATCCAAGGAGCACACAATTCTTGAAGCATCAAAGGGCCAACCAAGGAAGCAACAACATGAAGGTATAACAGCAATCATTTTGTTTATCTTACTTCTATGTTGTTTATTTTCTTAGGCTAATCTTATTGAGGTGCCCTATTATTTTGTTGCTTCTCTTCACATTGCATTGTTAGTTTTTCATCTTGCATCTCACATTAAGAAGTAGCATTTTATTAGGATCACAATTTGATCTTCTATTTATATCTTCTGAAAGATCACAAAATAACAATTAGGTCGAATAAAAAGAAGATAAACAATAATCTCAACAAGTCAGCCACAAAACATCAATATGATGCAAAGTAGTCTTATCAAGAAGATAGAGATGACCAAAATCAATCTTATTACATATTCCAATGTGATCCCAAACAACTCACAAACTCGTGCACATCAACTGAATTCAACAATAGGGAAACATGTAGATGAAGCAGGAAGCACATAACCAGTCAGACCAAAAACATACTTCCAGTTGAATTTACTTAGTGTGGTCCTCAACAAGATAGTTTTTGACTCAAATGTATCTTAACACTTCATATACTTGCACAAACCCTCAAGCACATAGCACAAGGAAGATACCAAGCATTGTAGGCTAAACATCCACAAATAACCTAGAGAACCAACTTAAACATAATGCTACACCAAAAGAGATCAACCACTTATGTTTGGATCACAAAGGGATGTTCCATGAACATCCAAAAACACCTCCAAATACTTCATTCATATTGTTGTGCCACCAATAACCACCACACACTAAACAAGAACAAAATATTTCATCCCAGAAGCACAAAATATACAATCATGAGATAGAACATTAGCATAACAACTTGTAGAACACTTCAACATATGAAATTTAAACTGAGATACTGCATAGAAATTGAGAGCACATTAACCAAACTAGAAGAGTAGAGACATCAATGTAGAGAAATGTGGATCATTTTTTGGATCAATCGAGATAACCAACAACATTGGCAACCTTCTGCAATTCACAAAAACCTCCTCGACAACACTAGTGACCTAAAAATATAGGAGTACAACATCCATAGAACATAAACTATAAATCCCAAAGCACAAAACCATTCTTCAACAGTAGAGGAATGCAAAGAATTCTCCCAAATAGTCTTCACAACACCTTCCTGAAATAGAAACTTTTCATCAACATATGGAGGTCAAAACTTTCTTGCAACAATACATACTTCCTTCGGAGCAACAAGAGAGAGCATATAGCATACTAGAGACCATCACCAACATCTCTCCATCATCAACATTTCTTGTAATCCTCATCTTAATATATCATCATGATAACATCTCTGATGATAGCAACCATACTCAATACACCATTACTTGACATCAAACAAGGCATGACATCCAACCATGAACTTTAGCAACACCATTATACATCAATCACAACTAATTCCAAATAGAAACTTTACCAAAATGATGCCAAAAAATATACCAAATTTTGACCTTACAACAATCTCCTCAAGTGTTGATAACCAATGCCAACAATAAAACCCTTTCAACAATCTCACCAAGTGTTGACATCAATGACAACCAAATTATTAATGACATACAACAATATGACCAAGTGTTTCGACATCAATGATAACTAATGCCAATAGTAGGTTCAAGGCTAAGGGTTGGGTTTCCATGCCTTAAACGAAAGAAAAACCATAGGTTCCAAATTTCAAAATTTATGAAGTGTGTACCCATTCTAAAAAGGACTAGGTATATGATGTAAATAGAAATGGGTACCCATTTTAAAATGAGTACTTGTTTGATTTTAAATTAAATACCCATTTTAATATGTGTACCTACTTATATTTAAAATGAGTACTTGTTTTAAAAACCAAAATGGGTGCTTGTTTCATATGGGTAGGAGTTTAGATTCAAGGGCCCAATCCTAAATGGGTGCCTATTTTTTACAAAGTGGGTACCCTTTTTCTATCAATATTTTTTCTACTCATGACACTTCCACTAAAAGCGAGTTAATTATCTTTGTTTTACCTACCCCATTGAGCCAAATAGTTTATAATAGCATTTCATTTTCTAGGAATATGAATAAAATAGATGAAATCAAAGGTTTTAAAAAGGTGAAGAATCTTCTCCACAAAAGAAGCCAATCACAAAGAAGATTCATGAAACCTCCCATTATTCACAAGGGAGACCAAAAATATAGAATCCATGTCATAATTTATCTTCTTCCAATCCAACTCATAGGATTTATCCAGATCCACTAGGATGGATCAAAATCTCTTTGGTTATTAGTGTCAAACGCCACATTAGAAGAGAAATGGAAGTGAACTAAATAAGAATTATCATGGCCAACTCCACCAATCCCTCTTGCACCTATATTGCTATAAGAAGAACAATCAATATTAATCTTGAAAAAACCTAATGGAGGAGGGGATCATTTACTTGCTCTATTCACCTTATAAGAATGATTGATCCTAGAGCCAACTAATGACCCAAACCTAATTGCCTCCAAATTTGAATATTACAAGGAGTTAATTATTCATCAAAAAAACACTTATCCATCAATTTTTTTTCATCAAATCCAAAATATTCTACTAGGCATTACCCTTAATAATAATCCAATAATCTTGGAATATAGTTGATGACTTATTTCCAATCAAATTTTCCAAAGAATAAAGGTAGGACCAATATCCCAATCATCAAACTAAAGAAGAAGTAATAGGATGTCTAAAAGTTGCCCAAAATTTAGATAGAGAAGTGGCATGACCTAGAGGTTGGTTTCAGATGTCCCACCATTGCCTCTGAAGACCCTAGAAAAAGGAGAACTAAAAGAAAAGAGCAGCCACATACTTCTCATTAAGCAAGCATAGAGAACACATTTAGAAGGACCTTGGAATCTTCTCTTTCTTATGTTGTCCAAAGTAAGAAATTTACATTGACAAAGTAGCCAAAGGAAGAAATTACATTTTTTCGAATGATAATCATTCTAAATCAGTTTACACTAGACTATTTTTCATGTTTTAAAATCTATTACCCAAGAGAATTTGAAGAAATCCACTAAGGATCATAGTCCCAAGCAATAACATCATATTCCTCTAGATAACAACCTGGACAATTTGTCAAAATAGAAGATAGGGCCACCCAATCATTAAGATCTCCCCCTGCCATGCCCCCCCACTAAGGAGAACAACTTGAACCTTCCAACGATAAATGCAAGAATCCCTACTAATCAAGAAGCTTCAAACTCTCACACTTTAGACCAACCAACATCCAAAGAATATTTTTCTCAAAGGAAGCATATAGGGAAAGAAGGTGAATTGATAACATTCTTTTAATCTACTACACATACATATAATTGATGCTTCAACAAAAAGGTGGAATGTCAAAGGAATTAGAAAAACGTTCCAAACTATAATTGCTACTTCTTATGAGAGAATTTTTCTCATGTTTACAATCGAGCTTCAAAGTGTATTGTGAATAAATTAGTATTTTTTTTATATTAAAAAAGCAATCTTATAAATGAAAAATCTTGAAGTGTAAATAATATTTTCCATTATTTTTGAAAGTTTAAAAAGGTTTTCTTGATTACTTCATTCCCCAAGGTTCAATTTTTTAGAGGTGCAATTGAGTCAAGTTTGACCTTTGGATGTTTTTCATAGATGGGACCACCTTGCTTGTGACTACTTAACCAAAGGATGACTTTTAATTTAAATGTACTTTTAATCATTATGTTGCAATCTACTTATTCATAAAAAGCGGAGATGATATCTATATAATTCAGTTGTATCCCAAGAAAAACAAAAAAAATTATAACAAATAAATAAAAAACTATGACTTAAAATTTATTTAGTTTTTTTTCCGAACATTGAAATTAAATTTGAACTTTTGAAAAAAATCTTATCAAAATCTGACACAAATGGCATTCACCATGGGTAAGATCATATGAAAAATGATTTTGTTTTTTAAATAATTCTCTACTCTGCAACATTATGAAGCACAAAGTATATGCAACAGCAAGTTCCAAACACTAAGTCTTTTCCTTCTGGCAACTACATAACATACTATTTCAATTTGCAAATGGTAATTAACCTCCATTTCCTTATATAATAGAAGTTCAAAAAGCAATCTAAGCTCTGCTAGTCTTTATTAGTACTTGGAGATTCTGTTTATGTGTTCTTTTTGGTAAGGCTTACAGGCATTCCCTTGGTTGGAGCAGGGAGAGGATCCATAGTTATTCCTTCAATTGGGTCCACCAATGACCAATCATATTGAGTTACAAGGTGGTGCATGAACACTGTTATCTGCAATTTAGCAAGCTCTAAACCTGCACACAGACGAACTCCTCCTCCAAATGGGACAAACACATATGGTGGAATTGTATCTTCAAATCTGGATGGCTTAAACTTCTGTGGCTCTTCAAAACAGTCTGCATCATAGTGAGTTGATGCTGTCCATAAAACCTGAAAAATTAAAATCAAATTACATTAAATGTTAATTATATTGGATGTAACAATTCAAAGTAAAACTGAAACAGCCCATACAGTACAATGTCCAGCACTTCTAACATAGAATGTTCTTTCAATTAGAACTTTTGTTTGTACTACCTTCCATCCTTTTGGTATGGTATAGCCTTCGTATTCAAAATCAACAATTGCCTTTCTGAATGATCCAAAGATTGGAGGAAGCAAACGCATTGTTTCTTGGGCTGCTCTCCATGTAAATGTCATATTTTTTACATCTTCCCAGTTGACCTTTTCTCCTGGTTCCTTGCTCTTCAGAATCTGCTTGTGTTCTGGGATGGCATAAAGCAAAACATACCATTTAAGAACAAACTTAGACATTAATGGTGCAATTTACATGGTTTACATCTACTGGTGAGGAGTATCTGAAAATGGGTAAAGTAGATCAAGGAAAAACTGGTTTGTCCAAACAATTAATATTTAACAGATATTTATGATCTAGTTATGAAATTAAATTATCAAAAGATTACTCTAGTTAAATTGAAAAAAAATTATTCCAACGTCCGTTGAGAAGAATCTATATCTATATAGTTGCTTTGCAATTAAGACGAAATTGAGGGTGAAAGGTAAATCGCTAAATAAAACATAGATGAGAAGGGTTTCTAAAGTTATTAGAGTGGATAGTTATAATTGTACATCATCTAATTTAAGGGTCAAAGGTTAATTTTGGGTAGTAAAAATAAAATAAATATTTATTTTTTTAGAGTGAATCAAATGTAAAATTATTATCTAGTCTTTAATCATTAAATTCAATGATGTTAAAGATATATAAACATCCTATAAGTTTTGTTTTTGACTTTTTAACAATAAGTACCATGTTATTTTGTTGTATGTAGTTCACAAAAGAATTTTAATATAGATTATTTAAAAGTCTTTAAAAAAAAAAAGTTGTGCACTTAAAAAGTCTTAAGTTTGAATCTTAATCTATTAAAATTAAATAAAGCTTAAAAATATTAAACTTTTCAAAGATCAATTAGAAGTCAACCTTAAGATCTTACATTTGTTAATAGGGTGTTCTACCACTGAACGACTAGCCCTCTCGATGAGTGGTCCATCTCTGGTTCAGCTGTGGCTGATTTTCTAACATCCCTTTTCAGCTACACTATAGATGCTCAAGAAGTCTAACTTAATCCGACTTTTCTTATCTAGACTTTGATATAATGTTACACATTTTATGGACCAGCTATGAATTGAACATAAGACCTTCTATTTATCACTAAATGTTCAATCATTGAACTACCAACCTTCTTAATAACCAACCCATCTTTAATTCAATATTACTTATTTCCAATAAGAATGATACCAATAAAAATAGTGACTCACTCAGGTGTGGCCATACAAATGATTTTTGACTTCAAAGCCAGTTTTTTTTTTATTTTGACTAAAATTGTCTGTTTAAGCTCTATCCTTATATTAAGTCTCAGACTAAACACCTTACGTAAGCAATAATGATTTTTTATTCCCTCTATGACATGATTAATTGATCTGTATATAATATGTTTCGATTCGCAGTGAATTTCATTTCAAGCAACCTGCCAGTTCACCCACACGTCTATACAATTGTAGAATCAACAGTTTTAAGTCCACAAGATCAAAATCTGAAAGTTGGATCTATCTTAAACTCATGTTATATTGTTTTACAACTTCCAAACAAACAGGCTGCAAATTTGAAAATCAAAGAAAAACTTTTTGTTTAACATTTTAACTCTTTTTTAATTGTCTACCGGGAAGTTAGAATATCTTATTTATATATTCATACAACATTTAAATTTGGTGAAGAGAAAAAGAAAAAGATGATAAGAGATAGGATTCTTCAAAGGACATTTGGATTCCACTGATATAGAAAAATTGGATGATCCAAATCCTCTTCCTCACTCTGCTATTACTGTTGTCATAAAAGATAAGATTCTTTAAGAGACACTTCGGATTCCACTAATATATGAAAAAAATTAGATGATTGAAATCCTCCTCCCCACTCTGCTGCTGCTGTTGCAGCCTACTTTTTGATTCTAAATTTTCTGATCTGAACATTAACCATATGCACTTTTTAAATGATTTTATTTCATTTTCTTAAATATAGATAATATTATTTCTTATAAAGAATATATCAGACACTCATTCCTCAAATTTGGCCAAGAAAGAAATCTCTTACCTGCTAAGATTTGTTCATAGCAATAATTGTGTTCCCGCAGAAATTTACACATCATGGTAATGACATAGGAGCTCGTATCATGGGCAGCAAACATAAACAAGACAACATTATCCATCACCTCCTTATCCCCAAGCTTGTTACCATCTTCATCATTTAACGTCAACAACCTGGAAAACAAATCCTGTTCGCCACAGGCCCTCCCTTCCGCCAGATCCCTACGTCTCCTCTTAATCAACGCTAACAGAAACCCATCAATCTTACGGCGTGCACTCCTGGCTCGCCTGTACCTGCTCCAGGGAAGATCAAAGGGAAAAGCAAAAACACCCAACAAAACCTTCTCAAACAGATTCAATAAATACTTAGTTTCAGCCTCGCCTTCAAAGCCCAAGAAAAGGCTACACACAGAAGTAAAAGTAAGCAGCTTGGTTAGGGGATACACAAGAACAACATTATTTCCTTTCCAGTGCCTTTCAAAGTGGTCTTCAATTACAGAGCTCAGTTTGCCCACAAAGCTCTGCAGAACCTCTGCCCTTAAGCAGGCCATTACAGCTCCTCTCAGGCGCTTGTGTTCTGCACCATCTTTTTCCATGATGGATCCCCTGCCTATCAGATTTACAGTGCACTGTGGCCATGAGCTCACCACCAACTTAAACTCATTAGAAAGCAGGAAACGGTTACCGGCGGCTCCGGTGAATACTACCGTGGGAGATCCCATCAACCCAGTCTTGAAAACGCTCCCATACTTTAGGATTCTCTTGCCGAGGAAATCCTCAAACAGTCGATTACGTTTCTGGGCTCTGTAAAATTTTAATGTCTCGCCAATTACAGGAAGCCCCAGGTTACCTGGTGGAAGATTAATTCTACTACTACTGCTTTTGAAAATCAAGATGCCAATAATGATCGTACTTATAACTAATACTAAAATGCTTGAACAGCTAATCCATTCTATCACAGCATCCATTATAGGATCTTATAATGTTGCAACTACAATTCAAGTGAAATCAACGCTAGCTAGCAATTTATAGAGTATTTGTGCTGCAAATACAAGGTGTTCTGCGTAAACCACCGGCATTTCGTCCATGGTATCAGTTTACTATGGAGCTCATGATCTGCATGACTTCTTTCTAAATTAAATCCAAGGACAACTCAGCAATTGGGTGAGCATTTTAAAATTTGAGATGTTGACCAACTATATGGGGTTGATTTGCTTATATGCATATAAATCTTAGGGCGAAATTAAACATAGAGGAGATAAATTTGGTTATTGTGTGTTCGATTCTTTTATAAATTTAATTTTTTCTTTCATGCATTTAAATTTCTGGGTTTGGCTTATGTGATCTGATTTTTTGGTTTTTCTGGGCTTTGCCCATGTGACTATCGGGGTGTGCCTTCTTACCACCTGCCCCTTTTTTTGTGAATATGTACTCTCATCTCTAAATTAATATAGATGTCTGTCTATTCATCAAAAAAAATTGAACTGTTGTAATTTAACTAGTTTATCAAAATCTGAAGTTTTATAATTTAATTAGTTGAGTATAATTAGTGAGGGTGATGGTATGTTTTTTGTTGTTATTTATCAAGATTGAAGTTTCTTGGAGGTACAATTGAACATGGTTGAACTCGTAGATGACTTTAAAGGACTGGATCTCTATGCTTAGAAACTCAACCTAAAGACACTTTTGATTTAGATGTATGTTCCCTCATAATATTTTAAAGCTTCATTATTTTACACATCATCTAAATGCAATGAGTGATAAGAAAATCATTTATGATCAAGAGAAATGAATTCTTATGAATAGTGTACTATTCATAAAATATAAATTGATAAAGATTGATCTGAAATTATGTAATTAAATCCTATAAATCATCAAATAATTCGATAAACTCCAACAATAGTACTTATATAAAACTATTTTTTATTTTTTATTTTAAATAATGATTAAATGAGAAAGACAATACTGATATTGTTAAATAATATGATGTTACCATTAATATTAAAAACCCCTAATTTAAACATCTAATACAATAGTAATAAAACTATGTTATTAAAAATAATTAGAGCCTTGACAATTGTTTCTTACATGACAAACTAAAGGTTGAAAATAGACCCTTGCTTGATAGAAGTATTTGGTCATAAATGTGTAGGGAGATATTTGACCAAATATTAGATTACAAATAAAACATAAAAAATCATCCACATAATCAAGAAAATTTCTAAAACTAGATAAAAAAATATTATTACAAACAAAACAAGAGTTGTGCATAGTTGGAGTCCCTACCTTAAGTAATATTGGGTGTTCATGTTATTGTAGTTGACATAATGTAGTTTATCTATCATGTTACAATGGCAAGATTAGTTGAGTACCTTAGTGCAAAATGCCTTTCGTTTCTTATTCATTTTTAGGTTGATGGTTAAATAATATAAACGAAAGGGTAAATTTTGGCTGCTTATGTTTTTGTAAACAAGACATTGTCTTGAATAGATGAAATTGATTTACAATTAGTAAGTGCAAAAGAAATGATAGAAAATATAACTTTGAGTGCAAAACATAAATAGAGAAAAATACTTTAGGCAATTTTGAGAACACGTTTTGCAGTGGAAATAATCTACTAAGTATTAATTATATCCAAGTGACCTCAACAAAATAGAAAAATGATAAACAATCATATCCAAGCTAATATACAAAGCTGTATAGTATAAAATCCCTCCTTAAGTTTAAGGAGACTTAAGTTTATGTCTACTAAAAATAAATTAATGATTTTTCCAACATAAGTAAACAACCCTATGCAATGTGTAAACAACATAAGTAACCATTTATGTGCTAGCCATGAATGCAGAATGTGACAATAGAGGCAATGCACATGAAATCTATGAATAATGCCACCTAACCCTCACTACAAAGACATGACAACACCATAAAACATTAGTGAGATATGGAAGTTGTAAGAAATAGCTTAAATTTTATTTTAATTAAAAAAATCCTCAAAACCATAGCTTAAGATAGTTGTGTGTCCTTGGACCTGCCTCCCAAGACAAGCTAATAGCTGAAAAAATGTAACAAAAACATTATTCTCCATCTATAGATTGTTGAACTATTAATAGCATGTGTAAAACCCCAATTTTGCATGACACCGTGAAATATGCAAAGTACAAAAGATGTATTGTCATTTGAAGGATCTCAATCATCAACAACTAAATTGCAACAATTGTAACTACTTTATATTCCCTTTACAATCCATAACTATGATTCTATGATGATGAGGGAAACTAAAAAATCAGTGTATGAATCTGACCATTTAATTCATTATGAAAATACAAGAAAATTAGACTAGATTTCAATCCACAAAATTTGGTCAAGCCCAAGGATCCAATAATTTTATTTAATAAGCTACAAAAATCTTGTCTTGAGCTCAAGAATCTAGTAGCTCTAGAACCCAAATGATCAGGATTGTCTCTAGCCACATAGAATTTGAAGAACAAATGATTTCATTTGCTAAGAATTTGAATTAGATTCCCAGGCAATATGTTATGAGATAGTTATTGAGTTTTCTATATAATTCCAGTTCACTAGGTAACATAATGAAGCAATCTGAATATCTATAGGATAATTGTAGCTATCACATAACATATTATCTTGGACAACTGTAATGATAAATAAAAATATTGCATACCTATTCTCAAACAACCAATCATTTGTACAAGAACAAATAGTCTCCATAATTCATTTGCTAAAACCTATAAAACTTGACCTTCCTATAATTGTAGCAAGAGAGATTTTATAAACACTAACGAATGGATTTTAAAGGCACAAGTAGATTCCTTTCTCTCCAATGTAACCTCCTTATCTTTTACCCTTTCTGGTTGATTGTCCAGCATTGTATCTTGCTATCTATTTTAATTAGAATTGAACCTAAATTTTGTAGTTAATTTTTTGGGAATCATGTTGTAATGATTTATTGAGATTCAATGTTTAGTTTTGAGTCAAGTTTCATTGTTCCAGTATTCACAAGAATTTATTTCTCACGAATATAAATAATTCACTAAGTATTAATTATATCCAAGTGACCTCAACAAAATATCAAAATGATAAAAAATCTTAACCAAGCTAATATACAAAATTGTATAGAATCCATGTAATTAAAATGCCTCAAACTAAAGGCCGTTGGTATTGGCAAGTGTCATTTTTTTTCTGCAATAAAAAAAATATTTGAAGCCAAAAAATGATTCTTGTAAATTGTAAAGTTTTGTATATCATAATAGAGAGCAGAGGAATAAAGGCATGCTTCAAAAATATCCTTGCATTAAATGGCGGGGAGGAATGAAGGCATGCCCCCTCACATCTTATTATATTCGTACTATCAAGCTACCTCATCCATTAAAATAAGTTAAAATGCCAATGAAGACCTATTTTTACTTGCTCCCAATTAAGAACAACATTTTCTTTGTAGAGTGTCTAGAACCATTGGCCTATTCATTCCTTACTATAAAAAAATTGCAATAGCCATGAAGATTCTTTTGATAACCAGGTCACATCATTCTCTATTTAGAAAAACATGCCAAATTAGATTTGTATGCCTCATAAATTATGCAATATCTACTCCTTAACAAAAGCATACAATCTCAAAAGTAAAACTAGAAATATCCACTACTACAATAAAATTTGAAAATGAGAGTCAACTGTTCACATCTCTAAAATGCTTGAAAACTACAAAACATGATGCCTTCTAACTGATACACTTTAAGCACTATTGCAACCATACACAAAACCAAATGCAACCATTCACTACTTGTGTTGCATAAGAAGAATTACTTTTGGTTAATGGACTCCATACAATTAATTAACAAGTGGCAACGAAGCAGACAAACTACATGAAGTAATAAAAGAGATTGTACTTTTTCTATCTACTCTTTTTTTCCAATATGAGTCTTTCTTTGTCTTGGCAATACCTCTGAAGGATGTTTGAAACAACTTTATATATGCAAAAATGTATCAAATTGTAAGCTATACATATACAATATAGCTCTACCCTTAGCACCATACCTTAAAACAGTTTTTCACCATCCCACCCAACTCCCCAATACCAAAAAAACTACAACGAAAACATTAGTCTCTTTTATGGAGCTCAAAATGTCATGATCAACAAAGGCATAATGTAGAAGATTTCTGCACCAAAAAATAAGATACCTAGATCCCTATCTTTCCAAGTGACCCAAATGGAGAAATATACTTTTACAAGGATTTCATGAATGCTAAAAATAAATTCAAAGCAATCAAAGCCAAAGGACAATTAGAGATCTACCGCTATCACTCTAGAAAGGAAAAACTAAAGACATAATAGCATAAAACCCTACCCTTTTCTTTATCCATGCCCGCTTTTTAAATTACTAAGAATCTATAATCAACTCAGAGTTACTCATCTTTTGCATCAACTCAGAGATTTTTCCTGAATCCTCGCTTCTTGGTATAAAATTTTGCACTTCTTAGGGTGATAATGGTACAACATACTTCAATTTTGCTCAGAATTTTCGATTTGTTTGAAATGATAGAGAATCTGTAATCAAATATTGCTAAAAACACTAGAAATTATCTACAAAATAGGCACAAAATATAGAAAATATTATAGAATCAAATACTCACTAACTCATAAAATATTTACATCAATTTATTAGATCTTGATGATGGCAAAAAATTGCTTCAAAACCCTAGTTTCCTAGAAAAAATATCACAAGAATGAAAAGCACCGTACAAAATGAACAGAAGTTGGAGGCAAGGCACATGAACGAAAGTCAAAGGTGAGGAAACCCTGTGCAATGCGTAAACAACATAAGTAACCATTTTTGTGCTAGCCACAAATGCAAAATGTGATAGAAGAGGTGAGGCATGTGAACTCCATGAACAATGCCACCTAACACTCACTATGAAGACACGGAAACATTGTAAAATATTAGTGAGATACGGAATATTTTCCTTCACTCATTGCTCATTGGTCGACCAAACAATTTATGATTCAAAAAAATGAGAAACCCCTGCTAAAATCACATCAGTCAATCAAAAAATTATAAGAAATAGCTACAATTCCATTTTAATAAAAAATTCATAACCATAGCTTAAAATAGTTTTGTGTCTTCTTACTCGCCTCCTGAAACAAGCTAATAGCCAAAAAAATTGCAACAAAAATATTAATCTGCCTATAGATAGGAAGGGACTAACAAATTATATAATATAGGAGCATCCTATGAAATTGAGCAAAGTCTAACCATTACCAAAACAAAACTAAGAACTCTCCATGTTGACAAATCAATAAAAGGCTAAATAGAAATCTTTCAAGGTGAATCCTATCAAGAGGAAATCAAGTAGATTACTTATGAAGTTTTCCACAAAAAAAAATTTAGTATTCTTACTACTAATGGAGATATGGCTTGTAGCTATTCTATACTAGAATATCTCTCGTTCCATCTAAAACTAATCTTTTCAACACTATTAAATTTATAATTATAATTTCAAGACCTTGTTAGCAATAATATTATGAATATGATTATCTCCATTCTTGGAAATCTTATAAAATATTATAAAAAATAAATAATAAATAGAGAAATATTTTTAGGAGTGGATATGTTAGATTTTATCATGGAAATTATCTAAAGATTCAAAGAGATTTCAAAATAATCATTTATAAATGACACAAGGCTATTTCACTAGAGATGAAAATATTGAGACATGAGATGAAATAAAATACATAGAGTACATCCTTTTAAAGGCATGAAAAAAGAAAAGGGTGAGAAACTACCCAATGCGAGAAAAAAACCACCCAAATAATTAACCCTATGTTAAACTTAATACTACTAACAGCCCCCCTTAAGTTCAAACTTAGGGAGAATTATTATGCAAAATGAAAATGGAAGATGGGTCTAGGATACAAGGCCATATTAGGTAGCCATTTATAAAAAAATGGTCTCTCACAATTGAAGAAAAGGAGAAAATCCCTATGGTAAAAAACCCCTCTCCAAAAGAGAGAAAAGAAACTGAAAAAAGATAAAGTTGGAAAAGTGAAAGGAGGAGGACTTCACAAGATCCCCCAAGGAAAACTTCTCACTAATCTTAGAAAAATACAAAAGGAGAGAGGCTATGTAGGCCCCCATAGAAAGGAGTGAAGATCCCCCATTATGAAGAAACTTTTGTGTTGATCCTAGAAGTCTGAAGAATATCCCATGTACCTACAAACAAAATGACTCCCTTTAGGGAGAAACATCCATTGATGAAAGAGAAACTTCAAATCTAAAACAAGAGAAGGGAGAGGAGGAAAATTCAACCTGAAAGATGCCTCTGAAAACTATCTTGGTGCCTCCATGTAACCAAATGTCACATCATGATCAAGTGCAACCTCAACTATAGAAGGTGGATCAACATGGCCATGTGGAAACTCTAAAGCAACAATCTCCAAAGAATTAGATGGTGTAACAATAGTGTAGATGAAAAAACACTGATGCACATGGGTGTGTCCTAGGGTGGAGTTGCTTTGGCAATTTCAGATGGCAAGGAATTTCCAAATGATGGTAAGGCGGGAAACTCTTCTCCAAGTGTTGTCATTAATGGTGGTGCGCAGGATGAAATGCAGAGGCTAGATGATAGTTTCTTTTGAGATGGGGCATCTTGTGGGTCCTTCTCATTGGGTAACTCTTTTGTCCTTCTTTCTTCTATCATTCTGGGTTCATATGGTAAACCTTTGGAAAAAGTGGGGTCTCTTTATGTGTTTCTCAAGGTTGCTTAGATTATTCAGCGATTGTCACCTTAGTGGATAGTAAGTCTTGGTCAAACATTTTCCATGCTAAGCTTAAAGAGAAGAGCTCTTCGCCCCTGGTGGATTTTTTTGCTAAACCGTTAGCTAGTGACTATTCTATCTATGTTCCTGATTGTATTATTGACAAGGGTATTTTATCTTTGGAGAAATCACTTATTGGTAAGCTTTTGATACCTTGGCCCAGCATTGAAATGGTTTGCAACTTGGCTAAGAATCGATGGCATCTGAAAGGTCAGGTTGAGGTTGTGACCCTTGCTAAAGGATTCTTCTCATTCTCCTTTTCATGTGAAGAAGATTTTTTGAAGGTTTTGGTGGGTAGGCCTTGGATTATAGGTAAATCTACTCTTGTGTTGAAGAAATCGGAGGTTGGTTTTTCCCTAAGCTCCTATTCTTTTGAATCGGCTCCTATTTGGGTCTATTTTCCTAGGAATCTGTTGGAATTCTAGGATGAGAAATTCTTTAAAGTAATTGTGGCTACTATTGGTCTCCTAATTTTTATTGATACTCTTATGGCTTTTAAGCGAAGGCTTGTTTATACTCAGCTTTGTGTGAGTCTGGACTGGAGGCTATGGATCTTCCTTTGATGATTAAGATTGACTCTAAGTTGGGTGTAGGGTAGAAGGCTGTTGTGTTTGAGTTGATTCCTTTGCTTGTTTCCATTGCAAGAAGGTGGGTCATTGGGTGAAAAATTTCCCTTTGAATCCCAAAGCTCCTCCTCAAAAGGCTTTAGGTCCCTCCCAACAGGAGGCCAAAGTTTGGAAGGAGGTTGGGAAAAGTTTTGGTTTGGGGGTTGAGACATGTTCTGAGCATGTGGAGGAGGTACAGAATTAGGACCCTATTGGTGAGTCTGTGGTGCTCGAATAGGGTGTCACTATGGAGTGTCCCTACCCTATAGTGGAAGTATCCCCTGAGGAGGGCTAGTTTAAGGCCTCATACGATGAGGATCTTGGTGGGGCTTTAGTGGAGTTGGGTGGTGTTGGTTCTTTGGCGCTTATGGTTGCTGAGCTGAAAAAGGTATCCCCTTTGAAGATGGTTTTTGAGGACTTTCTTTTTTCTTCTAAGGATGAGTTTTCAGGTCCTTTGAAGGTGGAACCTATGATGGTTTTTTTGAGCTAGTGGTTGAGTTTATTTTTTCTGATGATTTGTTGCTATTACTGTTGGGTCCAAGCTCTTGCATTCGTGAGAGTGAGTAGGTTTGTACCCCTGCTTCCAAGTCTTGAAATATGAAGATATTGAACCCCTTTGTGGGGGTGATGGCTACTAGGAACTGTCTCAAGCTGGATTGTGGTTCAAATCCAAGGGGTAGAGTAAGGCCTTCTCTGAAGAAATTTTGAGAAAGGGTGAGTAAATGTGACATTGTTGATGGCTCGCAGGTTACATTGTCTGAGTTAGGCTTGAATGGTCCTTCACGAAATCTTGAATGAAGATACTCTCTTGGAATATAAGAGGATTAAATAATCCTCATAAGTAAGATATTCTTGCTAATATTGTGTGAGACCACCGACCTGATATTATTTTGATTTAGGAAACTAAGATGAGTGCGGACAAGGTGGAAAGAATTAAGAACAATTTTTTTAAGGATTGTGGGTGTTAGGATTTTGACTCTAATGGTGCTTCTGGGGGAGTGGAAACTTTTTGGAATCCTAAGGTAGTTGTTGGTTCTGCCTTGTTTTCTTTTGAAAATCATATGGTGTCATCTTTTTCCTTTGCCAAAGATAAGCTCCCTTGGGTTTTGTTGAATATTTATGCTCCTAATTCAAAAATATCTCATAAGCATTTTTGGGGGTGTTTGAACTCTTTTAAGGCTCAATTTTTGATACAAAATTGGTTGGTGATGGGGAATTTTAATACTCCTCTTAATGATGTGGATACATTTGGGGGATCTCAGGTGGCAAATGACAATCGCCTTGATATTATGAATTTTATTAATGATAATCAACTTCTTGATTTGGATTTGGGTGAGGCTTCTTATACTTGGTCCAATATATGTGTGGTTGATGCTATTATTTAGGTCAAGTTGGATCAGGCCCTGATTTCTCCTGGTTGGCTGCATTCCTATGCTTTTTCTCTTTCTTCTTTGACTAGACTTGGTTTTGATCACTTTCGTACATCTTTCAAGGCTGAGATTTTGGTCGCAAAAAGGCCTTTCCATTTAGATTTGAGAAAATATGGACTAGCCACATAGATTTTCCATCCAAAATTTTTGAATGGTGGAACTTGAATGCGGTTGGATCTTCTATGCATAAGGTAGGGAAGAATATTTAATTTTTTAAGAATAATTTGATACAGTGGAATAGGGATTCTTTTGGAAACATTTTCAAGCAAAAATTAGAGCTAAAGGTGAAGCTAGATACTATATAGCATAGAATGCAGGCTTTTGGGTTAGTTCTCTCTCTACTTCATGAGGAAAGTGTTTTGTTGGCTAAATTGCATAATATCGTATCTAAGGAAGAGGATTTTGGAGGCAAAGGTCTAGGGAGATTTGGCTCCATAGTGGGGACAAGAATACCTATTTTTTCCATCTTACTACTCTAAAGCATAGATCTTCTAATAGGATTTCCAAAATTCTTGTGAACAATGCTTCTCTTGATGAGGACAATGATATAAGATCGACAACTCGATCTTACTTTGAGAACCTTCTCTCGGAGGATCATCCTATTGATCTGGTTTGCTAACAAGGATTCCTTAATGTTTTTTCCTAACCTGGTCTCGGAAGTAGAAAATAGGGCACTGGTTGGTATTTTGTTGGATGGGGAGATTAGAAAGGTTGTTTTCTCTTTTGAAAGAAAGAAATATTTGGGACTTGATGGGTTCCCTATGTTGTTCTTTCAAACCTATTGGGACATTATTTCAAAGTATGTTTGTAATACCACTAAAGAATTTTTTGGGAGTAGGTAGCTTCTTAAGGAACTGAATTCTACATTTTTAGTGTTGATTCCAAAGAAGCCTAGGGCTGATCTTTTTGGTGATTTCAGACCTATCAACTTATGTAATTCAATATATAAAATTTTCTCTAAGGTGCTTGCTACAAGGTAGCAAATAGTTCTCTCCAAGATCATCTCATTGCAACAGAATGGTTTTATGTCGAGAAGGCAGATTCTAGATTCTATTCTTATAGTGCATGAAAACATTCGTTCACTCAAAGTGAATAAGAAGCCTGGGCTCATTTTAAAGCTGGATTTGGTGAAAGCTTATGATTGGCTGAATTAGTACTTTCTTATCAACATTCTCAAGGTGTTTGGTTTCTCAGATCAAGTTATGCAATTGGTGTGGCAATTAATCTCTCTCCTTCTTTCTCAATGCTTATCAATGGTTTTCCTTCTTCTTTCTTTAGAAGTTCTCGTGGTCTATGGTAAGGGGATTGTATTTCTCCTTTTATTTTATCATTATGGTTGAATCCTTGGGCAGGTATCTTCTTCAGGTGGTGTCTAATGGGGCCTTCAAAGGTCTTTATCCTTCTTCAAAATAGATTTGTTTCTCCCATCAACAATTTGTTGTTGACATGGTTATTCTTGCAGAGGCGTTTGAGGTTGCAGCCAAATCTATTTGTCTAATTCTTCATCAGTGTGAGGAGGCTTTGGGGTAGAAGTTGAGTCTTCCTAAGAGTATGTTTTTTTTCTTAATACGTCAAAGCATCATCAATTGAAGATTGCTAGTATTCTTGAATGTGGCAATAGGGAACTTCCTTCAACCTACCTATGGATTCCTCTTTGTTCTAATGGTGTCCCTGATTCTTTTTAGAATGGTATTATTGAAAATTTTCATTCTAAATTGGCCAGCTGGAAGGGAGCTTTTCTTAGCCAAGTTGGTAAAATTCAACTTATCAGGTCAAGCTTACAAAAATTGCTAGTTTATGCCTTAAGCTTATTTCATATTCCTAGAAGGTTAGTTTATGCCTTAAGCTTATTTCATATTCTTAGAAGGTTTTGGAAAAATATTGAAAGCACTCAGAAAAGATTCCTTTGGTTTAGGGTGGAAGTTTGCAGGTTGAAATTCCATGGTGGCTTAGGTTTGTGTAAGCTAAAATAATTTAATATGACCCTTATGGTTAAATAGATTTGGAATTTTCTTGATTTTGATAAAGAATGGACTATGATTTTCTCTTCGAAGTACTTGAGAGGGGTGGACAAAGTCAAAAAATTAGGGAGGGGGAATTTTGTTCCTCCTCCTGGGTCTGCCCTCTAGAACTCTTTGCTTCATGCTCACTTGACTGTGAATGATGGTCTACTCTAGGTCTTTGGGAATGGAAGGAGGATCTTGTTCTTGGATGATTGGTGGACTAGCCATGGCCCCCTAAAGAATGGACCTTGAGAGGCCCCTTTCAAAGACTTTTGTATCAGAGAATGGGGTGAGTTGATTTCTAATTATATTTGTGATGGTAGTTGGACAGGCTCGATTTGGTGAATAGGGAATTGGAACCCTTTGGTTATTCCTTTCTTTGATTCATATTCACGTTAATAGTCCTGAAGATTCGATGGTGTTGCAGTTGACTTCTGATGGTAAGTTTTTTGTTTCTTCTTCCTTCTTGTTTCAAACATGGATGGTTGGCCCTCCTCCTTTCTAGGGTAGATTGTGGAATGTGAAGCTGTTGCCCAAGGTCATTATCTTCTTTTGGCTTTTATGTCAAGACAAGATTTTAACTCTTAATAATCATGTGAAGAGGGGTATGTCTTTATTGAACAGGTTTTTCCTTTGTAAAGAGGTGGATGAGGATTGTTCTCATCTAGTTGATGGTTGTAATTATACTTGGGAGGTTTGGGCTTACATTCTTTAGCAGTGGGTTTTATCTTGGGTGTTTCCTTCATTTTTATTTGAATTATGGTTTTAGTGGGTGTCTCCTACTCTTAATCTAGCTCTTTCTATGTTTCCATCTCTCACCCTTCCACATTTGGCTTGGGTTGTTTGGAAGGAACTTAAAAATCATGTTTTCCATCAGCTAGAACTATCGCCTTCCAGGTTGGCTTTTAAAATTTGTGATGTTATCAAGGATAATTTCCTTTCTGAGTTCTTGGAGCTCCCCTCTCATGATCTTAAGGTGGTTGTCTATCCTTCTGATGTGTCGGTGGGTAAAATATGGAATCTCTCTTGTGACCTATCCATTTTGGTGAAGAAGATAAAAGATTCTAAGGAGGAGGTTCGATGGAGGGATCCCTCTTTTGGTTGGTTTGAAGTTAAATTTGATGGTGCTTCTAACGGGAATCCAGGACCTACTAGTTTTGGGGGAGTGTTATGTGATGATAATGGTAGGTTTGTCTCTACGGTCATGATACCTTTGGGAACCTAGACTAACCACTATGTAGAGGAAACAATAGCCTATCATGGCCTTGTTCTAGCAAAAAAAATTAAGGTCTCTAAACTTGGGCTAGAAGAGGACTCCCTCAATATTATAAATTATATTTTTTCCTCTATTCCCCATTCATGGTCAATTGCCCATCCTATCAATGTTTCTCTATCTATAATTAATTCTTTTGATGAGTTCAAAATCTCACATGTTTTAGGGAAGCCAATTCATTGGCTAATGGGGTGGCTAATGTGGGTTTGGTTTCTCATAATAATTGGGATGACTTTGAAACCTTGCCTCTTAATCTTAATATTATCTCTAATAATGACGAGATGTCATGTCATTAAGTTTGTGAAGCTAGGGGTTGGCTCGTTTATTTTTTAATGAGGTGGTTCTTGCATGTTGTGTTTAGGACCTACTCTTTTCATAATTGTCTCCTTGTAATCCACGTTATTATGGTATGGTAGCATAGGTGTGATGGTACTTTGTATTGAAGGCTTACAAGATTTGTTGGTCTCTATTGCATTCTTTTGTAGTATGTTTTTTAATCCTTTTTTCTACAAAAAGTTAAGGTGTTGGTGTATTGTTTGTTGCATGCCGCTATGGGTGGTGCTTGTTGCAGAGTTGATCCAAGCTCCCATGACGAGTTTCAAACTAATGATATTGTGTGGGAGCACCTGGAAAATGGTGGGGTTAGTTCATATTTTATTAAGCTCCAAGGGTCAAATCCAGAGGAAATGGAGGTCTTTGTTATGGGGTGGAATGGTAGGATTCTATGTTTTAGAGGTGTGCAACTTAACATCAATGAGGATTTTTTGGCGGAGGTCACTAATCTTCCTATTTCTGGAAGGAAATTATAGAGGTCGCCATTCTGAGGCACAATTTTATGTTGGTCGAGAAATTACTTTTTGTAGGTGGTGATTAGGAATTTGAGTCAGCTGTTTGAAGGTGGAAATACCTTTGCAGCTTTAGTGGACAAATATTTAAATCAAAATTTATATTTTATAATCGACTTCCAACAACAAATTGAATGCTATAATTAAATTGGTAGGTAAACTAGATCCTTGAGGCATAAATGATATTTCAAAGCTCTCGTAAGAAATTCCAATTCCTATGATTCAATGTTACATCAAATTTTAATCTCCCATGTGATGGAAATTTTGAATCACCAATGTGATGGCACGGTTACAAATACAACATAGGTTTCAAAAGATAAATTCTGCCAAACACCAAACATGGCCTCCTAAACTTAAACATGCCCTCCAAATATGTAATGCACTTGCAAATGTATGTGGTCATGGATTTGAGTGCAAGGCGAATGATGAATGGTGATGGAACTTGGAAATGCATGGTGCAACCTATGTAGAGAAAAAATGCCTCAATTCTGAAATAATGCCTCTTTCAGTAAAGAAAATTGGCCCTTTTAGCAAGAAAATAACGCCTAGTGATATGAGATTTCCACAATCCATCATAAATTGTTATTTTGTTGTTTTTGGATTCGATTGTGTGTAATTTTTTCCATCAATGTTTAGGATAACACTCTATGATCATTATCAGAATGTAAAAAAAGAGCATGAGGAGTAAAAATGATAAGTTGCAAACCCAACAAAGCATAAAAGGTTAGAAAGAGGGGAGAGGGATAAGTTGGCACATGAACCAAGACACCAAAATATAAAAGAAAAGATAAAATGTTAAGATAAAAAAATAAAATAAACACAACAAATGAAATTCAAGAAAAAATAAAAATGAAAAGGAGACTTAAAAATAATGCCTTTCAAATTGAAAATAAATCTCCTCTGATGAAATTCGATAGCAATAGGAAAATGAAGAATAATTTGAAACAAGGAAATTTTTAAATTTAATAAATTTTAAATGTGAGAAAAAATTCAACAAATAAATGATATTAAAACAACTCGAATGAAAACTCTCAATGGTAGAAGGAGCAGGTTGAAGGCTCTAATACCATGTTGGTGTCAACCACCTCCTAGGAGAACAACTTGGAATAAATATTCACAAACGAGAGAAGCAACACAAGGTTATTTCATCATAGATGAAAATGTTGAGATGAGATGAAATAAAATACATAGTGTAAACCCTTTTAAAGGCTTGAAAAAAGAAATGGGTGAGAAACTACTTGATACGAGAAAAAACCACCCAAATAAATAACCCTATATTAAACCTAATACTACTAAAAAATCATTCTCAAAATTATTTTTAATAAATGATCCATTTATAAGAGGATTAGGGAGTCCTTAACCATACATTTTTTCTTTTTATCCATTTTAAAAGTAACGATCTCTCTATTTCTAAAGAATTTTGAATGTTTATATAACTTTAACTATGTGCTCAAAGTTAAGATGGATTCCAATATAATGAGTATATGGTTGATGACATCTTTATTTTTCCATTATAAAGGTGAACATAATAGTGTAGTTTTATTAATTTTTGAAAAGTCTATAATGTTGTTCCTAGTGATCTCATTTTCAAAATGTTAAGAGTTTTTTTGACTTTGTCCTAAGTAATATTGTTGTTCAATTTATTTTAATAAGACTCTTCGAAAGATTCAAAGATCATTTTTATACAACCCATGGCACTTTTCTGTTGGAAAATGTGCCTCAACTTGCTAGCTTGAACCTTTGTTAAAGGACTTGGCAGATATCCCTTTTGTGTGCATGCCTTTACCTTCTTACTGCTATGTACTTTTGGAAGAGATTTGATAGCATGGGGTACCGCCATACCTTGGGGGTCCCTTGACTACCTAGCAGTAGCACGTGACACCATCTTTCCTCGAGGGTCCTTTGGTTGTCTGGTGGTTGTGTGTTGGTAGAGCCATACTACGAGCATATTCAAGATGAGACATGGTAGTGCAGTGTATACCACCATACGGTGAGGGCTTCACACCTTTCTAGCAGTAGCATAGTATACCACAATACCTCGGGGTTCTTCTAGATGACTAGCGGTGGCACAGTGAAAGGACCACAAGGTACAATCGACAATTTGGTGTGATAGTCAAAAGCGATGGAAAAGTGATGTGTCGACACATGGAATGATTTCATTGGTTTATTTTACATCACTATTGTAAATAAACAATCACTGGCTAAAAGATTTATTATCTGATTAGCGATATATTTGCATTAAATGCATATGTTGACTTAGGGATTAATAGAGTGAAAATATAGTAATATTATCTGTAATCGAAATTTAATGTTGGGCGGCCCAATGTGTGCTACAGGGTAGTGTGGGTAACTTGAGATGAAGGAATTTTGTTGGTGAACTAATTAGAAAAAAACCTAATGGTTGTTGGTTGGTAGATCAGAGTGTTTGAGCAGTATGCATAAACCATTGTAACTGTGAACATTGAGACACATAGAACAAAAAAAGAAGAATGTGAACCTAAGAGGTTGTGAGGTTGTGCTAGCCGAAAGGCTGGCTGAGTGAGTGGGCTGGTGAGATGAAATGAATCTCCATTCTATGTTGTGTGAGGACATTGTAACAGTGCGAGGATTCTAAACAATATTGTTGCTTGTATTCTCCAGATGGACAAGATGTAAACTCCTAAGGAGCATAGCTCTAATTTGTATTCGTAACTTTTCTTATTGTTGAGTAATCCAATTGAGTTGGGTGTTTTGGAGGGTGGGGTTTTTTACCCGAAATGGTTTTCCCCACATAAATTTGTGTGTTCATTTGTTTGTCTTTCATGTTGTTTGATTTTTTAATTTGAATCTGTGCATAAGTGTTTAATATCGTTAAGTTGCATTTGCTTTTCTCATAAGGGTTAATGTGGGAAATCAATTGTGCTAGTTTCTGCTTTATGGCATAGTAGTACATGTCTTTGAGACAATTTGAAGGAATTAAAATCACCGAAGGAACTGATGTTCTTAGATGTTTCATTCTAAGATGACCCAATTTATCAGAAAGTGGTATCAGAGCCTTGTTTTGGTTGTTGGTTTTGGGTATTTCACATGTGAAGATTTTTTAATCTATCAAGCTTGAGGAAATCTAGAGGAATCGGCTAATGATTGATCCTTTTTTGATGAGTAAAATTTCTCGCTCTTTTGAGACAACATGCAGTGTGAAAGATATTGAAGATGGAGATTTTGGAGTTGATCATATTGTGATGATGTGGTCTAATGCTCCTGGTTGGCAACAAATGATCCTGATGCAATGGGTGTGAGTTTATGCTTATGGTTGTGTTGCAGCAGAGCGTGATTCATATTGGGTATCTATGTGAGAGGCTCACTGATGCTATGGAATGCTTGGGTTGTTTTTCATCCATGGATTATTATGCTTGTGTTGGGTGCTTCAACTTGGCATTGAAGTATTTGTTCTCTGTTTCCCTGATTGCATGAAGGATATGAAGTTGATCTTTGGGTGGTTTGAAAACTTTTGAATAGCCTATCTCTCTCGAATGCATGTGCATGCTTGTGGTTTTGGAATTTTCTTGGCATGGGCTTGGAGTTCCTATACTACCTATTTCTTTCTTGGATTCCTTGTACTTGCATGGTTCAGATTCATGTTCTTTGGTTCTGAAGGTTTTTTATAGATTTTCCTAAAAATTCTATGATTCATATTCATGTTATTTCATTGTTCTGGTTAACTGTGATGGTTATGTGTAGACTCTTGGGTTGTCTAGATGTGCAGTGGATATGGATGTGCATGGGTGTTTTATAAACACGGTGGTTTTACAAGTTTTGCATGGTCAAGAAAAAACTTTTGGTTTTGTGGAGATACTGGTAAAAACTATTTTCTAGACCCTGGTTGTTTGGGACTTTACTGGATGATATAGTTGTAGTTCTACATGTAAGTGTTTTCTTGCTAGCTTCCTAGACTATGGTGCTTGAGTTGTGGATGTGATTGGCAAATCAGATTTGGTTTTGATCTGGTGTTTGAGTCAAGTTTGTCTACATTATTGTTCTTCAGATCTCGGTTTTGTAGTTTCTAGTGTGATGATAGATTTGCAAGCTTCATTGATTGAATCTATGGGTTGAGTGTGTTGTGGGTTGTATTTACCTAAATGTTTGTTGTGGGATAACTCGAAAGTGGATTGTCTATATCCATGATTTTATTTCAGTGTTCGTGAAGATTTGTTAGCTAGCCTTGTCTATGGTCACTTGTGCATTGGCATGGTTGCTTTTCGATGACAGGAAGGATAGTGTTGATTACCTAAATAGTCGATTATGGGGACATATAGTTGTGTATCACGATGTCATGGAAATCTTGATACACATTATAGTGTAATATTTTGACAATTATGGTGTAGTCTACATGGTTTGAAGATCTTGATGTTGCTCGGAATTGTTGTCAGATGGACATGTTGTTGATTGTACTTGGAGGTTTTTCAGATCAATAGATGTTTGTTCATGATTATTGGAAATCTTGGATGTCACGGTTTAGTGGGAGCTTTAGTAGTGACTATGAATTCATCACTTGGTGGTGAATGATCTTATTTAGTGTTGCAGATGTTACTAGGAGGGGCCCTTAGATCTTGTTGTTGCAGAAGGGTTCTTTTGCATTTGCATGGACACTATTTGAGGATGTCCAACATCTTGGAACCATGATGGATTTTTGGATTCTTTGGTTGAGGTGTTGGTGGTGCTTGATAGGTGATGGTGATTCGGAGTTGTAGACACATAAAATATACATGCACCTAATCCTGATCCTACTAACATCGTTTCATCCTGAATCACACTCTCATCTTATCAACACATTTCATCCCTTAATTAAATAAATCATTATTTATTTAATTAGGTCTTTCTCCTCTGCTAATTAAATTAATCAATTTAATTTAATTAACCCTCTATCCTTGTTCATTTAAATAATTCATTTTATTTAAATTAAGTCTCTAAAGTCCTCTTATTAAATTGAATAAATTAAACCTTGTTTGATTTAATCTAACATTGTTCCCTTTAGTTAAATAAATGAAATCTTTCTTCACAATTCTTGATTTAAATTAACTCATAAGTTCAAGTCAAAGTTGTCACATCCCCTAATCTCTCTTTAAATTAATTAATTTGTGATTAATTTAATCTTAATCTATGTCACATCCTCTAGAGAATGCAACTTGCACAATAGATAAATTACTTTGATTTATTCAATCTTCTATTTTTCCTCACATGGCATAAAAAGGGAATATTCATCCAAATTGAAAAATCCCTCCAAAGGGGATGGTACTTCCAACAAGGCATTTAAGGCCTCTTACATTTCCTTGGCCTTGAGCCAAGTGGCATTAATTCCATTCTTCTCTCCCTCCAAAATGTCACATTCAAATTTCAAATTTGAATCCAATAGCATTTATCATGCACATTGACCAAAATGTGCACAACCTTCAACCATTCACATCTTGACAAGTGGCACTTGGCCATTGGATGTTGAATGATACCACATTGCTCAATTCCACTAATTCTTCCAATTTTAAAATCTATAAATGAGAGACTCTTCCTCTCATTCTAACATCTACAATTTGAGTAAACTTACTATACTCAACTTCATCCTCAAGCATGTCTAGTTTCATCCATTCCATCAAATTCTTAGTTAGGTTATGCACATTTTTCATCATGGAGCTTGATTGAATCTTCATCAAGGTGGATCACTCATAAAATCATCAAAATTGCAACAAAGGAGTTGGGGAAGGGCCAATTTAGACACACCAATTGGCACCAATTCCCCCATGGGATCAAGAGTTTGGATGCTTAATTAGGATTTCATTGCTTTTTATGCCTTGTTCTTCATTTTTCATATTTTAAGCATTGTAGATGGATATCATGGGGAATCCCTATTTTATCTTGCATATGAACCCAACTATGTGTTTTTTTGTTGTGTTTGTGTAGGAATAGGATTGGGGTTCATATTTTGGTGCTAGAAGGAGGGCCTGATTGGACAAATTCATCACATTTTTTCAAAATTTTGTGACTTTTTGACATTTTTCTTTGCTTACAGGAAATTATGCCGCACATAGTCCCACGATGCTATATTGCACCTATTTTAGAGGCCTAACACTATATCATGCCGCTCTAAGCTCAAATTGTGCTGCATTTGTTTCTCCACATAAGAATTTTAAATTTTCAAAACCCACCACGGATCTATTGAGTCCAAACTGTGTTGCATGCTCAAACTGCGCCCCATTTGCGCTCTTTGTTTTCTGTAGAGCACCACTCTTATTCAAGGTGTTGCACTATATTGCACCATTGAGTTTCCAAACTACGCCACATTTGTTGACTGCACCATTGGCTAACACTGGAAAATTGAATTTTTTTTTTTTTAACATGTTCTTTTTTATTTTTTAACTTGTTTACTGTCTCTGCATCTTCTGGTTTTGATTTTTTAGGTAAGAGCAAGAAAGGAATAAAAATGGAAGGCTCCATTATGACATAAATCTCATACTATACAAGTATTTTTTAACACTATTGTGTTGTTTAACACTTTTTAGGGGATTTTCAATCTCCTTTTAAGGAATTTGTTATCTTTTATGCTTTAGGGAACAATAAATTTTCATTTGGGCTCTAAAAAGAACACAAATTTTCTTTCTAAAGTTTGCAAACAAAGGCTTAAAAATAACCTTAGAAATAATTTTACTAGATTTGGTTGAGGTTTAAAAATTGAACAAGGAAAATTCCACACTTAATTTGGTGCTTTAAAAAGAATTCATTTTGATTTGTGGGCTTAAAAGGAACAAGTGTTGCTTTGTTTTGTAATTATTTATTTAAAATAATATTATCAAAAGGACATATGTGCTTCTCGTGTGCCTCACGCAGATCTTGAGAATCAAAATCTCTTTTGGTGATCTTAAGTTGAGTAAAATAATTGCCTCCACACTTCATTTTTAGGATTTAAATTGAACCAATCTTGTGAGTGTGAGCGTGGCATATTTTGAGTGTTCTCCCTTTGTTTTTCAATGAAGGTCGATTGAACTATAGGATATGCTTGCTTGTTTTTGTTTATCTTAGTGGGCCTTCCTTATGGGAAAAAGTAATCACCCAAGGGAACGACCTAACTGGGAACATGCTAAAGCCAAGCGACTTCCACCCGGGATATAAGTGAGGATATTGGAACAAAGGCCAATATCATGAGGATTATTCTAACGAGAAGGGAAGAAATGGTCTCTCACCGTACTGGATAGTCCCCCACAAACAGAATGCCCACATTAAAATCCCTTGTTTAGAAAAGGCCAAAATCCTATCTATTTGTTGGTGCAAAAGGTCATGTCCTTTGAAGCCATCCCACATATACATGTGGTTTTGTTGTATAGATGAAAATTATGCCATGGGAGATTTATGGGTACTGATGCTTGGTTGACCCGAAAAGTGAGTGCACTGTAAGAGGGAGCCTGCGTGGTCAAGCATCTAATCATCCGCACTAAATATGTGCAGCTGGATTCATCCAAGCAAGAACCCAACAAATATTATATTTTCAGCGTATGGATTTTACATGTTCTTGAAATCAAAACACCTTGCTTTGATCTAAAACATTGAGAAACAAACATTCACAAAAGATTTGAAATTTCAAACCCTTTGGAGGAAACAAATACCCTTGACAAATCCAAGTGCTCTTGCTTGCCCTAGGGATTCTATCCTTAGAGGTTTCTAAGTGCTTTGGTTTAATCATCATTTGTTTCCACTAAATTCAACCTAGGAAACTGTGCTCTTGAAACCTTGATTTTCACATAATGGACCTTGTGGAATGAAAAGGAATTAAGACATAGACATTTATTTTGGAATCATAATCAAGAAAGTTCTTTTGGTAAAAGGAACTCACTAAGCAAAGATAAGGACAATTGGACCTCACATGTGTTCTCTCAAATTATTTCTCGTAAAATCAAAATCCAAAAACCAAAGTTCAAGAAGCTTAGTCTAAAAGCTCATGAGGAGTGTCTTGAAAGGATTTTTGAGGTTAGAGAAAGATTGGTATAAAATTTCTACAAGAAGGATTCAAAGAACAACCGAAGTTTGTATGAATTCTATTACCAACAAAATCCTAAGCTTTTTGAAAGGTTTTCTTTTCTCACATAAGAAGTATGACATTTTTTTCAATACCGAGGTTTTGTAAGAAAGATTCATGTCTAGGTCAAGTCTACGATCAAAATCATCACTCTCATCCACCCTGATCAAAATCAAATCTCATATCACTAACAAACTCTTGAGAACTTTGAAACATCATTCATGCTAAACTTAAAGGAAAAATTAACATCACCTTGTTTGACTTAACACACCTAGTCAAATTATCAATCCTCTTGAACAAATTTACCTCTAGGATAATGTAACTTCCTAAGGTCTACTAGTTCATGATCACTTTGATCGGCTTAACACACTTAGAAAATTATTTCTCTTGTTAAAGTCTTCTCTAGGATAACACAACTTCCTAGGTTTTACAAGTTCACCATCATCTTATTTGGCTTAACACACATATTCAAACTATCGAAATCAAATCAATTCAAGCCCTAAAAAGTTTAGCATCCCCCCCTAAAATTTATTCAAATATTTTCACTCATCCACATCATCTATTTATCTCATCCCCATTATCACCCCTTCGATCCTTTGACTCTCCTAGTTCTTCTCCTTTTTGTGCCTAAAGATTAAGATCAAACGATCTCTATTTTATGGTCCAAACAAGATCACAACACAAGAGGAACATGGAAATCATCAAAGAAACATCAACTTCAAGTGACTTAAGTCAAGAAACCTCTGAAGTAAACCTTGCGGGATCAAGCAATCCCCCAAATAGCTCTTCTCTACCATCACAAAATCCTCAAGAGGAATACTATGAAGAGGAAATCATCAACGAGGACTTGGGAATGACACAAAAGGAAATAACTGAAATGATTCAAAATCTAGAGAATCGTAGAATTGTCAATGCCATGCTAAAACTTAATCCTTCTCTATACATACACACGTTAATAGAAGGAGGGGCCCAATTACCTTCTGACCTTGATGTAAGTACCAGTATAGAAATTTCTCTTCCAAGCATACCCCCAATGTCATTTCCGAACATCACTCATGAGATCCCCCAAACCATATCAACAATCACACCAACGTCACTAGTTGTTAACAAGAGAAGCGCCATGTTTCATGAATTACAAAAGAATCGCCTTGTAAATAACAAAGAGGTAAATATCACCACCACACTAGATAAAACCATCCCAATGAATCCATCACACCCATATGTCTCATTCAATTTCCATAATCATGCAGACTCATCCTCATTCCATGCAACGCAAACCTATCTATTGAACATACAAACTTCTCTATCGCAAGAAGAAGGTGGTTTGTTCAAAACAGTGGGAATCACTGAACCATTCTCATCATCACTTTTCCAAGAGAACATATCATCATTCCCTCCATTACCGCTCACATCTGTATCACCTCTTGGGTTGGGTCTTCCCCCCTACCCATCGCTGGTTTCTTAAATCAAGGAAATTTGAGCATCACATCAAATCCTCCCCTTTTTCAAAGTAGTATCACAATAGTAGGTGGCAACCATTTAAGATACCACAGCTAATACATCAACCAGTCCCCAAATACCTCAAAGTATACCTTCTTAGGGACCAATCATCTCAATCACACCACCGACAACCCAAGTCTTGGCTACCAACACAACCCCTTTTCCCGCTACAATGGTTAGCACCATTCCCAATCCACCATCAATCCCACCAAAAACTAAAGTGACAAATTCATTCATCAGCATGATTCAAGCAGTCCAAAAGGCCACCCATCAAAGGGTACTTCAACAAAACCAACAGGTTGCTCAGCAACCGCAAGCACAACTATTTGCCTAACAAGTTGCACAAGCCTAACAAGCCACACAAGCCATGCAAGCAGCCCAACAAGAATAGGATGAAGCTCAAGTCCAACACCAAGCTCAATGGGTGTAAGCACAATACCATGCACACCTGCAAGCAATTCACCAACAAGCATACCAACACACCCTGCAAGATTTTCAGGCACAACAACAAACTAAACAACAAGCTTTGTTGGTGCAGCACAACTAGACCAACAACAAGCTTTTTTGATGTAACAACAACTAGACCAACAAAAAGATTTTTTAGCACAACAACAGCTAGACAAACAACAAGCTTTATGGGAACAACAACAACTAGACCAACAACAAGCTTCGTTGGAACAATAGCAGCAAGATCAACAACAAGCATTGTTGGCACAAATGCAGGCATATCAACAGGCCTTAAACGCATAGCAGAGCTTGTAGAAAACCCCCACCAATACTCCTCTCATCAATCAAACAACTCAAAACACATTCATCCCACCTCCTGATCTGCAAAATGATGTTGCAACATAAATAAAACTGCTCTCACAACAAGTGTTGGACCTTCAATTAGGGAAAACAACCAGAATGTCGGGCAACTTGTGCCCATTCCATTTGAGAGAGGTCTTAAAATGGTAATGTTCCCAAAGGGATTTGAGATCCCCAAATTTGACAAATATAGTGGGACGGGAAACCCTTAAAATCAGGTCAAGGAATTTCAAGTACATTGCATGGAGGTTGCATATGATGACACATATCTAATACAACTTTTCCCTCAAAGTCTGATAGGTCCTACCATGGAATGGTTCTCTCGCCTACCCAGAGGCATCAAAACATTCCAGGAAATGGTAGAAGCATTCCTTAAAAGCTATGCATTCAACATGGGTGCAGATGTTAGTTTGGAGGATCTATCAATGCTCAAACAAAGAAAAGGAGAGCTATTTGCATCCTCCTTGCAAAGATGGCAATCCAAGGCCAATTAGAGCAAGTGGACCATGCCAGAAGAACAAAAAATTTGAATAGTCATATCCAATCTAGATGAAAACTTGGTGTTCTACCTAAAAATGCAATGCATCATAATGTATGATCAATTGATCTCAAAGGTGCTCAATATTGAAAGAGCCCTTACTATACAAGGAAGCACATCAACATTTCCTACATAATAGGATAACTGCCCATCCACCAATTATAACAATAAACCTTGAACATGGTCGAGGAACAAAAATATCACAAATGATGGAGTGGTCGATGCTAAGGTGGTCATCAATGCTCCTAAACAAAACATCTAGACTCATCACCAGCCACAAAATCATAATCACAATAATGTGAAAACTAATATGGTGGCACAACCACAACCACTTCCTAACAACGAAATCAATAACTTGGGAAATCAAGGAGGACCACCTCCCCAAAACAAGTATCCTCCCAAGCGGAAGTTCATGGCCCTTTGAGAGTCAATTGAATCCATAATGCAAAAGATGGTTAAGGAAAACCTTATCAAAATCTCCAACTCTGAGCAATATGCGAAACCCATGACAAAACCACCATGGTACAAAAAAAATATCCTCTATAATTTTCACAAAATCAAGGGACACATAACTGAAAGTTGCATGAGGTTGAAAAATATCATCTAGGACCTCATTGAGAACAAGATCATAAATGTCGAACAACCAGCTAGAAATCAGGACCTTAAAATATACACGAATTTGATGTCGAATCATAGTCAATGAAATAACCAAGGAAACAACAAAGGGAATAAAAATTATGCTAGTGCAAACCTTGTATACAAAGACATTGTCACATGCATAGATGAGATGGTCACTATCATTAGCATCAAAGGAGCTAACGTCGATTGTGGAGTCACCACATGTGGTAGAAAGGTTACTATTGTAGGGGCATCACAACCATCTAAGACCCCCATTTCAAATCCAAAATTTGTTCCCTATGATTACAACATCATTGACCAGCTAAAGAGAACCCCCGCCCAAATCTCCATCATGGAATTATTGAAAAATTTTGCCACCCATAGGAAAATCCTTGATGAAGCATTAGTTGTGTCCACCATCTCCACCACCCTTGATACAGAATAGTTCCAAGCTATGGTTGGTAACATCATTACCCCAAACCTCCTTACCTTCTCCAACCAAGATTTCCCTACCCAGTCATCTCACAATCATGTGCTTCACCTTCAAGTGATCGTTCACAAAAATAAAATCAAAAGGGTCCTGGTAGATGGAGGTGCAAGGCTCAAAATTTGTTCACTCAAACTCATAAAGAACTTGGGATTCTTAGAGGAATCTATCTGCAAGAACAAAGGCATCAACATAAGAGCATACGATGATCAAGAAAGAGTGTCTCAAGGCACTATCAGAATCCAAATCCAAGTGGGGCCAACAACCATGGAAACCACTTGTCAAGTACTTGATCTAGACCTACCATAAAACATCCTCCTAGGATGCCCATGGATCCATGGAATGAAGGCAGTCACCTCAAAATTCCATCAATGCATCAAATTCCTATACCATAATGAGGACGTCACAATACATGGTGATCGGGAACCATTTTCCTATTGCAAAAACATGGAAGCCAAGTTTTACAAAATCCCCCAAGTACCAAAAAGTGATGAAAGACCATCCATAGACCCATCCAATTTTTCCTCCACTTCTATGACAGAGACACCCTCCATCCCTCATATATCCGACATCAAGCTCATGATCCATGACAACAGATGTGGAGATTACAAAATGAATAAAAATGTGTTTGTTGTAGGAGATTTACCATAATCTGCAAGGTCATATAGGCAACCTCAATCAACCAAAACACCTGTCCACACTATTGGGGCAGACCCTTCTAGATTTCGCCATTGGGGTGACCTAAGTCAGGAAAATTTAGATGAGGAAGGCATTTCAAGCATGCTATACCATGATGAAAAACCCACACCCACTCTACCCATGGATGAATCCAATAAAGGATTGCAAATAATGCTTGGTATGGGCTACAACAGGAATGAAATCATGGGAAGAAATAGTGATGGACGACTGGAGTCCATCATTGTAGAAAGAAAAATGAGAAACCTTGGCCTCGGATCTTCCCCTCTGATTATAACCATATGTGGCAGAGGTAACCCTAGTAGAGCAATCAGGTCTCCTCCTCAATTATCGACAACTGCCCTTCGACTACCCATATCCATAGGTCTACCCCTATATAATTTCACTTTTGACATAACTGATGTCTATACTAGTAGTAATGATGGCAGTACCATAACTGGCCTTCCATTTCTTTTTAAGGATTTCTCCTTACTGATGATTAGTGCCTCTCCCATTCATTCAAACCACCAAACTTACGAAGTAAACCTAATTTACCCGCAACTCATCAACTATGACCAACGAGGACCATTGGTTCTAGACACATTTGAAAATGATGAGGCACTCTTAGAATTCATGGGACTAAGGGATGCAGTTCCATGCAGAGACCACAAGGCTAGGTTTGACATCACACTGGACACCCATGCCTATTATGGGGAGACAATTGAGTCCTTTAGTCGTAAAAGAAAAAGAATGAGAATAAGCTCAGGGTCATTGAGTGAAAACCACATTGTGGCACTTTCTAACCAAAGAATAGTAAAAATAAAGGATGCATCCAATAGTGAAAACCTCTCTGAAGCACCGAAGGATGAAGGATTCAATCTCCCCCCTACTGCACTTCGTCAGGAGAAATTGGAAGTCTTGGAAGAATAGTGCAATCCTATCCATTTGGGAATGAAAGTAACACCACAAATCACCTTCTATGTTGAGTCACTTCTGACAGAAGAACAAGAATTATTGGTTGCATTTCTAAAAGAAAGAAATGTGAACTTTTCATGGACCTATGTAAACATGTCAGGTCTTATTCTAGAGGTTGTGATCCATCATTTGGCTGTTTACCCTAGAGAAAAGCCAATAAGACAAAAATTAATAAAAATGCACCCTTAGATAGCCTTTCTAGTAAATGTAGAATTACAGAAACTCCTGGATGTTGGCTTCATATGCCCAATTGATTATCCACAATGGCTATCCAATCTTGTGCCGGTTTCAAAACCAAATGGGGGTGTTAGAACCCAAATTTTCCATCGAAAACCTATATGATTTTCCCATTTTGAACCTAATATTTCACTATCTTTTCATCAAAAAACCATTCACTACCTTTCATAAAACTAAAAAATCCCATTACCGTTGCCATATTTTATAGCCTATACCATTTACTGCTTTACCACGACCTTTTTCAAAGTGGCTCACGATATAGCGATGAAGGTTAAGCGCAGTCATGATGACTGTTATCGCTATAACGCATACAGTCTTCAAACCAACCACGATGGCACAGTGACAATCAGTGGTTAAGCGATGAATGAATATTGGCGGTGGATGGAATGGATACCATGCAACCATGCACAAATAGAATAGTCACTGTGGTAGCGTGGTGGGCGGTGGAGAGTTAGTGTTGACCAGTGGAGATAGTAAATTCCTACCACGGTTAGTCAGAATGTTGACTGCAATGATATGGTAGACATGGAGATGACCATAGCAGTGGATTTTTGAGATGATGGTGGTTAATAAATGGTTTACCATGGTACCATGGGCAGATGGTGGAGAAACCACAGTAAGGTGGTTGACAGTAAGCAATGACAGTAAATGCCAGATACTATAGAACCGCCTAGGATTGGAATGCAAGCCATGGTGGAGTGGTGGGATGAGCAAAGAGTGGATCAGTCGGTCACCACACAACCACAGGGAGTCAACAAGTTGACCATGGTAGAGCGGTAAAAACTCAAATGAAATATAAAGAACGACAACGCACAAAGTGAGAAAAAATAAAGCAAAACTATGGTTTAAAATATTTGATTTGTCGATAAGGAAACTTAATCAAATATTTTATTTTTGTCATGGAATTTAAAATGGTTTTACCATTCAAGTGAAGGGTCATGACCCTTGGGATGTATTCTATAAATACTGGTAAAAATGAGTTATTACAGGGAGAGTAGGAGTTAGATTTTCTCATAAATGAGAACTGGGGAATGTAAATAATGACAGATTTCTTTTTTAAGTAGATCAATGGACAGATTATTTTGAATTGGTGAAACCCTTCTTTTTTTTTGTTGTTGTGTTGCAATAATTTAAATTTTTTATCCAGTTGTCTCCAACTTGAGGTCTTGAACCATTTAAATCAGCATATCAATTATATCTCTGGTTTGTCTAAATGTCTTTTCCATTTTGTGTGATTTAATTGATTGGTGTTTGCAAGTCAGATTTAAATCCTTCTGAATAAGTCATAGTGATTCAAGATTTCTTTTGGATTGTTGAAGAAGAAATTTGTAGGAAAACATTCCAGCACTATTTATACAAGACATAAATTAATGAATTTATATGCCAGTTATTAGAACTTCATTTTCAAAGTGCCTAGCAACTTGAATTTAGATAGAAAGGGAAATACATACAATTCTTCTTAATTTTGACTCCATTGCCCATGTGGATAGAAGGCACTAGTCTTTCGCAACCCAGATGATAAAATTTCATATCAATCAATGTATTCAAATCCTTTATTTTGTGTAGTAGGAGTAGGAGTAGTTGTGGTGATTTTCATCTATTCACTTCCATTTTCCATTGTGAATAGATTGCTCAATCAGGAAATACATTTCAAAATCTGCATCATTCACATAGGTACACCCACCTAGGTCTAGAAAAACCTAAAGAGAAGAAGGTTCAATTGCATCAATTGGCCTTGTACGTTGGTCAAAAGCATTGTGAGAGCTTGGAAACGTCTCGTGGTTCAAACCTATATTTTTGAGACCCAACAATTTGGCAACTCCATTGGGGACAAACATCAAAAAATTTGGTTCCATCCTTTCCATTTATAGAGTCAACAAAGTGTCAAGTTTTTGCATTCATTTCAATTCATAGGGGATTCCACTGGGGAAAACCGGAGCAATATCATAACCTTTTTCATTTTCCTACTTTTGGGGAAAGAAGGTGGGGACTCTATTTCAATTTGATAAATAATGCATTGATATTATGGAATAGTGACACTTTGCCAATTTTCTTGTCAAGATGGTACAAGAAGTGTGAAGGAAATAATCAATAAGAGAGTTGAAGGAATTGAAACAACAAAGGATAAAATTGGACCAATAGATGCTACAAGTGAACCAACAATTGCTGCAATTGGGAGTCCAATGTGCTCCAAGTACATCACCCAATAGGCCATCACATAGTGAGAATGAAGACACAAATTTTAGGAGATCTTGGACACCACAAGTATCACATGATACAAATGAGAACTTTGGTAATAAAGGTAATGTATTCTATTCACAACAAAACACTTTTGATGAGTATATTCAAATTGAAGAGAGAGGTAAAATTCTTGTGGATGCCTTTTTCAACATAAGGAAATATGAGGGAGAAGATACAAACTCTTTATACAACAGGATGAAAGACATCTGTATGTAAGTACCTCATCATTATAGGCCTACAAGACCCATGTTTGTTGCACAATTTTTAAGAGCATCAGAGCCTGAATCAGTTTATTGGTCAAAATCATCAAAATAGTGTGCCTTTGATGCAGTGAATAAATTTATTGATTCCATACTTTAGACAAGGTCTGGGGTGTACATCAGTAATGCTTCAAAATTTGAATTAGAAGAAGATATCATGCCATCCAACAATGAACATATGGAGATTCTCTCTTGCATAAAATATTGTGATTCAAATTGTGAAGATGAAATTGTGGATGTTGATCTACAACAGGGTGATTGTTACAGTTCTTATGAAGATCAAGAAGTTGGAGACATAGTAGAAGATATGGAAGCAAAGACCTATTCACTCAGCAGTGAAAAAGTTTCAGATTTGTTAACTCTTGAATACTAGAAGTATGCACAAAAAGATGATTCTGAAGCTTTGGCTCCAACATATATCTGCTTTGACATTGAAGATACTATTTCTAACAATTCATATGACTCCATGTGCATTTCTCATAGTGATGAGGAATTATTTGAAGCTGATCAAGAATCCATGTCTATCCAAGGAGAGGTATGTGACTTGAACAATATTTATCTGCAAGAGAAGGATACTGGTTTGTATATCATTGATGATGAATGTTCAATATTTTTTTATTCAAGTATGTATAGGGATGACTGTATGAATCAAGTGTGTGTCAATGCCAACTGGTGATAGAAAATAAATGGAAAGTGTTTCTGATTTGATTGTTTCAGAAGATATTGATGAGACAAAAAAAATTATTTACATGAGAAGCATTCAAATTTTCAGGTCCTAGTACAATTTTTGGATCATTCAGCAACATATGATAATGATCAAGCCTATTAATATTTTATCGAATATGGATACACTTTGTGTGCTGAAGATGACAAATATTAGTCATATGATGAGAAGAATGATGAGATGCAAAGTGGTGAAATGAATAAGAGTCAGGTTGAACACAATGACTTCTTGGATGTTTTTAATGACAGTGCATGTAACAGGGCAATTGGAATGGACAGTTTCAAAAGAAACCTGATGAGCTCGAATTAGAATAAAATCTACGATAGAGGAAAGTACAAGTTTTCTTTCGGGTGGCCTGGGGCCATCCTTTGTGGTTTTAATTTTAAACCATAGCAGATACAAAGGATTAAGGATTTCCTGTGCATGGAAAATTCCTAATAAACCTCTTTAAACATTCTTTTCCATGCACAGTAGGTTTAGAAAATTTTAAGGGTCTGGGTTTGCCAGTACATGGAAATTCTCAAGAATTCCCTTTATGAAAGCATTGCTTTCTTTCCATGTATAGTAGTGTAGATTTTTCCCATCCTCCATTTTCCATCTCTCATTTTTCCATCCTTTGCTTGGTCTGCTCTCCCAAAGATATTCTGGATTCTTGCAGTGATTTGAAAAACCACTCATCCCCAATAGGATCCACTGTTAGAACCCAAATTTTCCATCAAAAACCTATATTATTTTCCCATTTTGAACCTAATATTTCACTATCTTTTCATCAAAAAATCATTCACTACCTTTCATAAAACTAAAAAGGCCCATTATCATTGCCATATTTTACATCCTATACCATTTACCGCTTTACCATGGACTTTTTGAAAATGAATTGTGGTATAGCGGTGAGGGTTAAGTGCATTCATGATGACTGTTACCACTATACCACATACAATCTTCAAACCAACCATGGTGGCACGGTGATAGTCAGTGGTTAAGCGATGAACAAAGACTGGCAGTGGATGGAACAAATATTGTGCAACCACGTGCAGATAGAATAGTCATCGTAGTATGGTGGTAGCGGCCAAGGAATAGGCATAATTTTTTTACCATGCCACCACGCATAGTCAAAACTTGGACCGCGGTAGCGTGGTGGGTGGTGGAGAGTTAGTGTTGACCAGTGGAGATAGTAAATTCTTACCGCAATATCACGGTTGGTCAGAATGTTGACCACGATGATACAGTAGATGTGGAGATGACCATAGTGATGGATGGATAAGATGATGGTGGTTAATAAATAGGTTACCATGGTATCATGGGGAGATGGTGGAGAAACCGCGGTAAGACGGTTGACAGTAAGCGATGACAGTAAATGCCAGATACCACAAAACCGCCTGGGGTTGGAACGCAAGCCGCAGTGGAGTGGTGGGATGAGGAAAGCGTGGAGCAGTCAGTCACCATGAAACTGCAAGGAGTCAACAATTTTACCGTGGTAGAGCGGTAAAAACACAAATGAAATATAAAGAGCGACAACGCACAAAGTGAGAAAAATTAAAGAAAAACTATGGTTTAAAATATTTGATTTTCCTATAAGGCAACTTAATCAAATATTTTATTTCTGTCATGGAATGTAAAATGATTTTACCAGTCAAGTGAAGGGTCATGACCCCTGGGATGCATTGTATAAATATTGGTAAAAATGAGTTAGTAAGGGGAGAGTAGGAGTTATATTTTCTCATAAATGAGAACTGGGGAATGTAAATAATGAAAAATTTGTTTTTGAAGTGGATCAGTGGACAAATTATTTTGAATTGGTGAAACCCTTCCTATTTTTAGTTGTTGTGTTGAAATAATTTATATTTCTTATCTGGTTTTCTCCAACTTGAGGTCTTGAACCATTTAAATCAACATATCAAGTATATCTCTAGTTTGTCTAAATGTCTTTTCCATTTTGTGTGATTTAATTGATTGGTGTTTGCAAGTTAGATTTAAATCCTTTTGAATAATTCACAGTGATTCAAGATTTATTTTAGATTGTTGAAGAAGAACTTCGTAGGAAAACATTCCAAAAATATTTATGCAAGATATAAATTAATGAAGTTATATGCTAGATATTAGAACTTCATTTTCAAAGTGCCTAGCAACTTGAATTTAGACAAAAATGCAAATACATACAATTCTTCTCAATTTTGACTCCATTGCCCATGTGGATAGAAGGCATAGGTCTTTCACAACCCAGATGATAAAATTTCATATCAAAAAACTTATTCAAATCCTTTCTTTGGTGCAGTAGGCTTAGGATAAGTTGTGGTGATTTTCATCTATTCACTTCCATTTTCCATTGTGAATAGATTGCTCAATCAGGAAATACCTTTCAAAATCTGCATCATTCACATAGGTACACCCACCTAGGTCTAGCAGAACCTAAAGAGAAGAAGTTTCAATTGCATCAATTGGCCTTGAGAAATGGGAAAAATAATTGTGAGAGCTTGGAAACCTCTCATGGTTCAAACCTACATTTTTCAGACCCAACAGGGGGCATCCGTATGTGCACTAACTTTAGAGACCTCAACAAAGCATGTCCCAAGGATGATTTTCCACTACCAAACATTGATAATATAATGGACATGACGGTTGGACATGAGATGCTAGTTGATCGCAAAGATTGATCCACTAAAATATCTGCTCTCTAAAGCCACCCTTATAGGAAAAATAGAAAAATGTGTTATGATATTGAAAAAAAATGATATTGAGTATGTAGAGCGCAAGGCTATCAAGGGGCAGGTGATTGCAGACCAACTAGTAGAGAGTCCCATCAATTCAAAGAATCCACTCATATAAGAATTTCCAGATGAGTCCATCTTTAATCTCAACATAGTCGATCATTGGAAACTCTACTTCGATGGTTCATACACACAACATGGATTAGGAGCCGGTGTTTTCTTCATCACCCCACAAGGAGATTGTATACCTAGATCCTACAAATTGACATTCCTTTGTACCAACAACATTGCGGAGTATGAGGCTTTAACCATAGATCTCAAGATTGCAGCACAATGGAGGATCATGGCACTAAAGTTTTATGGGGATTCACAACTTATTATCAACCAAGTCAATGGTGAGTACCAAACTAAGGATGATAAGCTAACACCATACAAGAAGTTATTAGAGAGCCTTAAATAATTGTTCATTGATAATGATAAGCTAACACCATACAAGAAGTTATTAGAGAGCCTCAAATAATTTTTCATTGATATCACCTTTGAGCAGATACCAATGGCTAACAACAAATAAGTTGATGCCATGGAAACAATTGGATCCTTACTGGATATCCCTCGTAATGTCTCAAAACATGAATTCTTTGTAGAGAAGCTTCTTGTACCCACATTCAAGGTACCAGAGTTTGAATATTTGTGTGAACTTGTTGGTCCTAGTGATCCCTAGTATAGCAGCATCTATACCTACCTTAGAATAGGAGTCCTCCCAATTGACATTACCCCAAACCTTAAACGAGTCTTTGTCAAAAGTTCCTTACGTTTTGTCATCCTAGGAGAAACCCCCTTTTGTAGGAGCATTGACAGAACCCTATTACATTGCTTGAATCCTGAGGAGGCCTTGACTGCTCTGAACCTTAAACGAGTCTTTGTCAAAAGTTCCTTATGTTTTGTCATCCTAGGAGAAACCCTCTTTTGTAGGAGCATTGACAGAACCCTATTACATTGTTTGAATCCTGAGGAGGCCTTGACTGCTCTGACTAAGGTACATAATGGAATTTGTAGTTCACACTCGAGCGGTATGACCTTGGCCAAGAATATTTTGAGAACCGGGTACTATTGGCCAACAATGGAAAGAGAGGCACATGAATTTGTCAGAACGTGTTTATAATTCCAGCAACATGGAGACTTTATTCATGCACCAACTCAACAACTCCATCCTATTGTTACACCATGGCCCTTTTCACAATGGGGGCTTGATCTCATAGGAAAAATCACACCCACCTCATCCAATGGCCACAAGTTCATCATCACCACCATAGAGTATTTCACAAAGTGGGTCGAAGAAATTCCCATCACCTACATAACAGGAAAGCAGATTTCCAAGTTCATCTTGAACTATCTCATTTTCTGATATGGTGTCCCCCAATCCATTATCTCTGATAATGGGACACATTTCAAGAATCAGGATGTCTGTGACTTACGCAAAAAGTTCAAAATCCAACATCGTGTTTCCACTCCATACTATCCCCAAGGCAATGGCCAAGTAGAAGCTCCCAACAAAACCATTCTGAAAATCGTTAAGAAGACATTCAATGACTCTGGTCGTGACTGGCATCCACAACTAAATCCCAACTTATGGGCCTATCGCACTAGTATCTACACACCAATAGGTGCCACCCCATTCTCCCTGGTCTACGGATCACAGACCATCCTCCCAATCATGATTGAGCTCCCATCACTAAGAATATCATTTCAAAACCTCATCATAGATGAAGAATACAAGGTTTCATGACTGTATGAGCTAGAGTTATTAGATGAACAACACATGGATGCCCTCAACCATCTACAAGTCTATCAAAACTGCCTAAAGTGTAGCTACAAAAGAAGATCAGGAGACACACCTTCCAAGTCGGCAAACTTGTGCTAAAATAAAATCAGAAGAATATGCAAAATCCAAAAAGAAAAGGAAAATTTGAACTCAACTAGTTGGGACCTTTTGTCATCACAATAAGTTGTAAATCAGGGGAATATGAACTTTCAACACCAGAAGGAGAGCCTTTGTTGGATACCTGAATAGATGTCATCTCAAAAAAAATTATGCCTAAAATCTTTCAAGGTATAGAACCAAAAATACAAAAAAATATCCTGAAAAATTGTCACCCTAATGAAAACCTGGCAAACAGGCATCTTGGTGACAACAAAAACATTCAAAAAATACAAATATCCAAAAAAAATAAAATGGATTGAAAACAGTAAAGAAAAAATCATCCTCTAGTGAAAACCACTTTGGTGGCGCTTTGCACAAGTACCTTGGTGAAAACCTGGCAAACAGGCACCAAGCATAAATAAAGAGCTCTCCATCCACCAAGATCTTCATGGCCTATTTTGTGCACTCACTTATCCATTTCACTCCATCATATTCCATTTATCCTTCCACCATCCATTCGCATATGTATCATTGCTTGATCTTGTACTCATATCACATTGCACCATAGTACTACTTGGCTTATTCCTAAGGTCAGTTTGTCCTACCTTTATCGAAGTAGTCTATCACTTTATGTTGGGGGCATGTTCCTATACCTACATCAGATCAGATTCGTGTATATTCTTTTGATCTTCCTCAACATCAATAATCCAAAAACATTCAAAAAATTCATCAAAAATTCAAAAACAGTTAGAAAATAAAAAATCCAAAAACATCCAAATCATATGAAAATCCAAAAACATTAGAAAAATCTCAAAATTTCTTCAAAATTTTCATCATTAAATATTTTCAATCTTTCGCATTGTCAAACTACATCATCTCTAAGCTTGAACATAGGAAAGGTTGATCTTTGATCATCCCCAGAGACATTTTAGGTCAATCTTTTAGGTGTCTATCATAATGGCAATCTGTTTTCCCATCTTTTTCACATTCTAGGTCAGTCCTTTAGGCATCCATCACAATCTGGCAATATTTTTTCCCATCTTTCTCATCATTGAATCAAGTATATTGTCATCTAAACTATGTTGTCTCTTAGCTTAAATGTAGGTAAGGCCATCCTTGATTGGCCTCGAGACACAAAATCTAAAAACATTTGTAAAAAATCTCAAAATAATAAAAACATTGAAAAAATCCAAAAACTTAAAACAACCTCAAAACATTTGAAAAAACACAAAATGGTGCACCCATCTCATCTTGCTTTCACTCATGATCATCTCATCCATAATAAATGAATCATCTTCATCATTTGGTGAGTCAATCGGAAGCAAGTCTAGAAGGTTGCAAAGTGAACACTATAATCGTCGAAGTCTCAAGTCTAGGTCAGTAAGAAAGCAAGTTGATCAACTTGGACTATCAATAGCTTATCACCCAATCAATCCCACCAAAACCCTAATCACAACATGTCCTAGGATATATCCTTCCCACGATGGACATAAGCATCAAGTATCTCACCTTCGTTTAGCCTTGGCTAGTGGTATGAAGAACATTACCTTTTTTGTTTACTTTATCTTGGTCTTCATGACTTATCTTATTTTTCTCTCATTCCAAGAACCTCTCGATGATGCCTAAACAAAATAGGTTTAGAGAGAAAGGAATGGGGCAGTGATCATTATCTTTTTTATCTATTGTGCTTGTTGGATACTCTTGTAAAATAACTTGGCGAATACTTGCTTTGTTAGGTCCGTCCTAGCAAGGTTTTCATATGTCAAGTATGAACAAGAATACTCTGATCTAATTTTTGATTCAAAGTTCGTCACACTAGGTACAACACCATCTTGGTCCTTTATACCTTGGTGCATCATACCTATGCGTTTTATCAAACATAAAGTAATTGGCCGTTTGAAAATCTCAACTCCTGGTAAGAAAATCATCATAATGTAGGCTTGTTGGATCCTCCTTCCATCCATCTTATTCTTCTTATTCTTCTATGTTTACTAAAATTTCTCTCTAAAGTAGGTGAGAGATCTCAAAATATACATGATGCTACCCATGGTTGATGATTGTCTATACATCATCAAAATTGTCTACATCAAAGAATTATCTTTCGTCCTCTGATCAATAGAACCACTCCTCTCGCATTTTATCGTGATCTCGATCAGGAAATCAAACATTTCCACTCAATCTCTCGAGGGGGCAATATACCAACATAATCCTTCCGTTGAGGCAACAGTGGGGCATTCTAAAAAATCAAGAAACTTTGAACTTTGATCATAGTAGTTTATTCTTTGAACCAATGCAACAAGTACATTGCTTCAAAGAGGGGAAAAATGTAGACACATAAAATATACATGCACCTAATCCTGATCCTACTAACATTGTTTCGTCCTAAATCATACTCTCAGCTTATCAACACCTTTCATCTCTTAATTAAATAAACCATTATTTATTTAATTAGGTCTTTCTCCTCTACTAATTAAATTAATCAATTTCATTTAATTAACCCTCTATCCCTATTCATTTAAATAATTCATTTTATTTAAAGTAAGTCTCTACATAATGAATTAAACCTTATTTGATTTAAAATAACATTGTCCCCTTTAGTTAAATAAATCAAATCATTTATTTAATTAAATCTTTCTTCACAATTCTTGATTTAAATTAACTCATAAATTCAAGTCAAAGTTGTCACATCCCCTAATCTCTCTTTGAATTAATTAATCTGTGATTAATTTAATCTTAATCTATGTCACATCCTCTAGAAAATGCCAACTTGCACAATAAATCAATTACTTTGATTTATTGTATCTCCTATTTTCCCTCACATGGCATAAAAAGGGAATATTCCTCCAAATTGAAAAATCCCTCCAAAGGGGATGGGTACTTCCAACAAGGCATTTAAGGCCTCTTACATGTCCTTGGCCTTGAGCCAAGTGAAATTAACTCCATTCTTCTCTCCCTCCAACATGTCACATTCAAATTTCAAATTTGAATCCAATAGCATTTATCATGCATATTGACCAAAATATGCACAACCTTCAACCATTCACATCTTGACAAGTGGCACTTGGCCATTAGATGTTGAATGATCCCACATTGCTCAATTCCACTCATTCTTCCAATTTGGAAATATATAAATGAGAGACTCTTCCTCTCATTCTAACATCCACAATTTGAGTAAACTTGCTATACTCAACTTCATCCTCAAGCATATCTAGTTTCATCCATTCCATCAAATTCTTAGCTAGGTTATGCAGATGTTTCTCATGGACCTTGATTGAATATTCATCAAGGTGGATCACTCATCAAGTCATCAACATTGGGAAAAAGGATTTGGGAAAGTTCCAATTTCGACACACCAATTGGCACAAATTCCCCCATGGGATCAATATTTTTCATGCTTAATTAGGATTTCATTTCTTTTTATGCCTTGTTCTTCATTTTTCCTATTTTAAGCATTGTAGATGGATTTCAAGGGGAATCCTTGTTTTATCTTGCATATGAACCTAACTATGTGTTTGTTTGTTTTGTTTGTGTAGGTATAGGATTGGGGTTCACAGGAGTTTTTTTGATTGATGTCATGTATATGCTTGATTGTGCATTAGATTTTTGGCATGAGGATTTTCTCTTGAGACCATGGTGAAGTCGCTTGGAGCACGGTATCTCCTAAGGGGGATGTGTAGATCATGATGTCATGATAAGTTTTTGTTTCAGATGTTTGAAGCTTTGATAGTGGTCTGTATTTTATCTATGTTTTGAGTACATTGGTCAAATGCTTGAGAAATTCATTTTAAGTGTACTAATGAAGATTGGAGTTTAGGATGAGATGATCGGTTGCTAGTGCTCATGCATATACATGGAGAATGAGGTGAGGTTTTGATTCTCTTGAGATGAGAAAGGTGTTGATTACTTTTGAAAGTCTGAGTAGCCTACACCTTGGTTGAACATGAGTTTAATAGATACCAATGAGGACATTTCTCTAGGATGACTCACATTGGCTTGTATATCTTGGAGGTGCATTTTCTTTTACCACTCTTGGTCTTCTCAATAGTGAAGTTTTTTTTTTAGAGGTATTTTCCCATTGTATCTTTCAGATGTGTTTTATCATTTCTTTCATGATATGGATCTTGAATTTTTGTTTTAAGGTTCTAGATGATTCATAGTGGAAGGTGGACAACATAATTTATCTCCTTGAGCTTTCGTGTTATATCATTTTTTGAAGAGAACTAGTAGGAGATAGTTATATGTGTTGTTTTCCTGAAATGGGAAATGAAGTAGTTTGATCTTCTTTGAGAGGCTTACATCCATGATTGGTTACATGTTGCATATGTTCATTTTTAATGGTTGGGTGTTTTTATGGATTTTCCTATGGGATGTGAAGGAGATCATACTTGTCACAGCTAGCTTTTAGAGGTGTATGTAGGAGGATATTCTATAGGTATATGTTGTGCAGAGTTTCTCTCTTTGGTCTTGGTTGTCTTCCTAGAAGTATTTTTTCATTTTACATTGGTTGAGATTTGGTTGGAGATTTTGTTTTCACTCAAGTTTTGAGTGGTAACTTGGAGGTTATTTATCTTTTTCCTATGTTGGGTGTTGAAGAACTTGGAAGAACTCTAGAAGAATGTTGAGATAAATGATTATTGTAGCAGTTGGTTGTATGTTATGCACTTCATCATGGATATTTCCTTGGTACTACATGGTTATACTTTATATGAGCTGAAATTTGTAGACTTGTTATGTTGTTGATCTTTAGATTTGGCATTACCCATATAGTGGGAGTACTTGGATATGTTGATTGGTTTGTACATGGTTCTTGTATCTATGGTTGATGGGTTGGTTGTGATGTTTGCATGAGTTTACTAATGTGGATACCCTAAAGGTATGTGCTATTTGATGAACTAGCACTTGCTATGGGTTTATTAGTTGGATAGGAGCAATCAGATTGATTTTTGTTCTAGCTGATGTTTTTAATCTTATTTTCTAGAGTGATGGCAATTTTTTGTTGTTGATATCATTGGGATCTTTTTCTTGTGTTTTTTGGATTGTTGCATATTCACCTTGGCTTATACCTTTCTTCCATAGGTGGCATGTTGGAGGATGATAGGGATTGTTTCTTTAATGGTAGACATCTTAGATGTTGTTGGAGAGGTCTTGATGGAGCATGAGAGCATGATTGGGATCTATGTGGTTTCATGGAAGACTGTGGTTTGTGGCAGTTGGAAACTTGATTATGTTACATATTGTCTGATAGACTATTATATGTGGAAACATGTTGGTTGGGTGTCTTGAATGCTATTAAACAGGGCCTAAACTGGTGGAGCCTATGATCTTCATTAAGTTTGAGTTTGGAGGAAGCCAATAAGTTTTCATCAAGTGGGAGCTTGTTGGAAAATGTGCCTCAACATTTTGGATTGAACCTTTGTTAAAGGACTTGGTGGATCTCCCTTTTGTGTTCATTATTTTACCTCATTACCACTATGTGTTTATGGAAGAGATGCAGTAGTACGGGGTACCTCCATACCATAGGGGTCTCTTGACTACCTGGTGGTAGCGTGGGGCACCATCTTTCCTCGAGGGCCCTTTGGTTTTTTGGATATTGTGTGGTAGTACCACCATACTATGGGTGTCTTCAAGCTGAGACATGGTAGTGTGTTGTATACCACCATACTGTGTGGGCTTGACACCTGTCTAGCGGTAGCGTGCTATACCGCTATACCTTGGGGGTCTTTTGGATGACTAGCAATGGCCTAGTGAATGGACCACAATGTAAAACTACCAATTTTGTGTGATAGTCAAAAGAGATGGACGAGTGATATGTCGACATGTGGCACGATTTCATTGGTTGATTTTACATCACTGTTGTAAATCAGAAATCGTTGGATGAAAGATTTATTTTCTTATTAGCAATATATTTGAATTAAATGCAATTTTGACTAAGGGGTTGACAGAGTGCAAATATAATAATATTCTCTATAATCAAAATTTAATGTTGGGTAGGCCGATGTGTAGTGCAGGGTAGTGTGCATAACCTAAGATGAAGGAAGCTTGTTAGTGAAGTAATTATTTTTAAAATCCTAATGGGTTTTGGTTAGTAGATCGAAGTGTTTGAGTGGTATGAAAAAATAATTGTAACCGTGAACATTAAGACACACAAAACAAAAAAAGAAGAATGTGAACCTGAGAGGTTGTGAGTTTGTGTTGGCTAAAAAGCTGGTTGAATGAGTGGGTTGGTGAGATGAAATGAATCTGCACTATATGTTGTGTGAGGACATTGTAACAGTGTGAGGATTCTGAACAATATTGTTGCTTGTATTCTCCATATGGTCAAGATGTAAACTCTTGAAGAGCATAGCTCTGAGTTGTATTTGTAACTCTTCTTGCTATTGAATAATAAAATTGACCTGGGTGTTTTGGAGGGTGGGGGTTTTTACTTGAAATGGTGTTCCCCACATAAATCTATGCTTTTATTTATTTTTCTTCCATGTTGATTGATTCTATAATTTGAATCTATGCATAATTTTTTAATCTGGTTAAGTTCTATGTGCTTTTCTTAGAAGGGTTAGTGTGGGAAATCAATTGTGCCAATTTTCACTTTATGGCATAGTAGTACGTGTCTTTGAGGAAATTTGAAGGAATTAAAATCACTGAAGGAACTACTATTCTTAGATGTTTCATTCTAAGATAACCCGATTTCTCAACATTTTCAACCATCTACAATAATTAATATTGGAATTGGAGAGGGTTACCTACTTTCCCCCATTATTTATGGTATGTGCATTGATAAGTTGGATGTTTTATTCTAGATGAGATTATCAGAATTAGTGGATCAATTGCATGGTATACTTATTCCATAATTTTATTTATTTGTGGTATTATTCTTATCTCATAAATGGCTAATATGTTATAGGTTATGGTAGATAAATTGGATATTTTTGTAGAATAAAATCTTGCATTTTATTTTGAAAATATAAATCTATGTTTTCATGGTTCTCTATCATAGAAGATCTCAATCTCATTATTTTCACCTTTCAAGATGAGATAGTTCCCTGGATCTCTTCTTACACATATCTTTCACCATCACAAAATCTCCCACACTGACACTTTGCATAGGAAATAATTGCAATATACAAAACTGAACTTTTTCATTCATATCTTCCAAGATAATTTACCAAACATAAAAATATATTGTATTTAGATGCATCTGATCATCACCAAATTATGGTTAGATTCGTAGAGAGATATCTCTATTTGTGGTGGAGTGTGGACCAAAAAATTGATGCACTAAACTACTATACTGATAAATTTTGATACTTAGACAATTTTTTGAGTAGCTATACTTTCTGGACCAACTTATCCTATACAAATGTCTTCAAAAAAACTTCCAAACCATAGTAGAATGGTCCAAAAAAATTTTGACATCAATGTAAACACTAGATCATCCAATATGTACATATCATGCTCATGTTGTTGGACAACATCATCTTCCAATAGAGAAATGGTGTTTTATGTGGTGGTCACATGTTAGAGATTCAAACTCATTTAGTGATTGAATTTGGAACCAAAATAAATACCATTAGATAAGTGATTCTATCATACTTCCTAGAGGTTAAAGTTAGAATATATGAAAATAGTTACATCTCATCAATGCTTGTTTTCAATTTACTTGAGGTCTGAATTGATAAGAGTTATTTAAGGTTATTAATCAGATTTATGTGAAGGGAAAATACAGTATTCTATATAAGGAACTAGATATCACTTAACCTATATCAACAAGCCACTCTTTATAGTTGGCTTTGAGTTTCAAGGATTAGTATCCATGGAAGAATAGACTCATATTTCTGGTAGGTATCATTTAGAAGATAAAACAAGGAATTCAAGATGGGGGTTTTTATTTAGGTTAATTTAATATGAAAAAATCAAAATCAAGCCTAACCTCTCTCTCCTTAAATGTAATGTAATCGAGAAACTAATGAAAAAATATTCCTTAATTACCTTATTAGGATGACAAGTATTTTGATGGCTAGGGATCAAAATTTAGAAAAATCAAGTAGGACAACATCAAGTACTACAAATCAATAAATTAGTAGAAGTTTCTAAGGTTACATATTCATATGTGTAGTGTCATAAAATTTCACCTTGTGGAAACTTCACACATGCATTTAGCCCACCACATTTATGGTTTCTAGCCACATTTTACAAGAACCTTATGAGTCATAATTTCATGATTTTAACTCCATAAGGGACAATGATAAAACATTAGAATTTATCCACCTCATTTCTTCTAAATTTATGAGTTGGATGCATGTGCAATGCATAGACATTCATGCAGTGCATTAGCATCCCTAAAAATTTTGAGTTTAAATAAAGGAATCTCATGACCTTTTCCCATGAAAAATGTTATCATGGAAGAATCGTGGGTGTAATGGCTCTTCCCGCTCATGAAGATTTAAAAATATCTCTCTCTCACCTTCATTCTCACTCATTCTTACAATTTTTCTCTTCAACTTGATCTCTAACTTCTTTCTCTTCTCCATATCTTCTCTAAGATGAAGCTCTACCAGATTCACATCTCTTCAATAGCCAAGGCTTTCTTACAAGAACTTAATTTCACGTATATCAAGCCAAGAGGGAGCTACAAATTTTTGGTAGAGTTATCTTGTTGCATTATATTGTATTTTATGTTTTCTAGAATATCTTGTCTCATCTATTTATTTGTGATGTGGGCTCTCCTCCATAGTGGGGATTACTTTTATGACACATATTTCCTATTTTATTGCTTTCCTTGTCTATTTTCTATCTACCTAGCTATCCATGGAGGTGGAAAAAAAAAATAGGGGTTTGACTGAGGAAAGCCTTGAAAAAACCCAACACTTTTCTTCATCCTCCTTGTGTGCAGGTCATTCATGTGAAGCTTTTTTAGAGGCTTCATAGTGTAGGACCTTATCTAAGTTAACATCTAACCTTCTTTGTCATTTCCTTTCATTCTAGCCTTTTGTTAACTTAGTAGAATAGTAAGACTTTGAATTCTAGGTAAATAGATGACTTCATGAGTTTTTATTTATAAGTCTAACTCTTTGTCCATACGAGATGCCAACGCGTCCCTGAGATAATAGTACACCACACTTTTATTTGAAACATGCACTGATGTCCTCTTGTTGAGAGCTAGTTAGCTTGTGCTAGAGACCTGTGTAACTTGATTTCTAAGTCTCTGAAGTCCTTCATCCAAAAGCATATCAAAAACTCTCTTTTAAGTAATTTTTTCAATCTCTTTCATCTTGTGTCTCCATCACTTGATCTTTGTACATTGAGGCAACTGAGGGCTATTCGCTCCCTTTAGAGCCTATTTATTACGACTTGGGAGTAGTGAATTACCTCCTTCACATTTTGGTAAACCCAACATGAACCAAATCATGTCAGATCTTTTTCTTCAAAATTTTAATTCTTTTGATAATTATTTTTCTAAGGAAGATTTTTATATTCTATATGATGCCCTAGATTATTTCTTAGAGGAATCTTCTTCTATCTATACATATCCTGAACAAACCTCTTTATCATAATTGTCTGCTTCATTTTTGCAACTCAAAGAGTTTGTAAATGTACTTGTAGTATTTTTATCTCCTCAAAGGCCAAAGAGACTCATCATTTACATGAATCTAGCTAGCCCATCTCCTAAATAATTCATTATATTCATGGGGTCCCAATCATTATTAACTCATTATACCTTTACATTACATTCTTGAAAGCTACAACTCCCTCTTATAATGAGGTAGATCATACATACAGCACTAGAAGGAATCAGTAGAATTTGAATCAACCTAATTCTTTACCACCTTCTCAACCAAGTCATCCTCCAGTGCCTAAACATGTTGCTAAAGCACCTAGTGATTACAATCTTGTCGAGAAACTTCATGTTACTCTTGCCAATATCTCACTATGGGATTTTATTTAATCTACTCTAATCTACCAATGTATGCTTCAAGAATCTTTATAAAATATCCTTTTTCCTTTTTCCACCAAGCTGATGGATTTTCATGCATTGATGGATAATATTTGTGTGTATTCACCAAGTATTATGTTCTATCCATAGGACTTCCCACCTTCAGAATTATAAAAGTAAGAACACCCTCTAATGATTATATTTAATATTAATAAAATTAGTATTAGGTGTGCTCTCATTGACACCAAATCAACTCTCAACATATGTAGCATTGACCTGTTGTCTAAAATTATAATTGATTCATATTCTCTTGTTAATTATTTTTGTACATTCATGGATTCAAAAATATCGGTCATCAAGCCCTAGGCATAATAACCTTTCCTTTTAGGTTGGGACCTATTACTATACCGACCATTTTTTATGTTATGTAAGGAACTTTATCTTACAACATTCTCTTGATAAGACCCCGGATGCACACTTTGGGGGTTGTAACTTCTACTTTGGATCACTCTATAAAATTTGTTGCTAATAATGAAGTAGTTACAATCAAGGCTCACCCTAATTATATGCACCTTTGTGAAATGGTAGCTATTGGTTGCTTCTACTCTTAATAATTGCATTCCTTTGCTATCTTATAATGCACTAATATCATCTTCGGAAATGCCTACTTTGAAAGTTTCTCTTAAGACGAATTTCCTAAGAGAAGACCATCTTGAAAAGAAGAATCCTAACTCTAGTCCTTTTATTTCTTATTCTAAATCAAATGCATGTCTTGATGATCTTTAGGGGTCTTTGGGATTTTTTATTTTTTCATCAGAGATTACAAGGTTGAACCTATCCACCTTGATATTCTAATGGTCTCATACACCTTTGTCAAGAAATTTAGTTGTCCTCCGACTGAGGAAAGAAATCATGCTCCTATTGAGAATGATTGTTCCCTTGTTGAGGAAGATAACTGTGCTTCCATCAAGAAGGTTGATGTTTTAGTCTCATTAAAAAGTAAATTGATTGAGATCATGTAGAGGAGTATGATCCTCATTTTTTGAATGATGCTCTCTATGTAGATCCTCCTCCTTCTCAAGAGTTGTAAACACATTATGACCCTAGATTTACACTTCTCTCTAAGTTTGGTTATGGACATAAGGGTTGTGAGCATAATGAATACGTCATTCAAGTCCCTATAGAATGTATACCTCACAAGCATAACTTGAGTCTTGGTTTCTCTCATGAAAATTCTAGGTGAAAACCATGGTGGAATGGCAACATGATTTTGTCGAACCTCTCAATCTAGTTCATCTTGAACTGATTGAAAGTAAAGTTGACTCTAATGAAGTTCCTCTACATGTATTCTCTATGGAGGAAATTTGTAAATAATTCCTAGGTATCTACTCTCATCTTCCTTCTTATCACCATAAATGATGATTCGTATATCACTTAAACAAATGAGCATACTTCGGAGAATCCGTTGTGAGTATTGATGAGAAGTATCCTTTGTCTAATGTGCATGATGATGTTCCTATTTACAATATTGAAGACCATAGTACTCTCCTCAAAGGGGATATTAATGATGTTTTCATGGATCCTAAGTATTTTGAAAAGGTGATTAAGATTGGAAAGTTCCTTTCTTCAGAAGGATCTAAAAAACATTCTAAATTGTTACATTCTCATCTTGATATCTTTGCTTGGTCATATGAGGACATTCCTAGTATTGATGAATTTGTACTAGTCCACAAGATCATTCTATGTCCTAATGCTAAGCCTATTAAATAAAAGATCCAAAAGACAAAAGATGAATCCCAAGATCATCTTATTATTCAAGATTGAAATAGAGAACCTTTTAAAATCTGACTTTATTCATCCTATTGATTATTCACCTTGGATATTTAATATTGTTGTAGTCAATAGACTTGATGGTCGTATTCGCATTTGCATTGAATTTCATGATCTCAATAAGGATTCTCTTAAGGATGGTTTTTTATTGCCTAATATTGGTATGATTGTAGACTCAGTCGTAGGTCATTCCTTGTTGTCTTTTATGGATGGCTTCTTAAGCTATAATTAGATTCATATTAACTTGAAAGATCAATATAAGATAACCTTCACTACCCCTTAGGGGACCTTTCGTTATGTATTCATGTTGATTGGGTTAAATAATGTAGGAGAAACTTACTAAAGGGTGATGACCCTTATCTTTCATGACTTCATTCACAAAATTCTAGAAGATTATGTAGATGACATTTTTTCTAGGTCTACAATTCATCAAAATCATATTGAAAATATTTCTCTTATCTTTCAAAGGATTCGACTCTATAAGATGAGACTAAATCCTCTAAGTGTGTCTTTGGCATTGACACCAGTAATATTTTGATATTTATTGTCTCTCACCATGCAATTGAAGTTGATACAAATAAGATTGATGAAATTGTTAACATGTATCCTCCTAGAAACATATCTCAACTATGTAGTTTATAGGGAAAGATTCAGGAAACTCATAGATTCATATCTCAGTTGGGTGATAACACCCTTCCTTTTATGTGTGTGTTGAAGAAAGATGTCTACTTCTAATGGGATGGTGAGTGTCAAAAATATTTTGATTCTATTAGGAGTTATTTATCCAATCCTCCTATCTTAATGTTGGTTGTGTAGGATAGACCCTTTGTGCTTTATAGTTTGGCATCAAATCATGTCTTAGCAGTTTTTTTAGCTCAACATGATGATGATGGTAAATAAATAGTAGTCTACTAAATTATCAATATTCTAGTTGATTACGAAAATCATTATTCTGCCATGGAGAAACAATGTTGAAACCCATTTCATTGTAAAAAGTGATCTTATTAAATACTTTTTTACTAGAACTAGTCTCTCAAGAAGGTTGGTGAAATAGATAATATTTCTCTCAAAGTTCAACATCAAGTTTGTAAATCAAAAACAAATTAAAGATCAATATGTTTCTAATCCATTGATAGAAGCTCCCTCATCTCACTCCTTCCCTAATATGTACCTATTTCTAGATGAAAACCATTTTATCATAGATAATGAACCTTTATGGGAAATATACTTCGATGAATCAAGATATCAAGTTGGCTTTGGGGTAAGTGTAGTTTTAGTCTCACCCAAAGGCAAGTCACTTCCTCTATCTTTTCAATTGGAATTTCACTGCACTGACAACATTGTTGAGTATGAAGCACTTATTGCTAGTTTCTATATAGTGATAGATTTAAACATTAAACATCTTTATATACATGGTGATTTTGAACTTATTATAAATAAAATTACAATAACATATCAAGCCAAGTATAATAAGCTATCTTAGCATTTGTATTTAGCCTTATCCTTGATTGATCATTTCTCTTCTTTTACAATAGAAAGTGTTCTTGGGAGATAAAATTGACACACAAATGCAATGGCAAGTTTGGCCTCCCTTGTGTCTTTGGATGATAGAATAGAAGAATACAACTTTGTGGTCTACATTATACTCTCTCATAATATCTCAGATCAACCTAAATTTGATGTTCCCATGTGTGCTTATATAGACTCGAAGGATGGTATTCTCACATTTATAATTATCTAAAGACTAGAGATTTTCCCAAGGATGTGACTAAAAATGCTCATAGTCAGATAAGAAAACTATCAATCCAATACATTATATTATCTGATGTTCTCTATCAAAAATCTTCTAATGGTCTTCTTATTTAATGTATCACTAAGGCGGAAATACCCCTTTCTCTTCAAGAAGCCTATTCAAGCTCTAGGGGTAGATATTTTGGTGTTAAAACTCTTTTACATAAACTAATTCACATGGGATAATTTTGGTAAACAATGGAGTAGGACTCCTTTACCTTTTTCAAGAAGTGTTTGCAATGTTAACAAAATAGTGATCTTATTTGGGATCCTACTCCATACCTTCAAAATCAAACCTCTACTTGCCCATTTACAAAATAGGGGTTGGATATTGTTAGATCAAGAAATTTGAAATGATAAATAGCTAAGACCAAGTAGAAACCACTCTACCTAATATCTACAAATGATAAAAGAGAGCAAACAAGAATGAAAGCATAAAATAAAATTCCCCTATTATAGTTGATCAACTCCCTTGCTTCTTCTCCATTATTTCTCAAGATCCAAATATTTTCCCTTAGATTTTGAAGTGCTTGAATACCTACAAATGATAGTGACAAGATAGAAAGAACTTTGGAGAATGTGATTGAAAATCCAAAATAAAGGACAAAGACATATTTTATAGAAAATATTTTTGAATGGATGGACAATATCAATCCTCTAGAAAGATGCCAAGATCAACAATGGAGGATTCATGCACCACAAAGTAGTGGGATAGAGATGGCTATGAACAGATGGTCAAGATCAAAAGAAGACCAGAGGAAATCAACAGTCAAGATTCAAGGAAGAGAGTGGAGGGAAAGTAGTAGAGGAATTAAATACATTATTTAATTCAAGGAAGGAATATTTGACCATATTTTTAATTTGGTAAAAGATATGAAAGAATAAATAATCATTTTAGATTATTTATTTATAGAGAAAGGGAAAAGAATATTTAATTTAAAAATAATTATGCAACCATTAAAATTAAATATAGAGGCAAATGGAAAGAGGAATTAAATAGTTAAGTCAGATTAATTATTTAATAGAGGAAAAAAATGGTAAGAGGGAGTCAAATAATTTTAATAATTATTTAACCATAGAAGAATGAATAGATCAATGAATATATAAATAATTGAGAATAATTATTTAATGATAGACAAATAATGAAGAGAAAATAATAAATACATGATAATTTATTTAATTATAGAAGGAAAGAGTGTTAGCAACACAATTAAATAAAGACTTAATTTATTTAATTGATCGAAGGAGAATAAAGGCCAAGAAATGAATTAATTAAATAATTAAAATTATTTAATTATGCAAGGAAGAAGACATGACGATGGAAAAATGATAATCACAGACTAAGACATTTTTCAATACATCTACATATATTATTGGTAAAATATCACTTGTTTCTTCTAAAGGACATACCTTCATCATTACCACTACTGATTACTTTACAAAATGGGTAAAATTCATTTCACTTCAATCCACGAACACAAAAGCAATCTATAGCTTTCTTCTAAACAATATCATTGCATGTTTTAGATTTCCTTCCACGCTTGCAGACTAAGACTTTTTTCAATGTCTATATTTTCCTCCTCTTTGACACAATGTGATTTGAGTGTTGTGTCAAAGAATAATTAAGAAAATATTTTTCAAATCATGCCCCAATGTGCCTCTATGAGGTAGGATAGACCTATTCCCACTCGAAAAAAAAATCATATCTTCAAAAAAAAAAAGAAATTATTTCGAACAGCTATTTTGATTCATTGACAAGAGAAGAATTCATCTTGCATTCCATTAAGATGATTGCGGAAAGGAAAGGTAAGAGTGCAAAGAAGGTGGATGTTAGTATGGAGGAGATCGATGTTAGTGTGGAGTTAGTCAAATGACAAGGGATGAACATTCTTTCTTTAGTTGATGTCAACTTACATGTTTATCATCATTGGGCATCAAAATTGTAGAGAATGGAGCACAAACTCCATAGTATGACATAGACCAAGGTGTGCAATTTTACCACTTGCAAATGATAGACAAGTCAAAAGACAAGGAATTTGAAGACTCATACTAAGGATCCAATTTCCATAGTCTTTCTATCAAGACAACCCATAAACAAAACTCAAAATAGAAGAGATCATGATCCATCATCGCCCCTCTAAATCCTTCATAGGATATCCTTAAGGTAGCTAGTAACATGACCAAAGAAAAATTGAAAAGATAAGACCAACTAGACCAAAAAAGTCAATAGCCATTTAGATCAACTGCCAAATTTTATTGAATGATGAGATTGATAAGGTTGATTGATTGACAAGTTTGACTGATAGGTTGACCAAATTGACCGATTGACTAGATTGATTGAATGACCAAGATTGATTAAATGACTAGATTTGATTGACTAGTTTGAGTGATTGATAGGATTGAAAAATTGACAAGATTGAATGATTAATTGACCAATTTGACTAATTGATAAGTTTGACAAATTGACAATATTAATTGACCATGCCTAGTTTCCAGAAAGACATATCTTGTATAAGGAAAATGATAAGGTTGACAAATGACCAATGCCCCAATTCAGGAAAGACACATCCTAAATAGGACAAAATGATGAGACCAATGACCTAACAAGCATTAATGATTAGACAATTGACTAGTTTGGATTGAAGACCAGTTGGATAGTTGATTTGTTGGTTTGAGATTTGGTTTAGGTGTTTGATTGCTTGAAGACAAAAGACTCAAATAGACTCAACAAACTCTAAGGACCAACCTAAGGCCTCGAGGGCTCATCAATTGATGGCCTTTCCTATGTTATACATGTAGAGACCTCGTAATTTGACTGATATTGACCAAAATTGATTCAAAACTATGACACAAATCAAGATTGATTTGACTTAGCAAAACCCTAAAGGACTAACCTAGTGCCTCAGGGGCACATCGAAAGATGGCCTTGCCTATGTAGCAATGTGTAGAGACAACATTGTTTAATTGGACTTGGACTGACACAAACTTTGACTCTAACTCTGACTTTGTTTTTGGGGTGTTGATGCTTTATTCTTTTTTTGGATTTTTGAAGGTTTTATATTTTTTTTGGATTTTGGAGGTTTTATAAAAAAAATTGGGATTTTTTATATTTTTATATTTTTATGATTTTTTTGGATTTTTGATATTTTATGATTTTTTAAAATTTTTGATATTTTATGAGTTTTTTGGATTTTTAATATTTTTATGATTTTTTGAATTTTTGATATTTTAAAGGCTAATACCATGTGTAGGATCCCATGAAGGTGTAAGTGAAGGAATTTCCCTTAGTCAGGTATGAGACCAGCTTATTATGCACAGGGGGATTGATGGATCTGAGGATGGTCATAAAAGGTGGAGGACGCTACTGCCAATGGTTCTCAAGCCATGACAAGGATGAAAAAGCTTTATTATGGATGGATGAAAGGTGGAAAAATAGATAGAGTGATTGTAGACGAAGGAGCATAGACCAAATACACATGGTGCCTATTTGCCAGGTTTTCACTATGGTACTTATCCAAAGCACCACTGAGATGGTTTTCACTATTGGACGAATTATGTCTCTTTACTATATTTTTTGTTTTTTGTTGTCACCAAGACATTTTTTTTCCAGGTTTTCATTAGGGTGACTATTTTTTTGACATTTGACAAGATTCTCTAAAATTTGTGTAATACCAGAGAAGATGCATGATGTTGATAGGCTCGGGAAATGGTTCACCTTCAAGGGTAGACAACTGATAAGCACCAAACCCATATGTTGTGATGATGTAGGGAACCAACCAATTGGGCACATATCTGGATGACCATGTCGGATGAAAGGATCTAATTTGAAAAATGGGTGTGGATGGTGGATATAGAGGATGATTGATGCATAAAATGAAGGGAGCTAGGGTATGATTCCTAACATGGACACTACATGGGCCATTAGGCTTCACACAAAAAGATTTTGGGCAACTAATAAGTTATATTATGTGAAGGGGTCATCGTCAAAGGTCCATTAAAGAACATCTCCAAGGGAGATGGAATGATATGATAAATGAGTAGGTATGGATGGATTTGGTAGAGTGGATGGATTAGGTGAAGATGATGAATATGGAAACTTTGGATCAACAAACTCTTATTTTGACATTTTTCTTTCATAGATGCCCTTGGTTATTTTTGATGAAGAGGCATAATTGAAGATCAATTCTTTCTCATTTTTATTATTTTGATAGATACCCCCAGTTACTTTTGATGAAGGGAATAATATTTCTTACTTTCATTGTTGAATTTTATTTTTATCTTTGACTTTTCTAATAGCTTTCTATTTTTACTAAAGGACTTTTCTTCATCTTTCTTTATTTGCATTCTTTCTTTCGATTTTGTATCTCCATTTGCAAAAGGCATTTTCACCTTTGATTCTTGAACTATATCCTTGTTATTTTCTTGAGGTGACACTTGTTAATCCATTTCCATGAGGTGGATGGATGTGGTAGGGATGGATGAGTTAGATGAGATGTTAGGAATGTGTGATTCATGAAAAATCTCAGAGATGCACTTAATGGATTCTTTAGGACTATCCTTTTCAATACTATTAACATCAAAGGAAGATTGCACATCCTTAATGAGTTGGAAAAAGACTCAATAGAGGAAACAATAGGGTATGCATACCCTAAATCAATATGATCAAAATGGAAAAACAATGGTTCAAAAGATGGAGTGGAAGGAAAAGAATCATCACATGGAGAGGGATGATCATGAACATTCTCAGTAGGATCATGAGAAAATATGGTGAAGACAAAGGTATCATTAGGATCCCAAAAGTTTTTGTCTAGGCATGGCCATCTAAAGTTGAATCAACATCTTTCTTAAGAGTTTGGATATCCTTAGTAGCATTAACATTTTCTCCTATAGATGACTTCTCAGCACAAAATGAACTATCCATAAGATACTCTCCACGCCCCATATCATGGATCTAGACCTTAGTTTTTGAAGGTGTAGTGAATGGAGTGGATGATTTGAAAAGGTTAGATGGATTGATATAGTAGGATGAAATGGAAGATGAATCCTCTTGATTTATGGGCACTTGATATTATGTGGTTCCTCTTAAGTTTGTACAATATTAGAAAGTATTGGGATCACCTAGAATGGAAATATCAGTTCCATCATAGGGAAAATTTAGGCATTGGTTATAGGTGGAAGGTACAACTCTCATGGCATGAATCTATGGGTTACCTAGGAGAATATTGTAGGGAAAGTCCAAATCCAAGACACAGAACATTATGTTCTAAATAGTGGGACCTACCCTTATAGGAAGAGTAATTAATCCCTTAGATGAGCACTCAACATCATTATAAGCTTTGATTAAAAAATTCTTAGATAGATCTATGCAATCTTTAGAGTATCCAAATTCTTTCACCAATTTTAGGGTGCATATATTCAAACCTACACCACCATATACCAAGACTTGTCTAATTTTATGTTATTAATGTAGACTTCAAGTTGTAGGGGATCATTATGATTTGAATTTTGTGTGGAAATTTCTTGTCCAAAAAAATTTGGCATGATGTTGTGTAGCTATAGATCCTATCATGGCTTGAAATTGGTTAAAATTTAGGTTAGAGGGTATGAACGTATCTTGCAAGGCTTTGTCTAAAATGGCCCTATGCTCTGGGGAAATGTGAAGTGGTTCAATAATAGATATTCGTGTGGGATTCTTTCCTATATGATCATGGAGATTGTATTGACTTAGGTTGTGGATTAGATGCAGCCCCTTGAAGGGTTACCTTGGCTCTACGAGTGATGATTGCACATTGTGAACTTTTATTATTAATGGTAATGGTGGAAACATGACTCTCAAAGGCTCGAATGTGATTAATGATGGTACTTGTGTTGTTAGAATAAGTGAACTAATTAAGGGGTAAACTAACACACCAATGAGACATTAGATTGAAATAAACAAATTAAAAAAATAAAACAAACTCTATATAACAACAACTCTTTCAAATTTGTCCCATCGTTCTCTATCTCCAAGGATTTGATTAAAGTTACTAGCTCTCAGTTGTGTAAGCAGCAGCTTGTTGAAATGACAACTTAGGAGAATGTGATTAATTGAAAATGCATGTGTATTGCTATATGATTTAAACTATGAAAGTGAACTTGAAATGCTATGATGTTATGATATGATATTTGCTAAAATTCTGATTCGAATGCAGCTATAGTAACTACGCATGAAATCTAGGATGAAATCTACTTACGAGAAGGTTGTATTTATAGATTTTTGAAGGAAAAAATCTAGTTGGCGGAGATCAACGGTTGAGTTTCAAACTTTTCAAGATGAACGGTGAGAGATTAAGAAGTTGAGAGAAAGGTGGAAGGCTGAGAAGAAAGTGGAAGAATTTTTTCAACCCACAAAATCATCCTCATTCAAAAATGGAGACAAACATGGCATTTGTCTTTTCATTTATCAAAATTGGTTGAAAGTTGAGGATAATTGCTAACTAAATAAATGAATTTATTTAATTATATGTGACAATGAATTTAGAAGCTTTCACAAATAAATAAATAATATTTAATTATGAGTAAGAAGTAAAAAAGATAAGTAGTTAAATATTTTACAATCTTTATATAATATTTAAATGTGGAATGAAGGATGAATATTCCATTGTTTGAATTTAAATATTCAAACTTAGAAATAAAATGATAATCAAATAAATAAATTATGAAATTTATTTAGTTTAATTAAGAGGAAAATAGCAATAATTAAATAAATTTATTTATTTAGTTAAACTAGAAGAATTGGAAAAATGAACAATATAAATAAATAATTAAATTTATTTATATGTAGATGACTTTAGAATATTAATTAAATAATTCATATTTAATTAATTAACAGGTTTGAATAACTGTGACCATTTTTAGATGTGTAAATTGTTCCCCTCTTTGAAGTGATGTGCTATACGAATTACTTTAAATAATTTTTCCCCAAAAATTACCAATGCTATATGCCCCCTCGAGAGATAAATCATGTGATGATCAGGATGATTCAAAAGAATTTAATTGATTGTCAGAGAGAATTTGATGATTTAACTCTTGAAATAGCAATCTATATAGTAAAAATTTGAATAATTTCCCACTTTTACCCCCTTAAAAGGTAGAAAAGGTGAAAATTCATTGTCATTTGAACAGTAACTTGTAGTAATTTTTAGAGCTCTGAGAGATAAAAATGAGATGCCTATCCCTTATAAGCACCAGAAATTCAAGTGAGCCCACTAGTATCAGAGACTAGCTGCATATGGACCTCCGATAAGTTGACTTGACCCTCCGTGCAAATTTTTTTGATTGATTTTCACACATTTTTCAATTTTTTAATTTTTTTTACATTCTGATTTAGTGCATGTGAGCCATAGTTTGGCACATCCACTAGATAGAGTCATGCATCCAAAGTAGCGCATAGATGTAGAACAGTTACACATAGATGAAATAGCGCATATGATAAATTAAGTAGCGCATCCGGGAAAGTTGCTCACGTAGAATGCTAGATTTGTGCATAGGCTAGTTTAGCGCACTGATGAGATAGAGTGGCACATCTACATGATAGAATCATGCATAGGTGCTTTAGCTCATCTGTAGTCTATTTTAGCGCATACATTGGATAGAATCGCACATAGATGGATTCATGCATTGATTGACTATTTTAGTGCATCCATGGATCAAATTCGTGCATACATGTTTTAGCACATTGATTTATTGTTTTAGTGCATCCATGAAATTTTTTCCAAATTTCAATTTTTGAAGAAAAATTGATATGTACTTGATGATTGTTGCTAGATTAGACAACTGATTATATGTTTTTGAATAACATCAAGAATAGATTAGCTTGATTTCATAAATTTTTCTTCGTGCTTGAAGAACAAACAGTAAAGATGATTGATAAATTTGCTTTCCTTCTTGAAAGACAAATAGATAGATGTTGAGTCAATTGACTGTTAAATTTATTTCCATGCAATATGAAAATCAAATAGTAGAAATGATTGATAAATTTTCTTTCATGATTGAAAAACAAATAGGATTTGATTTGATTGAGTTGATTGCCCATTTGATACAATTGATGAACTTTCTTGATGTACTTATTTGATTAGATATTCCTTGTTGATTGATTTGCATGATTGCTTGTAATGTTATAAAGGAGGAATTAACCTCCTCTAGATTAGGGAGAGATTTTCCCACATGTGGGAGATGATTCCTCAATTTTCCCAGGTGGATCTAGAGGTTATATACCAGTGTGGGTTGATTCCACTGTTGAGGATCCCATAGTATAGGATCAACAGGGCACTGTTGACTATGCTAGCTAAGAGGTGGTGTAGTGAGCATAACACCTTTCATCTGCCTACAGGAGAGATTACCGTGACTCCAAAGGATGTATACAGGATTCTGGGTATTCCTATAGTTGGTGAGCTTGTGATCTATAATCACAAGGAGATTGGAGGGACTGATGCATTGAGATGATTATTCCAGGATCCTCATGTTAGTGGGTATGAGATTGCTTGGAAAGATATGGTAGAGAGATATGCCCCACTTTCTTCGGTGTTAGCAAGATTCAATGGTAGTTTCCTTTGTCCTAATCACAGGTCAAAGGGACTATCAATTGGTTGGTGTAGGATTCTGGAGGACATGCTTCTCCACCAGACTAGATATGCATGGGGATCATGCATGCTTTCCCATATATATCATGATCTTCATCAGGTTGTGTACTTAGATGGGAAGAGTCTCTCCTATGGAGTTACTCTATTATAGATATTTGCATGGGATCATTTTTCCATTACTCGTCCCATTGTTTAGATAGATCGCCCACTTGTTTTCCCATACATTTACACCTACATAGGTCCCCTTGTCCAGCCAATGTTTGGCAAGTTAGAGTACTGGTGATGTGTGCTAGATGATTTGGATATAGTCATCTAGAGACTGTATTTGGATTGTGATCCATGGGAGGTGGATGATATAGAGCTACCTTATTACACGAGATCTAGGTACTTGATTGGGCATACCCCATTTATCATTGAGTGGTTCTTGGGGATGAGGGTCTTGAGATAGTATAGATTAGTACAGATGATGCCACAGGGTGTGGAAAACTATGCCAGGTGTCGAGAGGATGTACTAGAATGGGGTCCGTTTGTGACAATCGAGGCTACTAGAGCAAAGTATCTAGATTTGTAGCTAAATTATTCGGCTATACATCCAGAGGTTGCAGATGCATGGATGATAGATGAGTACGCAACATACTTTTACACAAATCCCTTTCCAAGATTTACTAGTCCAAAGGAGCCTTCTCCATTATTAGGATGACTAGCGATACAACGGGCATGACAATAGCCACATGCACAAGTAGTGGTAAGGTAGGCACAGGGTCAGGCACAGGTACCATCAGAGGCAGGGGCACAGGTAGGGCAGGTCAAGGATATAGGTGGAGTAGATATGGATGAGGATGAGGAGGATGAGGAGGATGAGGAGATGGAGGAGGAGGAGAAGTGAGATGGCTCAAAGGATAGTGGTGATGATGGGGATGATATAAGTGGTGGGAGTTGAGGCCAGAGGTTTTTCTTTAATATTCCTTTCAATACAAGGCCATAGACATTGAAAGTAGTGGATCAGCTGAGTACTTGGGCTCCACGGATCACTATCAAGGCTCCTACACAAGGACATATGGATGTCTTGTAGGCAGAGGTTCAGAATCTTCGAAGTTAGTTGGCATAGGCACAGGTGACGATCAACCAGCTATAGGAATAGGTTGCACAACCACCACCTCCTGACCCACAGATAGTTCATCTTACGGCAAAGTGAGATAGCTTTCAGGAGAGATGCATATAAGCTGAGGGGGTAGCTAAGAGACTCCTTAGATCATTTGAGAGAACCTCTATTGGAGAGGTTGTAGAAGAGGGATTGGAGACTGCTCGAGAGGCTGAGTATTATAGGATGATATACTTTGTGGCAGTGCCACCTGAGAGGAGGATTTCCTTCACACAATGAGGAACTCGGTCTCGGACCCATTCATGCAGTCATACCAGGAGTTCTACAAGGAGTGTGGTTCATCTAGTCATATGAGAGCTCAAAGATTTTGGGAGCAGAGATTGAGCAAGACCTACTACCTCAGGGGATAGTAGAAGCCATGTACCACGTCCAGATGCCCCTTAGTGATGAGTTTTTTGACACATTTACTCATTGTATTTGATATATCTTGTTGAAACATTTGATATCCTTGTACCTCTAGGCATTTGTTTTGATGAGATTTATGATATGCAGTGGGGATTATGCATGTGTTATGGATGGTTTATGCATTTTATTTCTATGTGCTATGATGTTTATGATGTAAATGATGATGCTTTTATTTTATGTATGATGATGCAAATGATGATATGATGATGTAGTATGATGAAATGATTATGGATGCATGTTTATTTTATGATGCAATCTAAATGATTCCCTTTTATGATGTAATGATGTTAATGAGATGAGATGTCCTAAAAATGATATGATGTAAATTAAATGGATAATGATCAATATGAATGAGACCTAAATGAAAAGTTATGATTTTGAATCAGATAATTTGATGAGATTTAAATGAGATGAATATTTAATGAATGATATGCACATGATATGAAAATGGAATATACATGAACCAAATGAATAATGACTATAATAATGATATGAATTGGTGAATAATGATGATAATGATGATGAATGAATGATAATGAAATGAAATAATGGAATAATACCTAATGATATGATGCAATTGAAACTGATAACCTAAATGATGATATGAAAATGAATGAAATGGATGAAATCTTTGTATCAATATAGATTTATGTAAGATAATGTGAAATGGATGCAAATGTTATGAAATGATATAATATGAGATGAATGATGAAAATGATATAATATTTAAAGATGGATAATGATCATGATAAACTAAGTGAGATCGAATAATCATAATGATAATGAAATGATATGATGTAAAAAAAAATGGAAAGTAATGAAAATGTAATGATAATGATAACATAAATGAATAATCATGATGAAATGATATATAATGAATGACAATGTAATGGATTGCCACAAATTTCCAAATGTACTCAATTTTTTTTTGAAAATATATATGAAAATTTTGCCAACCTTCAAAAATCTACCTTAGACAGCCTCCAAAATGCAAACCTAAATGAATTATGCAGTCCTAAACTATAGTAATGAACCATTCTTTTGTTTTTCATTCCATGTTGTACTTGATTTTCATCATCGAGCCTTTTGATATGTTGAAAGTTAGTAAAAGCATCAAAGGGTATGGTAGAACCAATGATGACCTGAGTACTTCTTTCATGATGTTTGATGTAGCAAGTTAATACAAGCATTGAGGTATAATTGAACCAAGATGACCTGAGTATTGTTTTGCATAAACAGACAAAAGTTAACCATTTTCTTATGAAAATTCAAAAATTTCATCAATGATACATTGTAGAGCATGTCCCATGACAAATTTTCACAAAACTAATGATTAGCTTATAGACAACAAGCAAAGAAAAATCATACTCCTTCCTTGTGATTCTAGTTCATTACATCACTGAACCACTCAAAAGATATGATGTTGTCAAATGTCAAAACAACAAATCAACTTATTCTTTAAGTTTGTCATTCATTTTATTCAGATTAATATCATCCAATTTGTTTAAGTTATCTGTCAAAACATTCGTGTAGACTTAGCTTAATTGGACAAGTTTGTTGTTTCCTGATATTCCAATTCTTGACACATGTTGTTTGTCTGCCAAAAAGCTCAAAGAACCGAATTGCCCCCTTAGTGACCTTGTACTCTAACTTCTGCTAGGCACAACTACTACTAAGGATAACCCTAATCATCAAGCCATGATGAAATTATTGTCATATGATGTGAATGAGATGATGAGGCATGTATGTGATGTTGATGAAAGGTGGATATGCAGAACGTAACCTAATATATGAGAGAGCCAAATAAAATCACAAACAATGCTTGTTTGCTAGGTTTTCATTTTTTTATTGCACTTTTTTCTGATTTTATGATCTTTTTGGTTATTGTTACCAAGATGCCTGTTTGCCAGGTTTTCATCAAGGCAACAATTTTTTGTTCTCTTTTTGATTTTTTATTTGTATTTTTTCTCTTTTGATATTTTTATTTTTTTGTATTTTTTCAGGACTCTTTATATTGTTTTTGATATTTTTCAGGCATAAAACTTTTTTAGATGAATTTTGTTGGTCAGATCTTCAAATAGGTCCCCTTCTGATGTTGACAATTGATATTCCCCCAATCCATATGTAGAAATGACAACGAATGAGCCCAACCAATTAGGTTAAAGCTTGCCTTTCTTTTCTCGATCCTGTTGATTACGAGGGTTTTCTTTGAGAACTAAGTCACCCATTTGAAAATTTTGTGGTTTGACTCTATGATTGTAGCTGTGGGACATAATTTATTGATATCCCTTCAAATGATTGACTGCAATTTGACATTGTTCGTCAATTTGTTCCAGCTCTTGCAATCTTGATACTCTGTAGTCTTCATAATTGATTAACCCCTTTAGTGATACTCAAAGTGAATAAATCTCAACTTCTAATGGTAGAATAGCTTTTGCTCCATAGACCAAAGCATAGGGATTAGCACCTATTGGTGTGTGAATACTTGTTTTGTATGCCCACAATGCTGGATTTAATTAGAAATGCCAATCACGACCCGCCTCATTCACTTTTTTCTTCAAAATCTTCAGAATTGTTTTGTTTGAAGCTTCAGCTTGACCATTCCCTTGTGGATAGTAAGGTGTAGAGAACCTATGTTGGATGTGAAATCTTTCACATAATTCATCAACATCCTGATTTTTAAAAGGTCTTCCATTATCTGTGATAATGGAGCTCAGAATAACATATCGAAAAATGATATAGTTTAAAATGAATGAAGAGATTTGTTTACCAGTAACAGTTGTCAGGGGTACAACTTCAATCCACTTAGTAAAATACTTAGTGGTTGTGATGATGAATTTGTGTCCATTTGAAGATGATGGGTGTATCTTGCCAACCAAATCTAATCCCCAATGAGAAAAAAGCCATGTTGTGGTGAAGGGTTGTAATTCCTAAGTAGGATCATGAATGAGATTCCCATGAATCTGACATTTTGCACATTTCTTCATAAAAATTAATGATTCCTTCTCCATGGTCGGCTAGTAATAACCCAATCTAACAATTTTCTCTACTAAGGTTAGTCCACTCAAATGTGTCCAACGAATACCACCATGTACCTCTTGTAAGGCCCTTTCTGATTTATCACATTCGAGACATCTAAGGAGGGTACCATCAAGACCACGCCGGTATAAGACTTCAAAAATTAAGGTATAACAGGAGGATTGATGAATGAATTTCCTTTTCTGATTTCTAGACAAGTCTAAAGCTAAATTAGTATCCTTTAAGTAAGTGTAAATTTGGCCATAAAAGGGAGAATCAGATCTGGTTAAATGGAAAATGATTTGAGTTTCTGGATTGTCATAAGTGGGAGAAAACAATTGCTCCACTAAGAAATCATACCGTGCTTGATTATCTAACAACTAGAGTAGAGATGTGATTGTAGCCATAGCATCCGTTGCTTTATTATCAATACGTGGAATTTGTATGAACTTGATATCAATAAATTATTTCTTGACATTGTCCACCATCCTTTTGTAAGGTATCAACTTGTCATCCTTAGTGTGATATTCATCATTTATTTGATTTATAACAAGTTGTGAATCACCAAAAACTTGAAGTTTTATGATTTTCTAGTCCATTGCAATTCTCATGACAATTAATAGTGCCTCATACTCAGCTATGTTGTTTGTGCAAGGGAACATTAGTCGATAAGATTTTGGAATTTTATGTCCTTGAGGTGTAATAAAAAGAATCCCTACTCCTGAACCATGTTGAGTGTAGGAACCATCAAAGTAGAGCACCCATAACTGCTTAATAGATGATGTGAATACATCAACATCAAGAAAATCAATGTGTATTGGGTGTTCTACTGGCATTGGTGCTTCTGCTAACTGATCTACGATCACCTATCCTTTTATAGCTTTTCGATCCACATAATGAATGTCAAACTCACTCAGGATCATGACCCATTTAGCCAACCTACCAATTAAAGCTACCTTACTTAGAAGATATTTGAGTGGATCAATCTTAGGCACAAGCTTTATTGTACGTGCTAGCATATAATGTCGTAAATTTTTAGAAGTGAAAACTACTGCTAAGCAAGCTTTCTCAATGAAGGTGTAATTTAGCTCATGACTTGTCAAAGTTTGACTGATGTAATAGATTGCTTGCTCCTTTCCTGAGTTGTCTTCCTATGCCAATAATGCTCCTAGGGACACTTCTATGGAAAAAATATACAATATGAGTTGTGCACCTTGCACTGGTGGATTCATGAGGTATTGCTTTATCTGATCAAACGTTGCTTCACATTTGTCTTCCCATTTAAATTGAACATTCTTGTGTAAGAGATGAGTAAATGGTAAGCTTTTATTCGCCAATTGGGCAATGAATCTTCTGATGGATTGTAACCATCCCTACAAAGAGCATAGTTGAATAATGTTCCTTGGTGGTGGCATATCAAGAATTTCTTGTACCTTAGTTGTATCCACCTCAATTTACTTTTTTGATACAATATAACCCAATAGCTTTCTAGATTTTACTATAAAGACACATTTCTTTGGATTAAGTCTCACTTTGAATTGTTCCATTCTTTTGAAAAAATTAGATAAGATAGTAATGTTTCCTTCCCTGGTGTTAGATTTGGCAGGGACATCATCAACGTAATCCTCCATGAATGTATCCATCATATCATGAAAAATCATTATCATTGCACGTTGGTATGTAGCTCTTGCATTCTTCAACCCAAATGGCATTATGTTCCAGCAATAGGTACCCCAAGGGCATGTGAATGTTGTTTTATCCAGATCCTCTAGTATAATATTTATCTAAATATATCCTGAAAATCCATCCATTAATGAATACATCGCATGTCCAACAGTCAAATCAACAATTATATCTATGTTTGGCAGAGGGAAATCGTCCTTAGGACATGCCTTGTTCAAATCCCTGAAATCTATACAAATTTTGATCCTCCCATCTGGCTTTGAAATAGGTACAATATTGGAGATACATTCAGCATAGTCAATAGACCGAATGAATACAACATCTAAAAGCTTCTTTTACTCCTCTTTAACCAATAATGCAACATGTGGATGTGTTTTTCTGAGTTTTTGCTTCACAGGATTTTCCCCCGGCATGATAGATACATGATGCATGATGAGATCTCAATCCAATCCAGACATATCCGTGTAGGACTATGCAAAACTGATTTGATTATTTTTGAAAAACTTTGTGAATCATGGTATTTCCTCTTCTGTAGAGATGCAATAAGTAGCAAGACTTCGGGCTGTTCTGGTGTACCTATATTGAGTGCCTCTAGTGGTTCTATTAGAATAGAAGACCTTTCTTGGTAATGTTCCAGGAGAGTGTCAAGTTTCCCATCCTCTAGTGCCTTTGAAAGGTTTTTACTATTGGATATGCTTTTTATTTTTCTCTTTTCTTTATCTAATACTGCCTTTGTTAATTTTTCACCATTAGATCTTTCTTTTATGTTATTTATTTCATAGCTAGAAAAATTGGCACTTTCCTATTGAAAACTTTGATCTTGTGATTCCCTAGTGGAACTTGTTTCCGACTGGGATGAACAAAGGAAATTTATGATAGTTTCATCATTTGGAAAATTTGGGATATCAATGGATGCAATTTGTTCGCAATCAATGAGTTCAGGATAACCCAAAGGAAATGGATCATTAGGATGAGTAAGGTCACTAGCCGTTAGGGTCATGATGCTACTATTTACATCGTTATGGAAGAGATCTACTATGGTATCCTCCTGTAGATGATTTGTCTCACTTTGAATCGAATCAGTCTCACTTGAGTCATGATTTCTTTGTAGAATGTAATCAAGCAGAGGCCTTGAGCTTTCCCCTTGTAAGAATGCGGGTGTAAATTTGTGTATGAAATCCACCCTTTTCTCCGTCAAGAATGTATCATCAGAGACGTCATCCCATTCATATTCATTGGATTCAATGTCAGAATTATTTTCTTGAATTCTCATAATTGTTTCAGCTAACTCCTCCTTAGCCATTCTTTGTACCACTTCTTCCTTTGCATCTTCACCATATCCTAACCCAGTTTTATCCTTTGGGTGCATTGTTTTTATTTGAATAGGTTCAACAATACCCTCTTTTCTATTTCTAATAGGGCCATTTCCTTCATAACCCATTTGTTGCATGATCACATAACCCTTTCTGTATTGATTTTTGGGTAACTTGAAATGTTGTATGAATTCTTCTTCATCTTTATAGAGCTAATCAAGGATATCCCTATCTTCCATTTCATTTTCTTTGATAAATACTTTATTAAACTTGGTGATGGGAACTGAAGCTAAGTCTAAAGTTGTTGTAGCCTGCTGTATGGATGTTGATGGTTGACCATGGGATCTTGGAGATATGGGTAGATTAGAGAGACATAAAGAATATTCTCCCACCCCATTATCTTTCAATGTTAGCTTGGCACCAAAATTACTTATCATTTCTCATGCTTTCTCATTGTATTTGGAGGTAGAGATGGCCAAAGCCTCTAAGTGTGTCCTGAGTTGCTCTTAGGTTAGAGAAATTTTGACTTCTAATGTGATCAGCAAGTATCATTACTTCTTGTCCATCATATGGAAACTTCAAGCATTGATGATAAGTAGATGGAATAGCTTGCATGTCATGGATCCATGGACGACCCAAGAGTATGTTATAGGATAGATCCTGATCTAGAACCTGACAAAAGGTATTCTTCACAATAGGTCCTACTCTGATTGGTAGCATGATGAGGCCTTTAGAAGCTCTTTCCTCATCATCATATTCCTTGATTGTAATCTTCCTTTTTGGATCTATATATTCTTCTGAATATCCTAAATCAAGGACCAATTTTAAAGTACAAATGTTTAATCTAGCTCCCCCATCTATTAGGACACGTCTAATTCGGGCTTTGTGAGCCCAAACCTCTAGGTAGAGTGATGAATTATGTGGATGGGTCATGGATGAGTCATCCTTCTTAGTAAAGGATAAACATGTGGATGAGGACAAGTGTCCCACCATGGCTTGAAATTTAGTGATATCCAAATTAGGAGAGACAGTTGTATCAACAAGTGCCTTTTCCAGAATGTTCATATGCGTAGGTGATAACTTTTAGAGCTCCAAGATAGAAATTTGGGATGATCTTTTTTGTAGTTGATCAACCAAATTGTATTGACTTGGAGGGGGAACTGTCGCTTTAGATGAGCTTCCTTTTACAATAATTTTGGCTTGTCCCCTTGTTGTAGCGTTGACTTCTCAATATTCCTTCTTACCTTTGATTCTGATAGCATTGATTTGATGATCGTCTATGTAAATATGATTGATAATGGTTTTGTGGACATAATTAACATTCTTGCCCTTATCACCCGAGGATTCCCCTTTTTTATAATTGGGGAGAGGATCCTTGAATTCTTGATGGTCATCATTGGCATTATGTCCCTCAACCATGATGGTATGGTTATCAATCAAATCCTGAACAATATTATTTAACCCTTGGAAATTATTTATCTTATGACCTTTACACATATGATAATCAAAAAAGTGTGAGTCATTCCATGATGGTGGTTTAACTCGAGGCTCATAATCTCTTCGTGGTGGCAATTTAATAGTGTTTTGATTCAACAGTTCCTAAAGATTCGCCCAAGGGAGTAAAATTTTGTCAATTCAAAAAATATGAAGAACTGGGTGCATTTAAAATGTGATTATTTCCAAAATTATTTACACGATTATTGGTCACATTCCCTTGATTGGAAATATTGCCTTGGGTACTATAATTTCTAGCATTATTGCTACATTGGACACCTGATACATGAAGGATGGTAGGCTTCACATTCATGTTATTAGCATCTACTACCCCATCATTCACAACATTTTTATTTTGAGTCCAAAATCGTGACTTGTCATTGTTGTTAGTATTGTTGTTGTTGTTGTTGTACAAATTTGAACCCTCTTTATCGATTTTCAAAACTCCACGTTTGACCAAGGCACCTTCAATAGTAATCACATTTTCAATAAATTTTTCAAATGATTGAGGATAGTGAAGGTTTAGTCTATAACTCATCTCTTGATTCAAACTATCGATAAAGATCTCCATCTTTTATGTTTGAAGAAAAGGGTGGGAGTATCTAGCAAACACCCTTCTCCACCTTTGTTAAAAAGTGGTGAAAGATTCCCCTACCTTTTCTTTCACCTTACAAAGATCAAGGATGGTTATCTGGTGTGTGATGTTGTAGGAGTATTGTGATATAATTTTATTTATTAACTCCTCAAATTTTCTGATGGGGGGAGTGATCTTTGAAAGCCACTCCATGGATTTTCCACCCAGACTTCATGGAAACAATCGCATTAAGTAGGTATCTTCATAAGCAAATTCTAAGCTCACATTTTGGAAATCCCTCACATGTTCAATGGGGTCAGTTTTCTTATTATACCTATCAAATTTGGGGATTTCACAATGTTTTGGAAAAGGAATCATTTGAAGACTCCTATCAAATGGATAAGGACATCTATCATCCAAAACATACTTCTTTGTCGTACCCCCTTGAATTTCTTTCATTTGCATTTGTAATGCATTTAAATGTTGAGTAAGAGCATTAAAATCATTAAGAGGGGCTTCAAGATTTTCTTTAATCCCTTTTGTGTCAAAATCGGCAAGTAACTTAGCTCCTTGATTAGCTAATGAAAGGAAATATCTTTCCTTGTTTTGTTCTAAAATCCTTTCCATAAGAGTATGGAATTGAGGATCCTGCTCTACTTCTTGGAGCCTTTCTTCGGTTATCTCTTCAATATTTGAATTATGAAAGGGATTCTCTTCCCTATCACTATTATCACCCATTTTGTTTACTGTACTTTCTCTTTTGTCTTTTTCTATGTGCTTTCGAGATCTCGTGACAACAGGCATAAGCTTTGCAGAATTTCTACTAACTTTGATCAAAATAATGAAATAGTGCAATTTTGATGAATATTAAAGTCGAGATAGAATGAAGATTCTATGACTTAAGAGATTTCTAATCTTTAGCTTGTAATTCCCTTATTGAAAGGATAAAAATCCTATTTGCGGGAATTAAACCAAAGATCAAAAATAAAGATGATTTTTCACTTTGTGAAGTTTGATCGTAGCTTTGTAAAAAGAAGGATTTGTGATAAATGCCTAATGTGCTTGAGTTCTCTATTGCAGAAATTGATTAGGATGAGTAGAGTGTACAATTTCAGGTTGGGGAATGTAAGAGGAATGAATACGTTGACTTTGATTATGCCTTTGAGAAAGGGCTCTTCTTTGAAAGAAAACTCACGAGTATAATGGTTCTACAACATAATCATCATTGAAACCTCTAACAAAGTTGTGATATCAATGAATAAAGGTCCTATGTTCAAGAAAGACCTTTCGACTTTGGTATAAAAATTTCCTCTTTTTCAATAACTTCTTATAACTGAGAGAGATTTATTTGACTTTCTCATCTTCCTCTCTAGGAAATTTTTGGAAAAACGTTGTAGACTTCCAAACCTTGAGCATAGAGAAAGACTAAACTGAGATGACTGATTTCTGAATGTCAAAAAATTACCTAGGCTCGAAACACAGATGCACCGAAATAGAGCATAAATGCACTAAAACAGAGCACAGATGCATCAAAACAGAGCATAGATGTGCTCAAACAAATTACAGATGCACTGAAACAGAGCATAGATGCATCGAAACAGAGCATAGATGCGCTAAAAAAGAGCATAGATGCACTAAAACAAAGCAAAGATGCCCTGAAATAGAGCACAGATTCACTAAAACAAAGCACAAATGTGCCAAAATAGACCAAGGATGTGCTAAACTTACCAATTATTTTTCTAAGACTGACATGATTTGACAGTTTGATATTTTCAAATGATCTTAATCTAGTTTACATGTGAAAACATGGCATACAGTAGAAAACAGTTGTTTTTCTAATCATAAAATCTAAACAAAGAGTGTATGTTCTTGATATTTCCACAAGTTTTTAACGAGATAAACAATTCAAACAGACTCACTCTTAGTTGTCAAATAGGTCATCATAGGAATCATAGCCCATAGCTTAAAATCGTGTCGACTCACACAGTCGTGTCACCCCCTAGAGGGCACCCGTGTTTTTATCTTTTCTAGGTGCATATTCAAGGTTAGATTTCTTGATCCCTTGAGAAAACAATCCATGGCAATTATATGGTGAGTGTCTTGGGGGTAGATTCTTCCCTCCCCTTGCACTATGATTAAAATGATGTTTGGATACTGACACAGTTGGCTTTCTACACTATGGTTCGTAGTAAAGGTTTTCATTCAGCATGGCAATAGATAAAATCCCTCAGGAGACCTCTCAATCTTTAGAACAAAGATTTTGGGGATGATTATCTTGCTCACTTCCATTGAATATGGTTTTCCCCAAAATTCACTTTTTATTAGAGTGGGTTGGAAAACCTGGCTTTGGTTGTTCCCACTTAGGTCGTTCCTGTAGGGTGAGTACTTTTTCCCACTATAACAGGCCTTCTAAAGGTTGTAATAAAGCACGAGTTACCTAAAATAAAATAGGTAAGTATGGTGTTTAGATCACCCAATAAAGGGGAGAGTATATACCTATTACCCAACAATCACATCAAATAAGTGGCTGAGTTTTAAATCCAAATGACAGTTTTTCTATGCTAAGTGAAGATTTTTCTTCACAACAAACATTGGATTCATTTTAATTAGCATAAAATAAAGTGTGGTGACTATCCTAGGATTAATAAATTCTAGATTTAAGTGTCTATCCTAGGATTGCTTCATTTTACTTTAAAACCGAATTGAAAAGTCTTGTCCGCGGATGGCATCGGAATCAAAATTTAATTTCTTACAACCATTGTATGTGTTGAAACAGGTCATCTATGCACCAAAATAGTCAACAAATGCACTAAATGATCAAACAAGGATGTGTGAAAATAGGTCATCTATGCGCTAGAATAGTCCACAAATACGCTAAAAGATCAAACAAGGATGCGTGAAAATTGGTCGTCTATGTGCCAAAATAGTCCATAAATGCACTAAAGCAATCCATGGATGCGCTAAAATAGCTAGGGGATGTGCTAAATAGAGGCTCATATGCACTAAAGCACAACTCTAGTATGTCACCTATTAGAAAATCTGTGCAATAAAAAGATTAAAAACAGGGGGATGCCCGATGATGGGTGCCAAAAATGTGTTGTTAGAATAAGTGAACTAATTAAGGGGTAAACTAACACACCAATGAGACATTATATTGAAAGAAAATAATTAAAAAATTAAAACAAACTCTATATAACAACAGCTCTTTCAAATTCATCCCATCGTTCTCTATCTCCAAGGATTTGATTAAAGTTACTGGCTCTCAGTTGTGTAAGCAACAACGTGTTGAAATGACATCTTAGGAGAATGAGATTGATTGAAAATGCATGTGTATTGTTATATGATTTAAACTATGAAATTGAACTTGAAATTCTATGATTCTATGATATGAGATTTGCTAAAATTCTGATTTGAATGCAACTATAGTAACTACGCATGAAATTTAGGATGATATCTACTTACGAGAAGGTTGTATTTATAGATTTTCAAAGGCAAGAATCTAGTTGATGGAGATCAACGGTTGAGTTTCAAACTTGTCAAGATGAATGGTGAGAGATTAAGAAGTTGAGAGAAAGGTGGAAGGTTGAGAGGAAAAAGGAAGAATGTTATCAACCCACAAAACTATCCTCATTCAAAAATGGAGACAAACATGGCATTTGTCTTTTCATTTATGAAAACTGGTTGAAAATTGAGGATAATTGCTAATTAAATAAATGAATTTATTTAATTATATGTGACAATGAATTTAAAAGCTTCCACAATTAAATAAGCAATATTTAATTATATGTAAGAAGTAAAAAAGATGAGTAATTAAATATTTTATAATATTTAATTAAGTGGGGTGAAAAAGATATTAAATATCTAATATTTAAATGTGGAATGAAGGATGAATATTCCATTGTTTGAATTTAAATATTCAAACTTAGAAATAAAATGATAATCAAATAAATAAATTATGAAATTTATTTAATTTAATTAAGAGGAAAATAACAATAATTAAATAAACTTATTTATTTAATTAAACTAGAAGAATTGAAAAAATGAACAATATAAATAAATAATTAAAAAAAATTATATGTAGATGACTTTAGAATATTAATTAAATAATTCATATTTAATTAATTAACAGGTTTAAATAACCGTGACCATTTTTAGATGTGTACAGTACTATAGTCATGTGAAATGCTGGTATAATTAACACTATTGTTACCTAAACTGGAGACCTTCCCTTTTCCGATCTTGAAAGGGAGTTTTTAATATGGTATGATTATCATTGGTTTTAGGTTGAGGGTTTTTCACTGAAATGTCCCCTTATTCAATAAGGTCCTGAATGAGATTTTTGAGTGGCAAGAAGGATGATGCCTTATGTCCTTTTCCACAGTGATATTCATAGTATTCATTTTCATTCCACCATCTAGGTTTGACCAATGTGGGTTCATATTTCTTGATGATTGGAAGTTGAATGACATTGGATTGTAAATTTTTCTTTATAACCAATTCAATAGGTTCACCCAAGTAAGTGTATGCTCTCTTAGTGAATGGAGGTCCTCTAGGTTGTTGGTTATTTTAGATTGCATCCAATGTTTGATCTTGACTTTATGTTTGGGAGTTTGATGAGTTTGATGTGTTCGATGTGGAAGGAACTTTAAGGTAAATGGTAGGGTGACCTTTGTTTCCTATTTCTGTATCAACTCCATCATTGGTGATATTTTTGTTTCAAGACTAGAATTTTCCTTTGTCAATATTATATTTTGGAGTTTCTTTGGAAAATTTGACTAGTCATTTTCCCATGAGAGCTTTCTCAATAAAGATGCCTTTTTCAATGATATCCTCAAAAGTTGTGCAACATTGTATTTGGAGTTGAGTCATTAATGTTGTTTTGAGGTTTTCCACAAATATGGAGACTAATTATTTCTTAGGTATATGGTAAGGGAACTTGCTAACCATAATACACCATCATTGGTAGAATGATGTGAGTGACTCTCCCTCTTCTTGTTTAGTTGTGCACAGTTTTGAGATGGTCATGTCACTTTATATATTAAAGGAAAAATGATTAATGAATCTATCAACCAAGTCACCCCATGTCTGAATTCCTAGAGGAAGGTGTGCAAACCAATCCAAAGCATGTCTTGTGAGACTTCATGAATATAGTCTCATAAAATAAGTAGGCTCATATGCAATGTCCATACATGTCGTTTTAAACTCTCATATATAGTCCACTATATCGACTTTCCCTTTGTTTTTGGTAAAAATTGATGGAGTGAAATGAGTGGGAAAGGTGGCATGTATCTTTTTATGTCAAATGGATAAGGACACATTTCCTATATAGAATATGCCTTCTTAGTTGTTCTCAATTGCATATTTTTCATTTGTTTATGTATTTCCTATATTTGTTGCATCAAGGTTTCTATGAGAGATGGTGTTGCATTTGGTTGATTTTGTATGATGGAATCGGTATTGATGTTAAGATGATAAAATTTTGGATTTGGATTGGATTTTGTGGCATGGGACCTTAATTTCCTTGTGGATATTGAATGTATGAATGTTGCATTGTTTTTGGTTTGATTTGGGATGAAATTTTTATTTTGATTTGTTCCAAAAGTCATGTTTGTGTTTGGTGTGGCATTTTGAAATTGTGGTGTTGGAACTTGATTATAATTTTGGAATTGCAATATTGAACCTTGGTTTGTGTTTTGAAATGATGGTGTAGGGCCTTGATTTGTGTTTTGAAATAATGGTGTGGGGCCTTGATTTTTTTTTGAAATGATGGACCTTGGTTTGTTTTTTGAAGTAAATGTGCAGGACCTTGATTTACATTTTGAAATTGATTTGGTACCTTATGTAGAATAATATAAGTCCTCCTCAATTTATTGGGTTGATTTAGAAGTGTGTAACCTTGATTTGTGTGTTGGAATAGAGGATTTTTTAATTTCATACCCATGGGGTTTGATGATGAGGAACGAAATGTAAAATTTTGTCCTTGCGTTGTGGCATGAGTTCTCTCATTTCCAAATTTTGGTGGATTAGGAATGTGTACGTTTATTGTCATGTGTTTTTTTGTCCTAAGTGATAGACTAGTGAACATTTGGTGTGAGGATTGAATTCATAATAAGAATGTGTTTTGGATTGAACCTTGGTTTATTCCTTGTGTGGCTCTCTCTACAAGTGTAGAAACATCATATCCTTGACGAATTTTTGTACCTTTTTGAGCTAGTACATAAAATAATTTATTTGGATCAGCACTAACAAGTTCATCTACAATGTGCACAATCCTTGGATCTTGGGAGGCTCTTTGAATCTCTTCTGGAGTCAAGCATTTTTTGAATTTTGCTAATCCAAGTTTATCAAATGTGTTTGGTGATTCTCTTTCTAGTGTCTCTCTTTGTGATGAAGATGAGTGATTTAAATTTGATCCAAGGTTTTTTCCATGAGGAGGACTAGAAAAGAGGTCACTTGAGGAATTCATGTACTTTCTTTTTTCTCATGATCTTGTTTCAACCATGTAATACTTGCAAGGTGAATATTATAATGCGAGGATACTAAATGCCTAATGGGATATGAGACTATATTATTTTTTTGATTTTTTTGGATTTTAAGGATATGAGGATGAAAATGATATTGCACCTAAGACTAAGGCTTGGGATGCAATGATGATAATGACCTTATGACCAAAGTATGTGGTATGAAAATGAAGCTAAATGAGACTAATGGATGTCAAATGATACTAATTATATGGACCTGAAGATCTAAGAAAAAGGATTATAACTAGGCTATTTTGATCTAAGATTACAAACCAAATTGTCATTGACATTTATGAGGACCAATTTTGAGAGATTTTGATAGGATGATTCTAAACTAAGACATAAGCTTGAGACCCAATTTTGACAATGACAATGATGATGATGGTGATTGATAAGTTGAAAGATAAAGATAAAATGACACTATAAATAAGCAACCATGAATTTTCTAAAGGCTTGATAAGCTTCCTATGTCTGAAATCTGAAAGGTATGTGCAACCTAAGCCAAACCCAAGATTTACTATCCTAGGCAAGGATGGAAAAGCAACCTAAATGTGATTCAACCTAAATGAAAATGATGGAATGGACTGATCAATTTTTGTAAGTTGAATGTTCAAATCATAAGATCACTGTTAAGATTATTAAGATCAAGATTGAACAAGTATTCTCTAAAATTTTGAGAATCAACAAATTTTGGTTCACTATTTCTACAAGTGCGGTGAATTGTGTGCTAGTTTCAATTTTAATGGTCCTAAAAGGTTTTCATTTTTGGAAAACATGGAAATGTGATTAAAGACACTTTGAAAACATAGGAAACACTCTAAATATTGATTTTGTTGTTGAATTTTTGAAAATTTTGGTATGTGCATGTGTATGTTCAGGGGTTATTCACCCATATTTCCACTGGTATAAATACATATCGAAATAATCAAGCACTGCCTATACCTAAGTTCAATGTCCAATGGCATAATGCTCAAATCCACAACTTGGAATCTTTGTCAATGTGAGTAAAGGACACCATTTCATGTTATGTATCAACTCTTGTCTATGAGATTGGATGGATAGTGGCCCCTGGAATTGAAGGATGACCCAAATCACCCTCTCCCTAAAAATTTACAACTAAAAACAAGTAACTTATGCTATGCTGAGGATTCCCATCTCATTCAAGGGAGCCATATGGTGAGTAACTTTCAGGAAGTGGTGCTACACCCTTGCATTGAGAGTGACACCAAGATAATTCAAGAAATAATGGTGGCTACTAAAATGGTGTCTAGTCACAACTTGGGGATATGCCACCTCATGGACATCCAACAAGCCACATAAGGCTTTAACTAACTTTAATAGGGTCACTTATACACAAAGTTTTGATCATATAGAATATTGAGAGGGGGGTGAATTAGTATTCCATAAAACCATTCACATAAAATCTATCTAAACATTATCACAAATATGATTGAATCAACAAGAGAAAACATGGAATCAATTTAATGCATCAACACACATGAAAACTAGTGTTTTTACATGGAAAACCAAAAATGTGAAAAACCATGGTAAGGATTATCTCACAATATAATACATCCAAAAATATAATATTACAAGGTCTCACTTTCCTTGAAAGGCTCACAACCTAAAGTAGATACAAAATGATCTAGCTCACTATCAAGGTAAAAAATGATGTGGCTCACTACCAAAAGTATGAACTAATGAAAATGCACCTTCCTTGTGTTAGGGTTCATTTTCGGTGAAGCACAATACAAAAAAAAAACAAAAATATGAAAATATATACAATTTCACAAATTTCCATTCACATCTTTGTCTTCATGTATCTTTCACACACTTTCCTTCTCTGGCTTTCCACATTATCTCCTCAAAAATGTCTTACATATATACATATATATATCCATATTTACTCATTAGGTTAGCCTAATCAAATATATTGGAATTGTCCTCAAAACATATTCATCCTTGCACATAAGTATTCAACATGGACTTAGATCCCTTAATAGTTCATAGCACATGTAAAGACTTTTCAATATTAATACATAATTAGGCCTGCCAGAGTTAGACCAAAAGTTCCAAATATATGCCTCCATCAAATGTGTAACACAAAAACTTGTTAGCATATTGAATTCTTCCATAGAAAAAATTGAGCTACTTATCTTCAACACCGCATGATAATATAATCAAATATGAGAAAATGTGGAATCTCCCACATCAATGTAAAGTATTAAAAATCATTAGAGAATATAGATTAGAATAGCGTCATTCATATCTTCCAAATGCCTTCACATTTCATTATGAAGCTCCAAATTAAAATTCATCTTGTAGTCTCAAACATATGTACAAAGTCTTGTAATGATATATTTTTATAAAATAGAATTTAAATCAAAAAACCAATGTACAAAGCCATTATATGAGTATGATAATATTTCCAAAACTACTAGTAATTTTACCTTTCCAACCATACAACCTAGTAAACTGGAACCATGTGAGTGGATTTAGTTGATATCAAGATGAAACATATTATGAACTTCTAGGAAGATCTTACAAAATGAGGTAATCTAGATCAAAATACCAAATCAACAGAATTCCATTACTGGAGCAACTAAATATTGATAAGCATGAAAAATTCATTGAGGAAATTATCGAAATTCTATTTGTTGACATCAATGAAAATCTCTCAATTTCCAAAAATCTCCCCCTTTTTCATTGATGGCAACACATGATGTGAAAACCATCAAAAAATATTTCTTACTCATTTCTAGTTTTCTCCCCCAAAAAATTATTCACACAATACCTTTCTCTTCAAAAATTATTTTACAAAATTATCTTTTTTCACATGATACCTCTTTCTTTCTCTCTCCCCCTTTGATATCAATGGTAAGGGAAAAATAATTTCAATGCTTTAATAGATCCTTTGCATACTTGAATACTCTTCATAAGGAGTATATTCCAAATAGAGATTATAATCGGAGGCTGATGTTTCTTGAAGCTTGCTAAGAATCGAGATCCATGAGGATCTCCCTTCATCCCAAAGCCTTTTACCTCTGACAATGCACTACATAGATAATTGAGATCAACTAAGATGTCCTAATTTCTTTCAACCATAGTTCCAGGGGTAACATTAGATTTCAGAATCCTATCAGCTACCAAAATAACATAATAGATAGGTGTACACTTGAACTTGATTGAATCTTTGAGCTTCCCATATTTTTTGATCATCTCTCTTTTTTCTTTATGCAATTCAAGGTATTCCTCATGTTGTTTTGTCAATCCATACGAAGTTTGATCATCCAAATCAAGAGTAGGATCAAATGAGAAAGATGCAAACTTGATCTAGGTTCCAATTATGTTCTCAACATCCTTGAGTTTCTGAATTGCATTAGGCCAATTTTAACATAATGTGAATAAAATCTTGACCTCTTTCTCGCCTTCTTGAATATCTTTGAGTCTTTCAAGTGCAGAGTTGTGAGTAGAATTGCATTTCTCTACAATTTCCAACAATTGTTTATCTTCAACCCAAGTGACCATGTCACTTAATACTCTACTCTTTAATTCATCAAATCTATCAGTTAATAAGTTTCCTCTTACCATCATGGAATGTGATGAACTAGTGATGACACTAGGAATTATCTAAAAATGTGCTCTTCTCCTGGCTAATTGCTTAAGTCTTCTTGGAGTAGGTTCAACCTAAGCTACTAGTGCATGAATTTATGTGACTCTTCTCTTTTCTCTCAAGGAAGAATTTATTTTTTTAGAGGATAATTCAATCTTCTCAATAACTTTAGCTAGTTCAATGTAGGTTCCAAATCAAGATCTGCTAGGTTCTGAGAGTTGTTAATCAGCAATTCAATGCAACCAGCAGCATAGTCCTTCTCAATCTCATATCCAAACTCAAGTAGCCATGAATTCATTGATTCAACTACCTTAATTATGCAGCTATTAGTGGTTACCAAAAATTTTATACCATTCTTATATTTTGTAACCAATTCTTTGGGAACTCTCCTTCTTCTATTCATTTTTCTTTGAAACTTACCAAAGAATGCAGCAAGAAAATCTCCTTGTGCATCCAAATCTCCAATGTTTCTCATAAGTTCCTCAATCTAATGAAACACCAATATGGTGTTCTCCCAACTAACCTCTGGTGTTCTCCCAACTAACCTCACCTATTCTATAAATCTCCTTCATAAGGTGGAAAATTAGACATACAACTAATATACCATACTTGAGTGTACAATTCTTCTTCTTCTTGATATCTCTCAAATTTTCCAACAACTATTGTTGGAGAATCTCACAAAGATCATATTATGTTCTATTCTCAACCATATCCAATACAATATCAATTACAATTGTGGATACATTGTTTTCACCAAAGATAATCCATGAAATAACTATACTTGCATATTGAACTACTAGGTTAGTGATTCCATCATATGTGTTCCTGATTAAAAAATTTCCTCTATCATTATTGCACTTAGGATTTAGTCCAAAGGATAATAATCCAATTACTTCCATGATTACATCTCTTATTATAGCATGTGATTCATCAAGCCACACATATTCACCATGAATTCTGCTAAAATCCATTATGATACATCTTTCTTCATTGATAAAGTTAAAAAATTCATTCCATACATCCAATTTCATTTTTGTAAGTACATTGTATTATGGTTTTAGGATAAAATCATTTCAAATTAACTCTTCAATCCATAATATGTGATAATTTTTGTAAGAGGATTCTTCCAATTTTTGGTGAATGTATGTTTCAATTTATTCAATAGGTATACACAAAAAGGAATTTCTAAAAATGCACCCAAAAGATCAAGTTCCAAGGTTTTCACAAGGTACAATTTAAGTTATGGTTCTAGCTCCATTGAATTATTATCTATTATTCAAGGTATATCCATCACATTTAACAAGATTCATCAAACAATTTAGTGTATAACGATCTACCTCTTTCTCTGCTTGCCAAAGCCAAACTCTGAATTTCTACCATATGAAATTGCTTTGGTTTCTTCAAGCTTCTTTTGCACAGTTTTCCTTCTTCACAAATTATTTTCATCGAATGAATTAACTTATTTAATTTTATTTCTTTCATTCCAATTTATTATAAAATAAATGTTTCAAATCTCAAGTGTATCACCTCAAAAATCATGTACACTTCCATCCTTTCAAATTCTACAGAATTCATTCTTCACACATGTGTGTCTGCAAATTCCTTTCACATGAAATCTAAATTATTTATCCTAATAAATCCATTCATGTCATGATATGACATCATATATCAAAATAGGGTTCATTAAATATTTTGATTATTTCTCCCCTTAGGCAGTACCTAAATTATTTTTTGATGGGAGCATCTGCATTGGAGGACGTCATAGAAATGACTAATGATTATGATTCAATTTTCTTAAATTCTCCTTCCCTTATCCAATTTTTTTCCATTTCCTTTTTCAATTCTACCATATAAAACTCAATGACTAGTTCATGTTTCTTTATCAGATTGTTACATCTCATGTTTTTGCTTCTATAGACTCTTGAAAAATATTCCATATTTCTGCAATTACAACAAGAAACATTCTTCCATCCAAGTTTTATTTTATTCAATCTATTTTTGTACTTGTTATCCTTGTGTCTAAATTATTTATAATGATAATAGTAGCCATTAAATGAATAATATGCCTTGTTCAACTTCTGAATTCTACATTCCATAACCTTATGTCCAATCTTCTTTCATTCAAAACATTGACTGAAGAATGATAAAGTATTTTCATGCATTCTATCATTCTAAACCTTTTTCCTTTTACAATATTTTTCCCTGTGTCCAAAATTATTACAAGAATATAAAACACCATTAAAAGATAAATACCTTTGAGCATTAGGTTGTCTGATGGGAATCCTTCTGGTATTTCTCCTTAGATTCTTGAATTTTCCACCATCGCTTTGAATCTTGATGTCAAGATATTGGTTCGTCTTTGAACACTACCCCTTTTTGAATCCTGAACCACTTTTTATCCATAGCAAGTCTCTAAAATTTAATGAACTCATCAAGCATTGCAATTATTTCCTTGAATGTATCCTCATGTCTTTTTACCTTTTCTAGATTTGATTCCAGAGTTACCAATTATTGCTGAAGCTTTGCAGATTCATCCATCTTACTTTGAATTTCAAATTTCTGATAATCTTCAATCTTTCTCTTTTCTTCCAATTGTTCTTTTAGTCTGGTGATGTCTTCATCTACTTTCTTTAATTGATCACTAAATTCTCCATATCTTTCTCTCAGATTATTGATACACTCATTTTCTTCCTTCAGCCTATCCTCTAAATCTTCATTTTCTTCTATATGTCTAGCAGAGATCACTTCTGGAGGAATAAGAATTTTTTTATCTTCCATATATTTGAATCTCAGGACCTTCCCCAAGTTTTTAGGCTTCTTTAGAGGAACCAAGCTCTGATACCAATTGTTGAACATCTGGAATACTAAGAGGGGGGTTAATTAGTATTCCATAAAACCATTCACATAGAATTCATCTAAACATTATCATAAATATGACTGAATCAACAAGAAAAAAACATGGAATCAAGACAATGCATCAACACACATGAACACTAGTGTTTTTACATGGAAAACACAAAATGGGAAAACCCATGGTGAGGATTAGCTCACAATATAATATATATGGATATATAATATTACAAGGGCTCATTGTTGGGACTCATTTTCCTTGAAAGGATCATAGCCTAAAGTAGATACAAAATGATCTGGCTCACTACCAAGATACAAAATGATGTGGCTCACTATCAAAAAGTATGAACTAATTAAAATGAACCTTTCTTATGTTGGAGTTTAGTTCTAGTGAAGAACAATACACAAATAACACATTGATCTACATATCTATACAATTTTGCACATATCCATTCACATCTCTATCTTCATGTATCTTTCACATACATTCCTTCTCTACCTCTCCACACTATCTCTTAAAAAATTTCTTACATATATACATATATATATTCATGTTTACTCATTAGGTCAGCCTAATCAAATCTATCAGTGTTGTCCTCAAAACATATCCATATTCACACATAATTAGTCGATGTGGACCTAATATATATCCCTTAATCATTTGTATCACATGTAAAACCTTTTCAATATTAATACATAATTAGGTCATCTAGAATTAGAACAAAAAATCCAAACATATATGCAATCTATCAAACGTGTAACATAAAAACCTGTTATCATATTGAATTCTTCCTTAGATGACATCGAGCGACTTATCAACACCACATGATAAGATAATCAAATATGAGAAAATGTGGAATCTCCCACATCAGTGTAAAGTATGGAAACTCACTAGAGAATATAGATTAGAATATTGCCTTTCATATATTTCAAATGCCTTCACATATCATTATGAAGCTCCAAAGTAAAATGCATCTTGTAGTCTCAAACTTATGTACAAAGTCCTATAATGATATATTTTTTTCAAATAGAATTTGGACCAAAAAATCAACATATAGAGATAGTGTATGAGTATAATAGTGTTTCCAAAACTACTGGTGACTATACCTTTCCAACCATACAACCTAGTTGGTTGAAACCATGTCAAAAGGCTCAATGATGAAAATCAAGTGCGGCATGGAATGACAAAAAGGAGAATGGATCATTATTACATTCTAGGACTGCATGATTCATTTAGGTTTGCATTTTGAAGGCTGTCTAAGGTAGATTTTTGAAGGTTGGTAAAAAAATCATATATCTTTTTAGACAAAGATTGAGTACACTTGGACATTCATTACATCTTATTCCATTATCATTCATTACATATCATTTCACCATCACTCATTTAGGTTATCATTATTATTGCATCATCATTTCATTATCATTATCATTTTTTTCTTCTCATTTAGTTCATCATGATCACTATCCATCTTTACATATCATATGCATGGTCATTATTTTAATCATTCATTATTATATCATTTCGTAACATTTACATTTGCATTTATTTCACATCATTTTACATACATATACATTGATAATAAGGTTGCATCCATTTCATTCATTTCCTATCATCATTTAGGTTATCATTTTCATATCCATTGCATCATATTATTACATCATTATCATTAGTTTACCAATTTATTATCATCATACTACATCATTATTCATATCATGTGAATATCATTCATTAAATATTACATCTTCATAATCATCTCATTTATACATTCATCTCATTTCATCATAAAAAATTTCATTTAGGTGATCATTTCACTTCATATCCATTTATATCACTTTTTCATCATTGTTAGGTCTCATTCATTTAATCTACATCATATCATTTTTCACATCATTAAAATCATTCATTATTACATCTTGTATTCATTACATACATCATAAAGAAAAATCATGTTAGAAATCATTTCATCATAACATATATTACATCATATCATCATTGCATCATCATACATAAAATAAAAGCATCATCATTTACATTGCATCATCATCATATAAATCATACGTGACATAGCATATAGAAATAAACATGCATCCATAATCATACATCATAAATCATTCATAACACGTGCATAATCAAATCACCACTGCATCTCATAAATCTCATCAAAACAAATGTCCAGGAGTACAAGGATATCAAATGTTTCAACAAGATATATCAAATACAGTGAATAAATGTGTCAAAACACTCATCACTGAGGGGCATCAGAGGTCTCGCTTGATCTCTGCTCCATGAAGCTCTGATCTCTTGTCTGGCTGGCTGACCCACACTCCTGGTGGCACTCCTAGAATGACTGTGTGAATGGGTCTGAGACTGAGTACCTGACTGTGTGAAGGAAATCCTCCTCTTGGGTGGGACTTCCTCAAAGTATCTCATCCTATAATACTCGGCCTCCTGAGCGGTTTCCAATCCCTCTACTACAACCTCTCCAATAGAGGTGCTCTTGATTGATCTCAGGAGTCTCTCAGCTACCCCTTCAGCCTGTATGCATCTCTCTCAGAAGTTGTCTCGCTCTACCATAAGTTGAGCTATTTGTAGGTCAAAAGGTGGTGGTTATGCAACCTATGCCTATAGCTGGCTGATCATCACCTATGTCTGTGCTAACTAACTCCGAAGAGTCAGAACCTTTTCCTACAAGGTATCCATCTATCCCTGTGAGGGAGCCCTGATAATAAACCATGGAGCCGAAGTACTCGGCTAATCCACCACTCTCGATGTCCATGGCCTCGTACTAAAGGATACATCAAAGAAAAACCTCTGCCCTCCACCCCACCACCTCCAACATCCCCATTGTCATCATTGTTGTCGTCCAAGCTGCCAGATTCATCCCCCTCATCCCCCTCCTCATCAATATCCATGGTTGTTGCATCATGTACCCTTGCCTAAGCCTCTCCAAGTGGCTACCCTACTATTTCCTGTGCCTATAGCTACCCTCACCCTTGCTATATAGTTGGTCCTCCCAATAATGGGGTAGGATCCTCTGGGCTGGTAAACCTCAGAAAGGGATGAGTGTAAAAGAAAGTTGCATAGTCATTCGTCATCCCTGCATCTATCACCTCTAGGTCCATCGCCCAATAATCTAGCTATAAATCTGCATATTCTACCCTAGTAGCCTCTATGGTGATGAATGGACCCCACTCTGCCACATCCTCCCAATGCTTGGCATAGTGTGCCACACCTTGTGGCATCATTTTCACTAGTCCAAACTATCTCAAGACCCACATAACTTGAAATCACTTAATGATAAACAGGGTGCCCCAATCAGGTATCTTGATCTGGTACAAAAAGGAAGCTCTATACCATCTACCTCCCAGGGGTCACAGTCAAGATATGGTCTCCGAATGACGGTATCCATGTCATCTAATACCCTCTACTAGTACTCCAACTTTCTTAGCCTCGGCTTGACAAAGGGACCTGTGTAGGCATAAACATATGGAAACTCAAGGGGACAATATCTCTGAACAATGGGATGAGTGATTGCAATCCGCTCCCATGCCCATATTTGTAAAAGAGTAACTCCATAGGAGATACTCTTCCCATATGTGTACACTACCTGATGAAGACTATGGTACAGATGGGCAAGCATTCAGGACCCCCATGCATATTTGGTACGATGGAGAAGCATGTCCTCCAAGATCCGACCCCACTCGATTGATAGTCCCTTTGACTTGTGATCAGGACAAAGGAAACCACCAATGAAACCTGCTAAAATTGAAGGCAGTGAGGCATATCTCTCCACCATCTCCTTCCACAGAATCTCATACCCACCGGTATGAGGATCTTGGAAGACTCATCTCAGTGCATCGGTCCCCCCAATCTCCTTGTGATCATAGATCACAAGCTCACCAACTACAAGAATACCTAGAATCCTATATACATCCTCTGGAGTCATGGTCATCTCTCCTGTGGGCAGATGAAAGGTGTTATGCTTGCTATGCCACCTCTCAGCTAACGCAGTCAACAATGCCTTGTTGACCCGATATTGCGGGATCCTCAACAATGGACTCAACCCACACTAGTATATAATCTCTAAGTCATCTTGAGATGGCTGAGGAACCATCTCCCAGGTATGAGGAAATCTCTCTCTGATCTAGATGAGGTTAAACTCCTCCTTTATAAAATTATCAAGAAATCATACAAATCAATCAGCAAGCAATCTCTAATCAAATCAGTACATCAAGCAAGTTCATCACTTGTGTCAAATAGGTAATAAACTCAATCAAATCAAATCTTATTTGTTTTTCAATCATGAAAGAAAATCTATTTATCATTTCTACAAAAAAAAATTCATATCACATGAAAACAAATTTAACAGTCAATTGACTCAATATCTATCTATTTGTCTTTCAATCAGGAAAGCGAATCTATCATCTATTTGTCTTTCAAGTAGGAAAACAAATTTATCTTTACTATTTTTTCTTCAAACATGAAGATAAATTTATAAAATCAAGCTAATCTATTCTTGATGTTATTCAATAGCATATAATCAGTTGTCTAATCTAGCAACAATCATCAAGTACATATCAATTTTTCTTCAAAAATTGAAATTCGGCAAAAATCCATGGATGCGCTAAAATAGTCAATCGATGTGCTAAAACATGTATGCGTGACTTTAATCAATGGATGCACTAAAATAGACATTGGATGTGCTAAAGTATCTATGCACTATTGTATCAAGTGGATGTGCTAAAATAGTTGGTCTATGCGCTAATCTAGCCTATGCGCTAAACTAGCATCCTACGCGGGTAGTTTTTCTAGATGTACTACTTCATTTTTCCTACGCACCATTTTGTCTATGTGCTAATCTGCAAATCTATGCATTATTGTCTTGCATCTATGCGCTACTCTATCAAGCCTATGCGCTAAAGTATGGATGGCATGTGTTAAACCACAATCCTATGCGCTAAAGCGGAAAATTAGAAAATTGTACAAAAATTCACTACAAATTTGAAAAAGAGGATTAGATCAACTTACTGGAGGTCCATATGTGGCTAGTCTCTGATGACGGTGGGCTCACTCGAATCGGTGGCACTCATAATGGATTGGCATCTACTTTTTATCTCTTAGAGCTCTAAAAATTCTCATAAGTTACTATTCAAATGACAATGACTTTTCACCATTTCCACCTTTTAAGAGGGTAAAAAGGAAAAATTATGTTCATTTTTACTTTCCAATACACTATTTCGAGAGATAAATCAGCCATTTTCTCTTCAAAAATCAAAGGAATTATTTTCAAATCATTCAAAATGCATGATTTATCTCTCATGGGGGGCATATAGCATCGGTAATTTCAAAATTCTGGGGCAAAATGTACACATCTAAAAATGGTCACGGTTATTCAAACCTATTAATTAATTAAATATGATTATTTAATTAATATTCTACAGTCATTTACATATAAATAAATTTAATTACTTATTTATATTGTTCATTTTTTCAATTCTTCTGGTTAAATTAAATAAATAAGTTTATTTAATTATTGCTACTTTCCTCTTAATTAAACTAAAAAAATTTTATAATTTATTTATTTAATTATCATTTCATTTCTAAAGTTTGAATGTTTAAATTCGAATTATGGAAAATTCTTCTAATCCATCTAACATCTCACATAATTAAATATTGTAAATATTTAATTACTCATTTTCTTTCACTTCTCACATAATTAAATATCATATTATTTAATTGGAAGCTTCCATTTGCACATGTATCAAGAAATTAAATAAAATTATTATTTAATTGAGTAATTATCTTCAACAAACAAAACTACTTCATGACAAATGGCAATTTGTCTCCATTTTTGAATAAGGGAGGTTTTGTGGGTTGAGAACACAATCCATCTTTTTCTCTCCAGCAGCTATATTCTCTCCAACCTCTCCATCTCTCACCATCCATTCTTCCAGGCTAAATCTCAATCATTGAAGCTTGCCAAAAAACCTTTTGCCTTTTGAAAATCTATAAATAAAACCTTTTGGATTTTCCAAAATATAGATTTTAGTTGCATAGTAAGAGCATTATAGTGAAATATCTCCACCAATCAAGCACAACAATTTAGTTCAATTTCATAGCTTAAATCATATAGCAATACACATGCATTTTCAATCAATCTCATTCTCCTAAATTGTCATTTCAACATGTTGTTGCTTACACAACTGAGAGCCAGTAATTTTAATCAAATCCTTGTAAATAGAGGACAATGGGACAAATTTGAAGAAGTTGTTGTCTTTAGAGTTTGCATTTGTATTTTCTAATTAGTTTCTTTCAATATAATATCTTATTGGTGTGTTACTTTACATTTTAATTAATCACGCATATTCTAACAACACATTTTTGGCACCCACCGTGGGGCACCCCCCCATTTTTAATCTTTTTACTATAGAATTTTTTTACAGATGATGGACTGGAGTTGTGCTTTAGTGCATACAAGCCTCTATTTAGCGCATATGAGCCTTTGTTTAGCACATCCCCGAACTGTTTCAGCGCATCTGCGGACTATTTCAGCACATCCATGGACTATTTCAATGCATCCATGGACTGTTTTAGTGCATAGACATCTTGTTTTAGCACATCTATGTTTTAGCGCATACGAGTTGTTTTAGTGTTTTTATAGCCAATCTTAAAATGACCATATCTTGGTCATATTTTGGTCTTTTTCAGAGATTTTTTTTTTGAAATGGGGTAGAATTTCATAAGCTACCTGATAGTGTAGGTGTTTATCAACTTTGACAAATATAAAATTTTCAAATTCTCACTTAATGTCAAACCACAATGAAACTTGGTCTAAATTTTAGGGTTGTTATGCTTAATCATTTATCTAATCCTCATATATTCTTGTTTCTTGATCCCATCTAACATTTAGAGCTTGTATTGTAGGTTTCAAAGGACCATGGAGCATGAAAATGAAAGAAAAATCATTATCACATGATTGTAACAAGTGTTTTTAAACACTTTGGGAACAATTATAATCTCATTCTTAAATTGTTGTCTAGATCCGACATGACCGCGACCAGTGTATTATTGATGTATGGGGATTAAAATAAACCAATCCTAGGATAAACACTTAAATTTGGAATTTATCAATCCTAAGATAGTCACCAAACTTTATTTTATGCTGGTTAAAATGAATCCAATGTTTGTTGTGAAGCAAAATCTTCACTTAGCATAGAAAACTGTTATTTGGATTTAAAATTGAACCACTTGTGTTTTGTGATTGTTGGGTAATAGGTTTATGCTCTCCCCTTTACTAGGCAATCAGAACACCAGACTTACCTATTTCATTTTTATACATTTTATGTTTTATTAAATCCTTTAGAAGGCCTGCCATAGTGGGAAAAAGTACTCACCCTACGGGAACGACCTAAGTGGGAACAATCAAAGCTAGGTTCTCCAAACCACTCTAATCAAAAGTGAATTTTGGGGAAACCCTTTTTCAATGGAAGTGAGAAAGATAACCATCCATTAAATCTTTGTTCTAAAGATTAAGAGGTCTCTTAAGGAATTTTATCTATTTCCATGTCGAACGGAAACCTTTACTACAAACCATAGAGTAGAAAACCAGCTGTGTCAGTATCCAAACATCATTTCAATCACAATGCAAGGGGAGGGAAGAATCTTCCCCCAAGACACTCACCATATAATTGCCACGGATTGTTTGCTCAAGGGATCGATAAATCTAACCTTTAGTACGCACCTAGAAAAAACAAAATATGGGTGCCCTCTAGGGGGTGACATGGTTGTGTGATTCGATGTGATTTTAAGTTGTGGGTTGCGATTCCTATGATGACCCTTTGACCATTAAGAGTGAGTATTTTGAAGTTTCTTCTTGTTCAAATACCACTGAAAATAAAAAATGGTCATGCTCGATCCTTGAACATACACTCAATGTTTTAGATTCTATGTCTTTAAAAACAATTGTCTTCCTATTGCATGTTGTGTTTTCAAAAACATTAATTCAAATAAGACAATCCAAAAAACTAAGAATTTGGCAAATCAAACCATGAAACTTATGTTAAGGGATTGGAAATCAACAATAGAGAAAAACTTGGAAACATTAGGCACCCACAAAAATCCTTATTTTCAAAAATTATGATCAAAACATCACAAAGTGTAACATCACTTTTATTTCTGATTTCTAGTTTAATTCCCACAATAGGATCATCATCCTTCCAACCAGGGAATCACGAGCTAAAAATTAGAAATTTCTTTAGTCAATCAATATAATTCTCATTCAATTTTTGACTAAGATATCCCACAAATTGCACTCTCTCATTTTGTGATCAAAGTTAGTTGAAATTTGGTGTAAGCATATGTCTATTTCCAAAAACTCCTGAAAAATAAAGAGAAGAAGACGAAAGAAGAGATCCACTTTGCAACATGGGTGATTGGGAAGAAAATCCTTTTCATAGGCTTCATGGGAATAGTTCAAATAATGATGAAATAACTGATGAAATGCTTCAAGAAGCTGAACAAGATCCATAGTTTCTCTTAGCTATGGAAAAGATCTTAGAGAAAAATAAAAAAGGATACTTTCTTTTATTGGCAAACCAAGGTGCTAAATTTCCCTCTAACTACAATATGGAGAAAATTAAAGAGGATCTTGAAAAGAATGAAACTCCCTTAAAAAATCTTAGTACTCTTACCCAACAAATAAGAGAAATCCAAAGGGAAATCAAGTAAATACAAGGGGGGACAACTAAAAATTCTTTTGACGAAAATATGAACGTGACCTCTTCTCCTCCAAAAACAACATCATCCAAATTCAATGTTTTTAAATTTTTGCAAAGGATCAATGGGAAGCCCAAATCTAAGCCATCAAATAAAATTGACCAATCTTTTCATGTCATGCATTTATCTTCATCCCCCATAATTCAAAATGAACCTCATGGTTCTTCCACCCAATTCAATGATCCCATTCAATCACCTTTGTCTATCATATTCTCTACATCCAATGATTCATTTCAATCTACACATCTCAATCAAAACATTCTTTCCACTCCATCCCATGATACCAAAATTCTACAAACCCTTCCAATATTTGATCAAGATCCCATCTCTCAAGAATCATATGATGATCCCCTCCTTTCATTATTCACCCATGATAATCCTCTTCCATCTCAAGAATAAAATATGCTTCCAAGTCCTCCCTCCACCCCATCTTATGAATCCATACCCTCTCATGACTCAATCACATCCCAGAAGCATGAAAATTCTTTTATCCTATCTTATGATTCCCTTCCATTTGATGACCAAGATACTCCATCTAATGATTCTTTTCCTAGTCAAGATCAAAGTATCCTATCATCCTCATGTCAAGATCCTATCACCCTTCCTAATTATCCTCATGATCAAAATCCTCCATCATACTCATGTCAAGAGCCTATCACAACTATTCAAGCTATCCATGAACCCCACACCTATAAATTGGTATCTTCCACCTTTATCCAATCCAGTTTACTTCCAACACCTATTCTTTCATCCATATCAAATCCTTCTCAAAATGGACTTGCATCTTGTTTCACAAACAACTCATATCCCATGGGTAAACGAAAGTTCAAAATTATGACTTACAAAGGAAAAGGCTTAGGCCTTCATGAACAAGGTATCCTAGAACCCCTTTCTGTCCAAGAAAATCCATATTCTCATAGCCTTGGTTATATATCTCATGCTCAACCTAGGTATCCTAGTCCATCAAACTCTCCATCCATCCTAGGTCCTTATCCTAGTCCACCAAACACAACCTCTATCCTAGTTCCTTATCCTAGTCCATAAAACATTCCATCTACCCTTAGTCCTTATCATCCCAACCCTAGGTCATCAACCCTTCCATCCATATTAGGGTCCTACATTTCTCCATCTCCTATTCTTCAAGAACAGCAAATACACACATCCTTGATCCACTTTCAAAATTATTCCTACATTAACTCATCCATCATACCTTCATATCATTCATCTCAATACACTCATCCCATTGCTCTTGGAAGCAATTTTGGGTCCAAATGTCAAAAGCTTCAATATAAAAATCCACATGTATCAAAGGATCAACATGTCTCCTCGAAGAGTCATGCAAAAAAAAAAAAAAATTTGATCCAAAAATCGAAAGAAATTTGATCCAAAAAATCAAAAGAAATATTCAAAATGCCACAAAGGCCCATCAAAGAAAAAGAAAAATACAAAAGGCCACAAAGGCCCATCAAGTCAAAAGAAAAATTTCAAAGACCGCAAAGGTCCATAAATCAAAGAGAAAAATATCAAAAGGCCACAAGGGCCCATAAAGAAAATATCAAAATCAAAATTCATGTGGATTCCTAAAAGTCTCATAGAAGCAATAAAATCAAAATTGGCATCCAAATTTGCTAATCCGAAAGCCTCTCCCCATCTCCCATCTAAAAACATATTACCTTCCAAATCCACTTTTCCTCCATCACCCTCCAAGGTGTGTGCCAATGTTAATCTTGCCATCCTTTCCATCTATCCATCACCAAGCCTTCCAACCTCCTATCCATTATCCAACATCCATTCCCCATTCTCCTCCTTTAATTAAAGCTTTTCATAAGGCCTTAACTTATACTATCATGCCAACATTTATAAGTCTAATCCCCATTCCCATGGTCTATTAGAGCACATATTTGAGGGATATTAGTCATGAAAATTGATTCTTAAATCCTTCCTCCATCCCCCAATCATTCAAATATTATATTTCATATCCATTTCCCTATCCATATACTATCTTCCATTTTCCTCTTATCATTCATGGTCATTATCCTCATTTTCACCTTTGATCTTGACAAGGTTAAGGATCTTCTTGAACACCATGCATCTTATCCTTCATCCAAATCTTCCATACCATATCCTCCATCATGCATCTTCTCTTATATTGTGGGGCATCTTGTTTCTTTAATTAATCGTTATGTTCCATCTTAAATGTCCTTGCAAAAATCCAAAAAAATAGAAAACATCAAAATAAAAATAAACATCAAAATCCAAAAAAATCAGAAAACATCAAAATTAGAAAAAATCAAAAAACATCAAAATAAAATAAAAAATCCAAAAAATTTCCAAAATCCAAAACAAAATCAATAAATCGGATGCTTTCATCAATAAAATGGTCGTGTCTCACCCTAGACTGGGGGAAAAATCTTGAACTCGCTAGGCACAATCAACTTTTGAAATTTTTGAGCAGACAAACAAGCAACATGTGTCAATTATCAAGTATCAAATGAACAATCGAATATCCAATCAAGCCTGGTCAAAAAAAATTTGAGATATGTCATACATTGAAATTGAAACAAACTGGATGATCTTAATCTGAATATGAATGACAAACTTAAAGCATAAGTTGAATTGTTGTTTTGACATTTGATGACATCATATCTTTGGAGTGGTTCAATGATGTACTGAACTAGAATCACAAGGAAGGAGTATGAATTTTATTTGCTTGTTGTCTATAAGCTAATCACTAGTATTGTGCATATTTTTCAGGGGACATGCTCTACAATGTATCATTGATGACATTTCAAAATTTGCATAAAAAAAAGGTTAACTTTTGTCTATTTATGTAAGCAATACTCAAGTCATCTTGGTTCAATTATACCTCGATGATTGTACTAACTTGCTATATCAAAAATCATGAAATTTTTACTTAGGTCATCAATGGTGTGAATATCCCCTTTGATGCTTGTACTAACTTCCAACATATTATAAGCTCAATGATGAAACTTAAATCATAAATCAGCTCAAAAAATGACAACTTTGCATTTTAGTTTGCATATTAGATAGATTGCATCCATCTTAGTTTATGCATGATCATTATCATATCCATCACATCTCATCTACATTATCTCAATCAATTCATCCAATCCTTTCTTCCAATCTTATCTCAATCAATTCATCCAATCCTTTCTTCCAATCTCATCTAATCAATCCATTCAATCTAGCACAAATCATTTAATCATACCTTTGGTCTTGTTCCTAGCCTTACTACAAGCCTTGATCATCATCATCATCATCGGGATGTATCCTTCCCTATCCTTGTGTTGTTCTGGGATGAATCCTTCCCTCATCAACAATACTATCATCATCATCATCATCAATCCATATTGGCTTGTAGTTTGACTGAGGCAAAATCATACTTATTTTTGAATCCATTTGTGTTTTCTTTCTTCTCATTTTCTCTTGCCAATCTCCTATTTCTTATCATCCTCTCT